>MU225896.1:155468-173129 GCA_018584345.1 Thuja plicata
GTGCAAGTGATTAAGGCTAAAATAGATTTATTTACCTTTTAAGTATGATTAGGCTGAATTTAGCCAAAAGCAAGGAGAAGTAAGATTTAAATTAAATTAAATTTAATTTAAATGAGGTTTAGAAGAATTTTAGAGAAAATGGAGGGATTAAATAAATAAAATTTATTTAAAAGAAATATGGAGGAAACATATATTAAAATAAATTTTAATATATTAGGGATAGTATTTAAATTAAATTTAAATACAAGGTGATGAATTTATTTAATAAAATTAAATAAATAGTCGAATATAACAAATATAGTTAATCTATAAGAATTAACTATATTGTTATAAGCAATATTAATTAAATTAATATAGAAATGAAAAAGGACAATTTAAGGTGTCTACATTTTCATTCTAAAAGTGAAACTGATAGTGGTGACAAGATGAAGCCACACATTGGCAAGGTTTCACCTCAGGCTGGAAATCTTCCTAAAGAAAGAATTTCTGAGATTATCTTTTGGCCCATGGATAACTCAGTACAAATATTGAATAACACTCTCCTTAGTAAAGAAGAAGAAATCAGGGGCAGATTCATGTCATCTCAACAACCAAAGGAATTCTCTATGATTGACTCTGCAACAAGTAAAATAGAGAAGAAATTTAAGGAGATGGAAGACAAAGTTACTTGGAGTGAGCCTAACATGTTCTACCTGCCAACGAGATTCTGTGAGATTGTCACTATTAGGGACAATCCTTTATTCCAGATATATTAGTCCTCTTCAAGTAAGAAGGATTATTTCTTTTCTCAAGGAATAGAGAATGCTGAAAAAAATGTGGAACAAGGAGAAGATGAAGTTGTCACACTATTTTAGACCCATGAAAAATTAAAATTTTCAACAAATACTCTGTCTCATGAAGCAGAAGTGATGCCTCAGTTCTTTCCACCCTTTGGAGAAAGGAATGCTCATATGAAAACTCCAGGTATCAATCCATCTTGTACCTTTATTTCAGATAGAAGATTTTTATATTTAATAATAGGGAGAGATGGAATGTTTTACATGTTTGACAATGGCTTGGTTCTTGATAGAGATGAAGTAAATTTTCAAATGATATTTGATCCTATGCTGGATGAATTTTCTTTCTTCTCTAAAATTAGTCATGATGCAAATGATTATGCAAAGGAAATTATTTTTGTTAAAAATTATCATGAAGCCTGCACTTTAGTTCATGGAGATGTCCCTCAACATTGTTTTTTCAGTTAGAGAGTAAGTCTAGCCTGGAAAATATTATAGACAAATATTTAGAAAATAAAGAATGCTATGATGAGATTTGTTTGTTTGGGAAGAAGTTTCGGGTCATAATATTTATGCATGTTATTAGTTTTATGTTCAACACTGAAAAATTTGCCAGAGAGCAGTGGTTCGGGGCTACAATATGGAGGTACCACCTATTTCTTCGAAAAGGCTCCTATTTCTCCTAGCCAGTGGATGGCTGTGTTAGTTTTTCTTGCTTCTCGTCCTTGTGGTAGGGGTTTTTCCTACCTATGTACATATTGTAAATATCTTTTTGTTGTGTGTAGTGGTAGTTGGAATAATTCTAAAGCTTCAGCTTGTTGCTAGTCTAGGTGTTTACGGCTTGTTGTAGCACTGCTCCCCTCCACCAGCATTGCAAGAAACTCCCTGCATTTCATTCCTCTGTGACTTTATTTTCCCAATGGTTCTCGACACTGTTCCTTGACCAGAGAATGTTGGAGTTCTCTATTTTTGTATAAAAAATAGTCCCCATGTAGAGCCAATGTTAGCCTCCATGTAGACCCAAATTTAAATTTTAAAAAGTTAGATTTCCCTTGATTCTTTAACCCCATAAAATTTGGGTTCATATGGTCCAGTTAGTTCACATCATACATATTTTGGTTCAAGAACAAGGTTTGAACCATTTTGAACTAGTTCAAATGGTACAAGCGAGTTCACAGGATCAAAATTTTTAAATATGGCTAGGTTCAGTGATTCAAAGATCAAGTTTAGAGGCCCATTTCAATGGTTTAATTTGGTACAGTTGGTGCAGATGGGTTTACAGGCTCAAGGCATTTCATATCATGCTCAATCTGGTTCTAGCGTTTCAAGAAGGTTCATTCAGGTTCAATTAGTTCAATCAAGATAAATATGCTCATCCATTTTGCAGAGTTTGATGGGTACAGAGGTACAAGTCTAACAGAAAATTCAAAGTGCAGATTGTGAAGCTTTGTGCATGATTAGTGACTTTGCTTCCCCTCCAAAATCTCTCATGTTTCAATTACATTGCTATGCATTTATTATTCCTGAACCTGCTGAGAGTTGTTTTCTCTACATGATCCATAGGCCTCGATCTCTTTTGAAAATTTGAAAACAACACCAGAGGTTTCCACAATTCTATTATATTGTATCCAATCTCGGGATGGTGACTTGGCTCACATAGATTCACTTTCAATTCAGAGTATTCACTTTGGATCAAATGCAGAGAAGGCGCCCAAGTTGAATTTCTACAGTTCTTGTAGTCATATGAAGACTCATGCTGACTTATTCTTTATTTATGGGAGCACACACAAGATATATGCAAACCATTTGACTTAGTTTCGTGACCACAAAAGGTAGAGCTCAAATAGTGTCTACAAGCTAATGTTTATAGTTTTCAATGCAACTCATATCCATGAATTGACTGTCTAGAAAAATAGTGTCAGTGTGGGAGCCATATCTCCTAATTTAATCGTTGGATTTGGCTCATTTTTGGATATGTGTTGAGAAACATAATTATATAAATCCTCGCCAGAGGGATTAGAAAAATCATTTTGGCTCCAAAAGATAGACAAGAAAGAGTACAACACTATCAAAATAGTCAAATTTGATTACATTTGGGAAAGTTAATTCCATGCCAAGAATGAGAAATGGAATCCATATTGGACTTTGACAATTCATGTTGTTAATCATCATTTGGGGAAATACATTTTGAGATTTTGTAAATAACGAAATGATGGGAATAATGGAATTAGTTCAAAATAAATATGGACCCGATAGATGAAAGATGAAGAAAATATGGTAACAAAATATATGTTAGCTTATTGAAAGAAAGTACGCAGTGTTGATGATGCCCAATCACACGATTTAAATTCAACATTCCCTTCCTCTATTATGAAGTTGTACTTATAATGTTTCTATAAAGAAATATTTATAAACAACATTATAATAAAATGAAAGTATTTAGGGACATTAAGCTATGGGAATTAGAAGATAATCAAAGAAGAGTCACGAGATTTTAAGATTTAGTTATAAAAAATGATAAATGTTCCCCTGTAACTATTTCATTGTAAAAAAGTGGGAGAACAAGGGGTTCCTCTTTCTCATAAAAATTCTTGGAGCTATAAGAAATGGGCAGAAATTCTCTATTTATGATTGTAACCAAAGTGAGGTAGAAAAACATTTTATTTTCATATGTAACTTGGGAGAAAAGGCAATAAGATTTGAAGTTTCTTTTTATGTGATCAGAGAAAGGAGATATATGTATACCAAATCTTTGAATTTGGATATTTATCCTCTGATTGAGAATAATCTTTGATTTATTTCAGTTTTTCTTTAAATGTCATTCTGTCCCATTTTGTTGCATACAAGTTTGTTACTTGATCTTCGAGTCTTGATCACTCATGTATATGGAATGAACATGCCTTCCTCTTAATTTATGTGTAATGTGAAGGATGAATAAGTGGTCTTTGTGCCATTTATTAGTTATTTTTAATTATTTATTCTAAAATTGCCATTCATTCTAGTTTGTGAATGAATGTTAATGTGCCTTCTTTACCTTCTGGTTAAAGGTATAGTCAGTATCTCATTCATTGAAGATCATAAGAGGGAGATGTACCTCTCAATTCAGAGGGTGCTTATGTATTTCCATTACAAAGCGACCCAACTGTTAGTCACGGATATTTGTCTTCTTGGTTTGGGTATTCACGAGTCATTTTAAGGCTATTTTGTGAAAGACAAATTTGTTAACTAACAAGTTTAATCGTAGCATCACGTAAATTAAGGGATCTATCTAATGAAAAATAGCTTAAAAGAAGTGTTGAAAAACACTTCTTCAAACACACCAAGAAGAGATTTTTTTCAAATTGACTCAAAAAACTACACAGTTGAATCCTGATAGCAATATCATAATTTGACTTGCTGTGGAAAATATCGCCTACTTATCAATTGATGAGCTTAAGGGGCTTTATAATGAATGGTTCATAAGGCACAACACTTGGTGAAGGTTATGCAAATGGGGTTACAAGCAGAGTGGTTTTAACCATGGAGGAAACTTCGTAGTTAAGCGCGCTCGAGCTGGAGTAGTACTAGGATGGGTGACCTCCTGGGAAGTCTCAGTGTATCACCTCTGTGAGCATCACCTAGATCCAATGAGTGCTAAGTGTTCTATTCATTCTCATGAGAGATGGGTTTGTGTGAACCACTAATCATGAAATATGGTTCAATGAGTTTGACTCAAAAAACTACATAGTTGAATCTTGATAGCAATATCATAATTTGACTTGCTGTGGAAAATATCTCCTAATTATCAATTGATGAGCTTAAGGGAATTTCTGATGAATGGTTCATAAGGCACAACACTTTGTGAAGGTTTTTAAAATGGGGTTACAAGCAGAGTGGGTTTAACCATGGAGGAAACTCCATAGTTAAGCATGCTCGAGATGGAGTAGTACTGGGATGGGTGACCTCCCGGGAAGTCCCGGTGCTTCACCTTTGTGAGCATCGCCTAGATTCAATGAGTGATAAGTGTTCTATTCATTCTCATGAGAGATGGTTCATGTGAACCACTACTCATGAAATATGGGTCAATGAGTTTGACTCAATAAACTACGCAGTTGAATCCTGATAGCAATATCATAATTTGACTTACTGTGGAAAATATCTCCTACTTATCAAACTAAGTGTGATTTACCTAAGTAAAAGACACAATAGTATGGTTAAGCATGCAATTTTGATTTATTTCCCACACAACAAGAAGGAAAGCATGTAAGAAAGGTGTGATTGTTTTGTCTTAATCATTCAAGAGTTTGTGAGATTCATTCCCTTATGCATTCAAGATTGGATGTGGTTAATTCCTTTAAGCAACATGCATTCAAAGACTAGTGTTTAAAGTATACAAGTTCATTCCCAAAATTCATTAAAATCCATGGAAACCTGCATGAAAAATATTAGTAATATTAAAGTCTTCAACCCTGCAATGCTGCAAAAAGAAAAACAGATTAGTAACACTTGAAACCAAAAAAAAAAAATTCTATGATAGGACAGAGGCGGAAGGTTACAATAGATACTTCACCGGAATCATGCTGGAGACAATATCTTGATTCCTGAAATTTGGCTAAGTCTGTAATTTCCTAAATACCCTCAAAAACTAGAATCTTTATCTTAACTCCTATGAAGCTAAAACCACTCTCAAACATCCTGAAAGTATATACATAAAAATTAACTTAAGTATAAATTATACTTTATTGTTATATTTTATATATGCTCCTGATGTCAAAATTGGCTTGAAGGGCACACAAGAATCCTCAACAAACCACCCAAAAGATACCCATCTGCCAAAACTCGTTGGAAAATAAAACAGGGTAGAGACGATAATGACAGGTTGTAGATGACGATCTGCGTAGATGACAATGTACGGAGATGACGATCTGCGCAGATGATGATTTGTGCACACAAAAATCTCATAGCATAGATGACAATTTGTGTAGATGATAATCTCAAGATAATATGACTAAATGTGTATGATGAAAACCTACCTGTGTGGAAAAAGCTCAGACATGCAAAATTTAGGCAAATAAATCATTTCATTTTAATCTAACATGTTCATAAAATCTCGAAACTACACAAAGCTTACAACATAACCTTCGATGAGATAAACAAGTGCACCCAAGACTGGTTGATTTTCTCTTAGAAAGGAATGTGGGTGTGCTCTCCCAACACAAAATATAAATCCCAATATTGATTTCTTGCTTGAGGTGATTGATCCTACAATGCAAACTAATGGATCGATCAAGAACTCAAGAAAAAGTATGAAGAACTTGTCTCAAGAATTCACCATTGATACAAATAGAGATTCAAACTATTAGACTAAGATGAAATGAAAGATCTAACTAAGATTCATTCACCATTAACCTAGCATGCGATCTTTAGATTCAAAAATGAACTAAGATTGAAAAGCATGAAAATAAACTATGAAAATCTAGAGCAATACTAACATGATAACAATGCATAAAATGAGAGATGATTTGCAAGGAATGAGGTCTCCTATTTGTAGATTTTTGGGGGACTTAGATGATGTGGATCTCATGTGGCATCTACATAGATTCCACATGGGATAAATGAGTGGTCATGTAAGAGGTAGAGTTTCTCACACATGCATGAGAAGCTCTTGAAAATAATGGCTCAATGACAAGTGTAAGAGGGTGGGAGACCCAGAGTGAGTCACATGTTGAGAATCTTCTAAAGAGGAAAGGGGAGAAAAGATGCAAGAGAAATGGCTTGGGCCATTTTAGGAACAAGGAATGGAAAACTCCCATAGGACGAGTGCTCACACATGTGTGAGAACCATTAAGAGGTTAATTGTTGTAGGAATTTTATTGAATGTTTATCATTGTATAGTAAAGTTTTAAATGGAAAATGTAGTAATCTTTTAAGTAGGAGTTGAAATAAAATTGTATTCCATTCTTTGAAAGATAAATGAAAGAAGTGTTCTTCCTATTTCACGATCATGCAAGTCTGCATTTATTATTGTTGAAATAAGAGTTTATTAGATTATACACATTCAAAAAAAAAGTAATCACATTCCTTGCATTCATATATAAATGATAATGTAGGAAGTAAAGTGAGTCTTGATGTATTCTAGTAAAAAGTTACTAATTATGCATTTCATAGTTGTTTTTCCATAGAAGGATTAAAAAAAAATTGTTGTTGTATTTTTAGTGTCATTTGTGGGCGTGAAATTTCGGTATCAAAGCCAATTTTTAACACTAGGAACCTAAACCCATCGTGTATAAACTCATAATCTTTTAAAAAAAAATTATACTTGTAGGATGGATCCCCTTAGTCACCATGCTTGTAGATGTGGGAGAGATCATAGAGATACTCCCTCAGCACAAGAGGATGTTGAGACGGAGGTAGAGGTTCTTTGAGGGGATCAAGATCCCCCTCCTGGGCCCCCTCTGAATCTGAATCAATATATCTTGCTATCCTTACAAAACCTTATCGGTATTATCAAGGTGATACTACAACCACTAGTAGATCTGCAGGAGATAGAGGGTCATAAGACTGCTACCAGAGAGCGGAGTATGAGTTCTCCACCTATTTTTGCTGACGGCCATATAGACCATGAGGTTGAGTTAGTGCATATGTTAGCGCCACCACTTGTGGTTGAGGCTCGAGTGGTTGGGAGAGAACCCTAAGATATAAGGGACCATATTAGGGAGCTTCTATACCTACAACCACCACCATTTATAGGGTCTACGGATGAGACTAAGGATGAGGCTTTGTTGCTAAGCTTGGAGCATTGATTTGGGTTGCGTCCTTATGGGAGAAACCTAAAAGCATGATTTTCTATTCACTTGCTGAGAGAGACTTCTTTTACATGATGGAAGCAAGAAGAGTTTAAGAGTCATTTGGTCATAGACACCCTCACTTGGGAGACCTTTTTGAAGAGGTTTAGAGCTAGATATATTTCAGGGAACTTCAGACAACATCAGATAAATGAGTTCCATGACTTCCACCAGAGGGGACTCACAGTGGCCCAATATGAGAGAAAGTTTCTCGAGCTCCTTCCATATGTAGACTACATGCAAGATGAGAAACTGTAAGTCAATAGCTTCATTAAGGGATTGAATCATGCTATATTAGGTGATAGGGTGCATATTAATGCCACACTTTAGAAGCCCTGGGACAACGTTTTCTAAGATCTTTTCATTGTTTTCATCATACTTTTCCATATAATTTTACATATATTTTCTATAATGTGACATGCTGCCATCAAACCTATTTTGTGGTTAAAAACACTTAAATACGCTATGCTTGGATGAAAATGCTAGATTACTTTTTTTGGAATTATGGTTATGTCTCTTTGAAATGAATTTGTTGTTTAAACATAAATTATGTATGCGTATCTTGATGTTTTTTATCATAAATGTCTCTAACATCTGGAGTGCAGCGCACCAAATTAGCAACCGCTACCTTGACTAGGTAAAACACACCCATGTGCTGGATGCTTGACCCGGTCTTACAACAGGTGCACACGGAGAAACCTCATGTGCAACACAGATGGATTCAGGATGATTAAGGTGGCAGCGGATGAGCAAAGACCCATGCATCATAATAAATTTGTTGGGATTAATGGGAAGTATGTACTGAGAGGGGAGGGGTGAATCAGTACCTCTAAAACTTTTTGTATCCTTTAATCAATTAACCTTTGTAATCAATTGCATGTCCATTCAATCTGATCTAAACTATCTTGGTGTGAGTTATATCAATTCATAACATTAATAAACATGTGAATCATTCATAGAAACATTCATGAACATAATTTACACATAACACAAGATATGATATCGCAGAAAACTCCTGTTAGGAAGTAAAAACTGCGGTGGGGATGGCACCCACAAAAATTTACTATCTACAGATTGGAAGGGGCTAGATAAGGCTTACAATTTCATCACTTTTGATGATCTACCTTGTTAGGAGTATCGGTGGAGACCTGTTAAAGTCTACTCTGTTAAGAGCTTTAGCAACACTATTAAGTGTGCACTCTGTTAAGAGATTTGATATTGGACTGTTAAATCCACCTTCCTTGAAAGGATTTTTACACTTTTCTCCCATAGCTCCTGCCTTAACCTTTTTACCTCAATGATCTTCTCATAATGTAGTTTGACTGCATTGTCTCCATCTGTGGTTAAGCAACTAGCACTGTTTGCTAGATCTGTATCTAGCTTTGCTATATTGTCACTATTATCCTTAGTGAACTTTTCTATTGTGCTTAGCTTTTGAATTAAGGTTATAGCTTCAGATATGATGGGGTCTAATTCAAATATGAATTCTGATAGCTTTACTTTATTCTCTACCACTTCTTGGCTGATGTTCTCTATGAGCTTCTATTGGTACTTCATTTTGGCTCTCTCCTTAATTGCCTTCTCAGCATCAATGTTTTGAGTTGTGATTGCATCGGTGAGGGTAGCTAGTTGATCAAGTATAGGCTTGCTTTGATCAATATCAACATCAGGTACAATTTGATGTAGAATGTCCCGTGTTGTCTCCAGTACCATGGAGTCCCTACATTGTTTCTTCAGCTTCTCTTGCAATGCCTTCCTCTGGCATATCTCTCCATATTATTGTAATACGTCCATGTCAAGTGTAGAGGGGTCACACTTCGGTATTTCAATGATTTCATCTAGTGTAACCTCTAACTTGTTCTTCTTTGTCTTCTTCTTCTTCTTCTTCTTCTTCTTTTGTGACTCAGTAGAATGTATCACCATTGCCAATTTCTCAGCCTTTTCTGTTGTGCTTGATGATGTGACCTATTATTCTTTTTTCTGCTACTTGGCGTCGGTTTCATCTCGTCGGGTGTCTGCAGACGTCTCCACATTCATCTTAGCATCGTCAATAGCATCCTTATCTATATTCTCAGGAGTACCATCTTTTGGTTTGTCTCCTTCATTGGTGTCCTTTGCATCATCTTCCTTGGTTTTTTCATTCTTGTCTTGAGTCTCTGCATCTTTGTCCTTATCTCCTTCAGTAACCTTGTTAGTGTCAGCTACATCTTGAGCATCTCCGATGTTTTTCTGACCATTGGTGTTGTCTTTGTTGGCTTCTTCTCCTGCATCCTTTGGAGTTTCCTTCTCAGGTGATTTTCTTTTTTCTTGCATGATATTAATATCTTGTATCAATATTGGAAGTTTTCCTGGAATGTTCACCTGTGCACTATCAATTGGTGTGTCATGTTTATCGATTCTGTCTTTTGTAACAATGACATCTTCATACTTATTGATTTCATCTGCTGGGTCATCGATAATATCGATGACATTGGTATCCACAATGTTGTCTTTTGTGGTATCATCCCATGTCTCATTTGCGACATCTGCAGTCTTATTCCGTATTGTATCATCCTCTTCTTTATCTAACTCAATGGATGTATCATCTTGAGTTGCCTTATCAACATCTTGTTTTTGAAGGTCTTTGTCGGGACTGTCTTCCTCAATTGGTCTGTTCATGATCTTGCACCATTTCTTGTGGTTGTCTTGTCCAAGTTCAATCAACTTGCCTTCAATAAATTTATATGGCCTTAGCTTTGGTGAGAATTCCTTCTTGTGTTTCTCCATCATCTCATCTATCTCTACCTTTTTAGATTCAGGTGGGATTAGAGAAACAAGTACTCTCTCTCTGATTTCTTTCTCATTTTTCAAAGAAAATGTCCAACGGGAGGATAATCTATCCAAGAGTTCCCAAGGTACATAACTTCCTTCAAATTGCATTGGTAAATATTTGAAGTTATACGTTTTAGCTATCATGGCTTCCTCAATTTTATTCTAATCTTCTTGATTTTGTTTCTACTATTTTCTAATGTGTGGATCTGTAATGGATCCAAAATTTTCAATATAAACACAAATGTCATCAATAGTGTCAGGTTCTTTTACCTTGACATTTTCTGCCTCTAAGGCTTCATCTTGCTCGGTGTCTTCTATGTCCTCTCAGGTTCTGATGAATTTTCTACCCTTCTTGTTTTGTCCTCTTTTCAGTGCGGGAGCTTTCCTCTTGTAAGTCTTGACCTTTCATTTCTTAAGAGGTGAAGGAGTAGATTCTTTAGATGTTTGGCTTCTAGTCCTTGAAGCAGTTGTAGTCGTGGTTTCTTAGATGGTGGAGGAGGTGGTGAATCTAACTCTATTTCCTCGGATTCATTCTTTTCTTCATCTTTACCAACAGACAATTGTTCTTCGGTTTCCTCCTCTTGTTCAATTTCTTCATCTTTCTCAGCTTCTTCCTCAGTTACTGACAGAATCTTCTTGAGATTCTTCACCATTTTGTCCTTCTTTTTTACTATCTTCTTGACAACTAGGCCTAATTTAATTCTTGACTTGGCCTCTTCATATGTTCCAAACCTTGGTTGCTTCTCTTCCAGTGGTTCATTGATTAAGGCATCAATTGCCTTTGTTGCAAGATCAATGTTGATCTCATATTCCAATGGTTGCAACCATGTTGTCCTTGCTACAGAAGGTTTGATGTAAGTATTATCTATGTCAACCATGAAGCACATCTCATCCTTATATTGCTCAATGAGTTGCTCGGGGATTCTTACCATCTTTTTCATTCGGTCTTTGAATACATTGAAGTATTCATCCATGATTGTTTCAAGGTTATCTCCCAGTGCAGTTATGTGCTCACTGATTTGCATGGTGACCAGTTTGGTGTTGTCCCATTTCACATCTCCTACCGATGGGAACTTTTCTTGAAAATAAAATAAAATACACATGATTAGTGAGCCAAACTTACAAGTGTTTGACTTTGCATTCCTTATTGTCTTTAGGCTATCCTTCAACTGATTCAGGAGTAGCTTGGATAAGTCCAAATGTGTACCTTTCTTCACAATTTTTTAGGCTATGTCCACTACACCTATTGCTATGATGTTTAATCTGCTTTCTTGGAAGAATTTGTAACCCAAAACACATGCACCAAACTTAATCTCATCATCGTTTATTGTTGTCACTTTCAATCCATGACCATCCCATTTGGCTCCTATTATCTTTTCGGTCTCTTCCTTCGGTGGATGCTTCAGTGCCTTTACTTTATCAGTTACGGGGTAGCTAGTGACCGCATGGATGAAATCTTGGGTTATTACCTTCGGTTCATCCAACCATAACTTGTTGTTATGCATTCTGCACAGTACTAACCAAATCTAATCAGTTTTGAAGACCTTCAGAAACATTAGGGCATTGGTGAGCCCTTTCACCTCAATATGTTTGTGCTCTTCCTTAAGTGTTCCATCATCGTTACAAAGCTTCTTGTAAGCTTCTTCTACCTCTGACGTTCCAATCTTTGTAGTCTTGTAGTGTATGAAGGATCAGACATCTTCAACCAGCAAAACCCTAGCTGGAATGTGCAAAAATGCACCAGCGTAGTCGGGTTGTGAGGCAACCTCCGGATGGATCTTATAATTAGGTTCCTCACATGTCATTTTCTTGATGAGTTTGAACTAGTCTTTCTTTGCATTCTTAGATTTCACAGTTCATGAAGTCGACGCCATTTAAAAAAAATTAGGGCTTCTGCGTAATGCGTAAAAATGGAGTTTTTGGTCTCGAAGAACTTACTATTTGTGCTTGCAAAGATCTCTGAACTGCTTTGGTGTGTTGGAGGTTGAGTCGTGATCGCTATGTAGCTTGGTTGCTTTCTGCTAAAAAATTGCCTTCGCTCGCTCTGGTCTAGGCGTTGTGACAAATGAGTCATTCCAATGCCCTATTTATAGTCATTTCCCTAAAATGCATATCATAAATGCTCACCAACTTGTCAGTGTATAAAGACTGAGTTTGTCAGTGAAGACTTTACTTCCATCGGTGACACAATGTTTCAAAGTAGTCAATGTTCACTTTTCTTTTACCGACCGGTTTCAGTAACACTGACAGCTTGTTCATGTGCTTGTTTACCGACGAGGCTCAATCTATACTAGCGCAACTTCTTCTTTTAACCGACGCTTCTCAGTAAATGTAGGCAGTCTTAACTTTGAGTGTATACCGACGAGTTTCGGTATATATGCCTGAAAGCATAGTTATCACATATTTCAACAAGTACAACTATGATGCATCTTTCTTATGCTAATTTGGAATTATTTCAACATATTATGGAACTGATGTAAAGTGATAGCTTGGGGGTAATGCAGTTCCATACTTACTTGTTCTTCTTAGGTGGGGTTGGTGATGTCACCGGATCCATTGGATGGGGTGTCACCATTTGCATTGCTCATTCCATCTTCATCATTACTTGAAGCTTTTCTCGACATTTTGTCTCTAGTCCTCTGGATATCTTCAATGGTGTTTCCATTGGGATATGTGCTTGTCTCTTTCATTCGGTCTCTGCACGCTTTCTTGAGATGACCAACTTTATGACAGTGTAAGCATGCCATTCCAGGGTTAGTCTAGCCTCTATACTTTCTAGTCCATAGTCTTATACAGTTTGCAGCAATGTGACCACATCTTCCACATGCTATACAATTTTTCCAAGTATTGTAGTCCCATACATACTGATTACTGACATTCTTCGGTTGATAGGGAGTGTTAGGGATTTTTCTTGTATGAATCACAGTGCTTGAAATAACTACCTGAACACTATGCCTTCTAATACTGATTCAGAGACAAGAAAAGCTTAATTGCTAAGGACTGGATAAGGTCCTTCTTCGTTTTTGAGCTCCACATATACTCAGGCAAGTTTTACCTATTAAGATTGCTGTTTACACAGTATTTGTTAATGTGGACACTGATTTGCAATGTATCTTTATTGAACCAAGCCACTTTGTTAGGGATTTTTCTTGTATGAATCACAGTGCTTGAAATAACTACCTGAACACTATGCCTTCTAATACTGATTCAAAGACAAGGAAAGCCTAATTGCTAAGGACTGGATAAGGTCCTTCTTCATTTTTGAGCTCCACATATACTCAGGCAAGTTTTACCTTTTAAGATTGCTGTTTACATAGTATTTGTTAATGTGGACACTGATTTGCTATGTATCTTTATTGAACCAACTTATGAATTATCTTGCAAATAACCAAGCATAACCAGATGCAAGATATAACCATACAAACCATAGTTATAATCATAACAACAATCAGTGATACAAGGATTCTCATCCTTCTTCCTTTTCTTTATAAGAGGGATAACCTAAGGGATTCACTCTTCAAGGAATAAATAATATGGACATTGTCCTGCTGACATAGGTCCTTAACAAATTCAGTTTATCTGTTCTTAGTAACAAAGTATTTTGATTGATTTGGTTTTGATATATTGGAACAACTTAGACAAAGATGGATTATCAGATTATTTTTTGAACCAGTGCCTATCCTTTAGGCTATAGAGTCAAATATAAGCTAAGATATCATAGAAATAAAACACAGTAAACTGCCTTACAGTTCACATACAATTCAGGTAAGTTGCCTTACAAGCTACCCTGTCACCTCAAATCTATTGTATCAAATCCTTAAACAAAGCAGTATGCTCCCTGAAATTACTTGCAAAACTTAGTTCTTTCCTTAAAAGAAACTTGCAAGTAATCAAATGGTTACCTTATAATTAGAATGTTTCAGAATACCTTGTAAACTTAACATAGAAGAGCACATACAAAGAAAAAGAGACAGCACTAGAGGAGAGTAAAATTGCACTGTATATTATTTATATGATCTAGCCTTCCATACATGAAAGATTATACAGCTTCAAAAGATAGACAAAAACCAGAATATCTGAATTCTGTGATATATTATCTCCTTTTCAAAAATGCTCCAACATCAAAAGAACCTTAACTATTACAACTCTTATGCTATATATAGGTTTATGACCATCTTGGAATCCCTTAAGGATGCAACAAGCTTCGGATGGTCCTAGAAAACCTAACCCTAAAGTTACAAGAGAGACAAAAGAAAGAGAGAGAAGAAACGATGAAAGGACTGAGTCAAAAAGGTATAAACAAATATTCTTATTCTTCTCCCAATCTAGCGACTGCAATCAGATTTGTAGATGGTAGCTGGTAGTAGTTATGCTGAGTCTGGATAGTTGTGCTTGCCTACTCACCTACAATCTCCTTTTGTAATAACTATCCATCTTGTCTCTGAACAGTGCAACGCCAAGTGTTCACCTTACTCATCGTCCAAAATTTCTTCCTCTACTACAGGCTTCTTTTTCTTTGGTGTTGTCATGACTTCCCAAGCCTTTACTTCATCGTATGATGGCCAATTGAAGTCCTGAGTACTATGTACCTGCACCTTTTTCTTGTCCCATCTTACATCAGTGATGCTCTTGACATCAAGTAGGAATTTGTTGATATATGTTTCTGCTTTGAAGGCCTCATCCAATAATTTATTGAATCCGTCTACATCAACCTCTGTTCCTAAAAGAAAAGCCTCTTCACTAGGCATCTTGGTGTCAAACTCACTTTTCCAAGCATCTATAGCTTTTACCTGATCATCATCTCCTTTTAAGGCAGGAATAAACCTATTGAAATCACTTGAAAAGAGATTCAATTTAGCCTCTATCTGGTTCAATTTTCCTTTGAAGAATGAGAGAGCAATGTTAACTCTTTTGATCTCATCTTCAACCTCTGTGACTATTGGAGGAAAATCTGTTCTTATGGCTTGTAGAGATGACAATTTCTCAAACAAAGTTTCCCTAGCAGACCATTTTGTGAAGTAAGGGTTTAGAATTGCAAGGTAGCCCATTACCTCGGTATTCAATACTGGCAGCTTATTATATGTATTGATTACAACATCAAATTTGTCTTTTAAAATCTCAATCCTATGTTGTAATATACCTTTCAATGCTTTCAAAGCTATTGCATTTTCTTTTTCTTCATCCACCTTTTGTTCCACAGCCTCTTCTGACTTAGGCTTATCTTCAATTTGCATTGGTGGTGGTTGTGCATACACTACCTCAGGCTTTGCCTCCAATTCATCTGTCAATGTATTTATCATCTGATCCCTCTGGTATAGTTGTATATGGCACATGTCTCTGTCCTTAAACAGTGCACTTTTTTCTTCTAGCAAAGTAGTATACCTTTCAGACAATTGCTTTGTCTTGTCCTCATTGAGTTGAGCCCAGTGTGTCATAATTTGGGAGATTTCTAATTCCCCTGTATTTTGTACTGACCACACCATCTGATTCCCCACCATATTTTCTTGAATGTTCACTAATTGGGGCTTCTGGTCTTTAGGGCTTAAGCTCCACATGGCAAAGGCCTGAGATTTTGGGTTATACCCAAATCCTTTGATCATTTCTCCTACTTGGACTTCGCTAACCATTTTAAAGTCTGGCTGCTTTCTGATTTGATCTATGATGAAAGAAGAAGCCAAATCCCATCCTTCAGCCAATAATATCCCACTTCCTAGTACCATCTTCCTGGCATCCTCAGGAGAGATATCCTCATTCTCAGGATCATAATTTTGTAAAGCTACTAGGGCTTCATTTGTAATTGTGTCTTTCCCATAAAAAGTTAATTGGGACCTTATCTGCTCTGTCTTGTGCCACCTGTGGAAATATTTAAACTCCTCTGTCTTCACAAAGCTGTCATCATCTAAGAATTTTTGCTGATGAAGCAATATTTCATCAACACAGGCCCTGAGTGGTATCTCAACCTCATCTTCTAGGTCAGGCCGTTGCTGCTTGCCTTCCCTGATTGCTTTTCTCAGGTTATGATCATATAGCCTGGTGCCAGGTACTAAGGCCTTAGCCTTATCCTTTTTCTTACTTTGGCCCTCCTCTAAAGGTTGTCCTAATTCCAATTTTTGCCTCTTTGCAGCTGGTTCTTCTACATCATCTGGCTGTGTAGCAACTGTTAGATCTATGATATGTCCTTTTACTCCCTGCGACAGTGGGATCTCAACCATTTTTTTGCTCTGGGGCTTGTTGTGGTGGAGGAGATACGGGAGGGCGTGTATAATCACTGTCATCACCACTCTCATACTCTGATTCTGAGTGTTCAGGTGACTGAGCACCTTTCTTATCTAGGACTGTACCCAATTGTTCTACTAGCACATAGTAGTTGTCTATCATGGCCTTGATCCTATCAAAATATGGGAGATCAGGGTAAAAACCCCCAAATGACAACCCATTTCTTTTTATTTGTTTATCCAGCTTCAACAACTCCTAGATTCTCAGTCTTTTCATATGAATGTCATCTTCATCCAAGATGTTTCTTGTTGAATCTTCTATTATGCATTCACAATGAACATTGGTATTAGGGATGGTAGGAGTATACAACTTCCTAACCCCTGTCATGAAGCCCTCTGGGTCAATGTACCTATAAGGGGCTGCCCCCATTCTGTATTTCTCCAACCATTGACCCACTTCATCTATGGCATTCTTACCAATTGTAAAATTTGCAATTTTGAACTGCCTAGGGGTGATAGTCCCCTTTTTATGTGGTGCAAAGTGCTCATTATCTATTAGCATCAGCTGCCAAATGAATTCCATAGCAGCTACTTGCACAGGCACATGATATGGTAACAAATGGGGTGGATGAATACACCCATACGCTCTGATGATGGTGAAATTCTCCTCCAAGAAGAAATCACCCCAGTTGTGGTTTCCAGACCAATTTTCTTTATAGTTGCAGTGCCTAAGCAATTGTATGATCTTTAATGGGACTCTAGTCCTGCTTGTCCCCAAACTCTGCACAATTGGGTAAACAATCCAATTCTGGAATGCACAGTAGATACACTCTCTAGAAGTATAATTCCAAACCCTAACCCAAAAATGGATAGGATTTGGTTGTGTCTAATAGAATCTCTGAGGAGATAAGTTATGCGTATCCATGATTACAAAATTGAAATATAAGAGAAGGTGCATCAGGACTGAATAATGCAAGAATTTAGGCTCCTTCTCCTTGGGGTTCTTTAATCTCTTCTGGGTTGCAACAAAACCCT
>MU225896.1:187241-200937 GCA_018584345.1 Thuja plicata
CGTGAACTTTGAAAAACCTAGCCGTAGTTGCTGAAGTTGACAGGAAATCAAATTTTCAAAAATGAATCCTCGGAGCAATCATAAAATGTTTAAGAGAGCTGACATGTCACATTCTAATTCGTTGTCTGTCTCACATATCAACTACCCTTTTTGCATAGTAATCAAAATACGAGCCTCTGATTGGTTGCCGAGAGATTTACTCTGTCACATCAGAAAACTGTTGCCATTTTTTAGATTTTGTAATCAGGCGACCTCGCGACTGCATTAAGTCTCTTTGTCGCAGGCCTTTGTTTTTAACCATGGTTCTGTCTCAAGACTTGGTGAAAATGTGTTTTCTTAAGTTTGGCTGACCCAAGTGATCATCTGGCGATCACGCGACATAACTAAAATCAAAGTCGCGCACAGTTAATCTTAACTCACCATTCTTTCTGAGACTTCGCGACTAGCCGTTACCATTAACCTTTACGGTTGTCTCCTTGTCGCTAGATGCTTTTATTCTATTTGAAGACTATGCGACAAACCTTAGTCACCCAGTCAGGAGATATATTCAACTTTACCTTAACACGTTATATGCGCCTTTTCTTTACTTATAGCGATTGCGCGACATACCCTAATCGCCAAGTCGGGAGGACTTTTCCCTTGGGGCACTTTTCTTTCCAGACTTCGCGTCTGTCGTTGGATCCTTTGATTCTTTCATCTGACGATTGTCGCTTAATCGCCAGATGATCGGGCATACCCTTAAATTATTTCTAGACACCGTGACTGAAGGGAAAGCACCTTAGTCTCGAAGTCGCTGAATCCCTTTCTTCCTTCTGGAGGCCATGCGATCACTTTTGAACGTCCACCCACCTTGTGACAGATGTCACTCAATCATTGGTTTTACTTGCTGCATAACGGAAAACTGAAGCATTATCTTGTTCTGGTGACATCCCGACTAAGCAATACTACAAACTTCAAACGGTTAGTCGCGTAGTCTAAAGAAAAATCTCTTAACCGCTGTTCTATTCCGAGACCACGCGACTAAAGGAAAACTTAACTATTAGCCGTGGCTTGATTTGGTGACAACGCGACATGAAGTAATCGTGAAGTCTGAGAACATTTTCATAACTGTTTGATTTCTCTCGCGATCACCCGACTAACAGTGGGTCCCATCTTTACAAAGCTTTATAACATGCAGATCTTGCGACTACCCGACTGAAAGAGATCACTGAGTCTCAGAACACTGAAGGAATATTCTGATTTTAATCGAGACTACGTGACACAAGGAAAAAGCAGAGTCGGGAAGACAAAAGGAATATTCGGCTGGGATAACGCGACGAAGCGACTAAAATGAAACACATGCCTTTAGTGAATGAAAAAGTAACGCTGAAACATAAGACGTGACTTAGGGTTTCATTTCATAGTTTAACACTTGGAAATGACTAGGGTTTTTTAGGGTTTTTGCATAATGAGCAAAGTTTAGACTTGAAAACCTGAAACATGACAGAGGAAAAGGCGTGATGAACGAGAGATAGCTGAATTGAGCACATCAGAACTCAGAGAGCAAGACAAGGAACCAAGAGAACTAGCAAAAATAGGAAATACAACCAACAGGGAGTTTCTTGACCTTTAGGCTTCCATGATTGTCTTTTCTTTTTCCAGCATTCAAGAGTTGTTTGCCCATTCATTTTGCATGTAGGATGGTATTTTTCCATGTACGTTTCCCTTTTTGGTTGTTTCATCTCAGACTTACATTCATATGCTTTATGACCTTTCTTGTTACATTTATAACATAATCCTATGAATGAAGATGTAGATTTAGGAATACCTTTCCTTTTTCTTTTGCATACGTTTGATGTATGACCTTTCTTTCCATAGTGATTTCATGTAATATTTCTTGGTGTTGGATTTTCATAGACATTCTTTGGATTGGATTGATTTGATGATTCTCCATTTTTGGTAAAGCCTAGACCATTGTTGTTATTGACTCTTCGTTGTCCCTCAAGAAAATCATCCATTCTTTTATTTCTTTCTTTAGCCTTTTTGATAATTTCATTATGTTGTTGTTGGATTCTTAATTCATGCTTTAACTTTTCATTCTCATCCATCATTTCACCGATAGCTTCTATTCTCTCAATGAGTTCAACATTTATTTTGTTTGCCTCTTGACTCATAAGAATAATCTGATTTGTTATCTCATGGTGATGCTCTGTAAGTCTTTGTATTTCAGTCTCCTTTTCTTGTATCTTTTCTATGATCTTTCTTCTATCATCAATAACTAGTGTTCTTTCTTGTTCAACATGTCTAGAATTTTTCATGACATCAATCATCCTTACCATATGTGTCTCTTGACTGATTTGCAGAGATTTAACTTGTCCAGCCAGATGTAGATTGATTTTAGTTAGGCTTGTGATGCTTTCTTCTGATGTATCTGATGCTTTTCTTGTAGTTGATCCCGAGGACTCAAATAAATCTGGAATCTCTTCCTCATATAATCTATCTCATTACTGCGAGATTCCATATTCTTTTTTCATCAAGCAACTATCTCATGCTTATTCTAGCTTCTTTATAATTTTCATAGAACATCAAAATTTCAAGCTTTTTATTCTCAATATTTTTATCAAGTTTGTACTTCTCCATTGTATGATCTTTTCTCTTAAGCCTTTAAATCTTTTCTCTTAAGCCTTTAAGCTTTCCAAGAAGAGACTTAGCTCTGATACCAATTGTTGGGATTAATGGGAAGTATGTACTGAGAGGGGAGGGGTGAATCAATACCTCTAAAACTTTTTATATCCTTTAATCAATTAACCTTTGTAAGCAATTGCATGTTCATTCAATCTGATTTAAACTATCTTGGTGTGAGTTATATCAATTCATAACATTATTAAATATGTGAATCATTCATAGAAACATTCATGAACGTAATTGAAACATAATACAAGATATGATATCGTAGAAAACTCTTGTTAGGAAGTAAAAACTGCATTGGGGATGGCACCCACAAAACTTCACTATCTACAGATTGGAAGGGGCCGGTTAAGGCTTACAATTTGATCAGTTCTGATGATCTACCCTATTAGGAGTATTGGTAGAGACCTGTTAAAGTCTACTCTATTAAGATCTTTAGCAACACTGTTAAGTGTGCACTCGATTAAGAGATTTGATATTGGACTGTTAAATCCACCTTCCTTGAAAGGATTTTTACACTTTGCTCCACTTGTTAGAATGATAGAAACTTACAAATTGACCTGGTAAATGAAATTTCCTATTGTTGATATAGATCCTATGTAGTTCATATAAAAATATTATCACCTTAACTGTGATTGAATAATACCTCTGATTATCAGTTTCCTCTGTTCTTGGTTCTGCTAACCAAATTCTTCTTTTTCTGTCTAGTTCTTGAAACTCTCAATTCAATCCATAAATGTGCTCGTTTTGTTATCCTCTCTCTTTTTCCTTCTCACACACACATTCTAATGAATGATTACATCATCTATTTATAGGTGGATTGAATTCATCAAGTTTTGATAAAAACAATGTCAACTCTAAGATCAGGTTTACAACTTACACCTAGATCTCCTAGTCTATGTGTTTTAAATCAGTTAGATTGATTAAAACACTTACATTAATGTTTCTTGTCCCTAAAGAAATGGATTTAAAACAATTAAATATCCTATAAATAGAATACACTTTCTTTATCTGACGTGGAAGTTAGATCTACTTTTTGCGGGCTGCAACTGACTTTCGGTTCTATATGTCGGTCATGCTTGATTGTCCTTCAGTTTTTACTATCGGTTGCATTGTATCTGTCTTTTCAGTCTACACTGTAACTTGCATTTTGGGTTCCTTTGTCGGGTTCCACTATATCTTTTTTCTTTGTGATTTTCGGTTTACACACTAACTTGTGTCATCGGTTCTCTCTGTACTTAGTCATTTTTGGTGATCTCCTAATCTGATCTTCAGTTTTCTCTTTCCTATCTTTCGGTGTAGGCTTACCGAAAGTGTTGTTTGTATACTAATGACAAATTAATGTCATCAAAATTATTTAAAGAAATCTAGGGAAGAGTGGGAAGTTGGATTTTTTGTCAAAAGCATTTCTTTCCTCTTTCATAGATCTATTCAATCTCCAGTTTTATAGTTTCCTTTCATGTTTAATAGGGTTGTAATAAAACCTTTGCCTATCATTATAGCATGACTAGATAGCAGTTAGATATTTTCCTTCTTTAAATAAAGTCCCACTCCTGTGTGAGAAGGAGGGCGCTATCAGATATAGTTTACATTCTGTTTCTTTATAGTCAAAATTTGTAATACGTTTTGATGGATAGCGAATGAAGTTTTAAATATATAGTTCAGTCTAATTGAGTTTGGATACTCACTCAAGGGGGCCCACTTGGTGAGGAATTTGTGTTAGCTAGATAGGATCATTTTCATACAGTTTAAGTTTCTTGTATATTGGTTTTGTAACTCTGGTATTAACACAGTTCCTGTAACCAAAAGCCGCAGGATAGTCCAGCACTTCCTGCACCCAAAGAGGTAGAATTGTTGAAGCATTATGATTATGTTTTCTAGTATTTTCAAGTTGTAGTGTTCCTTCAAAGAATTTTACTTCTACATTTCCTTTCCAGCATTCTTTACAGCGATAGAATAGTTTCCTCTCAAAGCAATTTACTTCCTGCAGTTATAGAATAGTTTCCTTTCAAAAGCAATTTGTTTCCTGCAGCCATAGCATGGTCTGAGTAAGAATCCTTGGTGCATATACTTTGCTGAACCGTTTCAAGTATTACGTCTCTAGGTTAATTATTAAATAATTTTTTATAAAGGAGGATAGCTTCTCAATTGGATGTCCAATCCATGAGTTATGGTACTTGCCTAGTATTTGATACGTTAATAGAACTGATCATCAAGTATGGTATGCATGGTACCTCCAAGAGACTTACGTTTTACTATTGAGAGGGCCATGGTGGCCAAGGAGATTCATAATAGATCACATGATTTATGGGATAGGTATCAAAACCATAATCCCACACCACACACTTCAGGATATCAGAGACCCCATTGGAAGGGGAATCAAAGGCATTCATCAGGGTCTTTTAAAACCCCTCAGCCCCAACAACAAGAAACTCAATAGAGTCAGAGGTCTAGGCCACCACAAGGAAAAAAGGTCTCTAATCCCAAGTAATGGAAGTCATATATAGGGCCCCAAATGAGACTAGAGATCACAGGCACCCTACACATCTCCACCTAGGACTCATCAGTCCACTAGGGGTGGTTTCAGTGGGTCTAGCAGGACTGGGGGACAACAAGAGTCTAGGCCACAAGAGATACAGATGTAGGCACAAGGACCTTGTTACACATTTTGTGCCATGAGGCATATAGCTAGGGACTATCCGATGGGGCAGGAAGCTAGTAGTCAGAGAGTGGCCACTTCAGAGCCCATAGTGGAAGACATGGGTAGATCTCACAAAGTTTTTATAGTGGTTGATAACCGCTAGGCCGAGAACTAGGCTACTGTTATAGAGGTTGCAGGTATGATCCATGGTAGTAGAATTACTATTTTGTTTGATTCAAGAGCTATTGATTCATTTATTTCTTCATTGTTAGTGGAGCGTTGTGGGATAGTGGCAGCTAGCTAGGATGTTAGTTGGGAGGTCAAGTTAGCCTTGGATGCTAGAGTGTCTGTTAAATCCCTAGTCTGAGATTGTTAGATGCAGATATGAGACATGACCACAAAAAATGACATCTGTATCACACCTATAGGTTCTTATGATATAGTTCTTGGCATGGACCGACTTTGCGCCCATAGTTCCAATATGGAATGTAGATAAAAGAGGGTAGAGTGTGCGGATGATTATGGTACTCCCGAACTTATTTCAGGAGTTTAGAGACCCATATCTCTTCGTTTGATCTTCGTTGTGTAGCATAAGAGGTGCATGCATAAGGGATATTAGTTCTTCTCCATTACCATCAATGACAAGGAGGAGGAGGAGGGTGAGCCTTCCCTCGATGAGCATCCTATATTACAGGAGTTTTCATATGTTTTCCCTTCAGAGCTACCTGGTATGTCGCCACCTAGGGTAGTTGAATTTCATATAGACCTTGTGCCAAGAGCTGAGTCATTATCTAGAGTACCTTACAGGATGACCACTCATGAGATTGATGAGCTCAATATTTAGATGGAGGAGCTCTTGGAGAAAGGGAATATTCACCCTAGTGTTTCACCTTGGGGTACACCTATCATCTTCATTAAGAAGGATGGATCTCTTAGGTTGTGTATGGATTACCGCTAGCTAAATAAAGTAACCATTAAGAATCGATATCCACTTCCTAGGATTGATGATTTGTTTGACCAGCTATAGGGTGCCCGAGTATTTTCTAAGATAGATATGAATTCAGGGTACCATCAATTAAGGATTGTGGAGAGTGATATCCACAAGACTTCTTTTTATATGAGGTATGACCACTACGAGTTCACTACGGTTCAATTTGGCCTCATGAATGCTCCATTTGTATTTATGAGTCTCATAAATGGAGTATTCTGTACATTTTTGGATAGATTTGTATAAGAGTTCTTGGATTGTGTCTTGATTTACTCTCGAAATGAGGAGGAGAATGAGGAGCACCTGAGATAGGTTTTGCAGTGTTTGATAGATAACTAGTTGTATGACAGCTTTTTGAAGTGTGCATTTTTCAGATCAGAGGTCCACTATATTGGACATGTGATATCAGGTGATGGGATCACAGTTGACCCATCAAAGATTACATCCATTATGGATTGGCTAGCACCTACCACTATGACTGAGTTCATGAGTTTCATGGGTTTAGCAGGTTATTATAGACGTCTTGTTGAAGGGTTTTCCAAAGTGATGGACCCTATCACATCCCTAGAGAGAAATGGAAATAAGTTTGAGTGGACAGAGAAGTGCGAGAGAGCCTTTAAGGAGATCAAGAGAGCTCTCACCAGTGCACCTATCCTTGTAGTTCCAGATCCTTCAACATACTTTATGGTATGCATAGATGCATCTTTAGATAGTCTAGGAGTTGTCCTTATGCAGGGTGGTCGAGCTATTTCCTATAAGTCTAGGAAAATTAAGATGCACGAGCTTAACTACCCTACCCATGACCTTGAGCTAGCAGAAGCGGTGCACACTTTAGTGAGATGGAAACACTTCCTCTTGGGCCACCGTTTTGAGATTCATTTAGATCATCAGAGCCTATAATACATATTTACTCAACCAAACCTTAATGCTCAACAAAGGAGATGGATGGAGTTCCTATGCGAGTATGATTTTGATGTTCATTACATCAAGGGGAGGGATAATGTTGTCGCATATGTATCGAGTCAGAGATGACATGATATTTCTTCTATGTCTACTGGCATAGATTTGAGAGAGCATATATTGTAGAATTTTCATGAGGATGAGTTTTATTCAGAGATATGTCAGTTGGTCCGATCTCAGAGACCCCTTGAGGGGATATATTCAAAATTTTCCCTAGAGTCTGATGGACTTTTACGTCATAGAGGATGCATTTATGTACCTTCTACTAGAGGATTGTGTGATTTCATTGTGCTTGAGGCTTATTGAGCACCTTATGCAGCACATCCCTGAGTTAAGAAGTCACATGCAGATTAGAGACAAATTTATCATTGGCTAGGTATGAGGTTGCATATTGCTAGGATTGTTGCTAGATGCCTAGAGTGTCAGAGGGTTAAGGTAGAGCACCACCATCCTGGTGGGCTTCTTTAGCCACATGAGATATCATAGTGGAAGTGGGATACTATTTCTATAGATTTTATTGTTGGTCTTCCTATGTCTTGTCGACACCATGATGCCATCATGGTGACAGTTGACAAGTTGACCAAAGTCACCCACTTTTCACCTATGCATACTACATTCACAACACTAGTAGTAGCGCAGGTGTTCTTGTGAGACATTTCCATAATTCATGGCATACCCTATAAGATCATATCAGATAGGGATTCTCTCTTCAAATCCTCCTTTTGGAGAGAGTTGCGGGAAACATTGGGCACTAGGCTCAATTTCAGTATAGCCTATCACCCTGAGACAGATGGGAAAATAGATAGGGTCAACTAGGTGTTGGAGTATATGTTACACATGTATGTGATGGACCATCAGTCTAGATGGGAGGAGTACCTGCACTTAGTTGAGTTTTCCTATAAGAATGGGCATCATACATCATTGGGTATGCCTCCTTATCAAGATTTATATGGTAGACCATGTAGGACACCCTTGATTTGGGACATGATTGAGGATAGATTTTCCATAGGGTCAGAGTTAGTTAGAGATATGGAGCAACATGTAGTCTTGATCAGGCATCATCTTAGAGAGGCTCAAGATAGACATAATAAATATGCAGATGCAAAGAGGGATGATACAGTCTATATGGTTGGAGACAGAGTATTCTTGAGAGTGTGTCTGCACAAGATTCCAATCCATTTTGGAAATTTCTCTAAGCTTGCACCTCATTTTGTCATACCATTCAAAATCCAAGAGAGGATAGGACCAGTTTCATATCGTCTAGCTTTTCCACCTAGCCTGTCACGCATCCACGATGTGTTTCGTGTTTCATTATTGAGGAGATATATTTATGATGATTCTTATATTATAAATTGGGATGCCTTGCAGGTGGGTTCAGACGAACAGTTGTCTTTGGAGCCCATCTACATATTGGCTCGACGAACATTGGCCCTTCGAGGTAGAGAGCTAGACCAGGTTAGAGTCCAGTGAGATTGTTCTGATAAGGTCACAACATCATAGGAGGATGCAACACAGATGAGACTTGAGTACCCCCATCTTTTTGATGAACTCCAAGAGGAAGTTCATGCCTAGGGGGAGGATGTGAGGTCCTACCCCAACCCATCATAGCATGGCTGGTATTTCATATTTTGATTATCTTGATGATGCACTATTTTGATACATTAGACTTATTTTGACAATGATTTCATATCAGTAGACACTATGTGATGATTTTATATTATGATGATGATGATGTTAAGATATACTTTTATATGCTTATGAATGATAGATTTTGATGTTATGATATAGATGAAAACTTGTTTCTGAATTTATGTTTGGATTTTATATTGACATATCAATTATGATTCAAAGTAAAATTAATGATGATTTAAATTATATAATATATTTCTAGGATACTTGTGATAGTTGATTTTAGACATTACATGATGAGGAGATTTAACAATAATTGATGAGTACATATATTTGCATGAGGAAATTTAATTATATATGTCATTTTAATATATGATGAATCTTGTGAATTGAAAAGTGTTAATGGATATGTGTATAATGTTATCATTAACTTTGCATTGTTATATACATGTTTTATTTCTTGAGCTACTAATATTTTGATCAAGTGTGTAGGAAATTGACCATGGATTTAAAATGCGAGGAATAAAGAATGGATAATTGTGAAATCGTTGAAAATCCAAGGTTTACTCTATGAAGAGATATAACCTCGTTGTTACATATTTTATTTAGTAAATGTGATGTTTGGATGTATTGTAAATTGTAAATTATAATATGTGGATTATCCAACTTGGCATGCCATGTGAAAATGTAATGTGATGTGTTGTATCAATTGACACTTGTACATGTGAGTTGGCATGACCAGTGAGTTAGGTTGGGATAAGACATCCACCCTAGATTCACCTTGTAGTGTCCCCCTGTAGGATTTCTTGTTTGAAGAGCCAAAAGAGGGAGTCCCAACATGTAAATTCGTAAGTCAAATTGTAGAGGGTTTTTGGAGGGCTATATGGAAATCCTAGGAGGTGGTTTGGGTTAAAATTAGATATCCCAATAAGTGTACTATGGGTTAGGGGTTAATTTTTTGCCAATAGAGTTCCCAAAACTCATTTATGACCTTGAAAAGAGAGCCATTTTTTAGAGTGACGAATTTGAAAGAGTCTTTTCTCGTTATGATGGTTAGGTGAGAGTTTTCCTTTTAGAGAAGTTTGGAGGAGTTTGGGGTTTGATTAACCACTCTCCAAACTTGGAGACTTCTAGGTTGAGTTAGTGGGATTGGGAGACTTGACCAAGAGAGAAAAAGATGGGGAAGGGAAAATCTCATCTACAACTTCATTCTTGTCATTTCTTGGAGCAAGGTTGGTTCTCTCTTGCCATGGAAGGCTATATTTGATGTATTTTTTTTTAGCATTGTAAATTCTTGTATAATGAAGCTTTGTATAATGAATCTTTTGATGTTGTATGCATATTGTGTTTTGTGAGATCTTGTTTTCCTTTGTTTTTCTTGCTTTTGAAATGGATGTTGATTTTGGGTGTGCAAGGCTACACTCACCCTTGGGAGGGAAGAGAGCCTTGAGGGTGAAGGGATTTAGTTGGGAATGCTCAAATAGTTTAGAGTCTCTTCTCATGTAGAAGAGGGATATGGCATGGAGTATGGGCTCCATGTTGCCATTTTGTTTTTGTTCTACACATTTGGGGGCCATAAGTGGAGAAAGTTGTATATGTGAAATGAGAAGAATGAGTTGTGTTATGAGCCTTGTGAAAGAAAAATCATGAATGTACTATTTTTATGGCTTCTCCTATTTGGGTTCATTTTCCACCTTTACCCCTTACCATGGGTCCAAGGTGATCCATTGTGAAACCAAGGGTTTGGGAGTTCAATGTTTGTTATGGTTGTTTATGTGTGTTGTTGTCAATGTGTTTTTGAAATGATTATTACCCATCCATTCTTGGTTCCCCAAGCTCGGGGGTGGCCATGTAAAGGCCTAGTTGGGAGGTGAGCCTCCATGGTCAAAATTTTGTTTATTTGTAGGTTTATACTTGGATTTTTTGAAGAAGAATGTGAAAGCTTGGAAAAAGAAGGATTTTGTGTAGAAAAATCTTTGTGTAAATGAGATAGCCTTTGTGGCTAAGTCCTTGTAATCAAGTCATTGTAGTAGACATATTGTATTGAATATTTATCATTAAATAATAAATTTTTAAATGGAAAATGTAGTAATCTTGTAAGTAGGAGTTGAAAGAAACTTGTATTCCATTCTTTGAAAGATAAATGAAAGAAGTGTTCTTCCTATTTCACGATCATGTAAATCTGAATTTATTATTGTTGAAATAAGAGTTGATTAGCTATGCATTCAAAAAATAATAATCTCATTCCTTGCATTCATATGTAAATGATAATGTAGGAAGTAAAGTGAATCTTGATGTATTCTAGTAAAACGTTGTTGGTTAT
Organism: Thuja plicata; assembly: GCA_018584345.1. Lineage (NCBI taxonomy): Eukaryota > Viridiplantae > Streptophyta > Pinopsida > Cupressales > Cupressaceae > Thuja > Thuja plicata. Next base: position 198,450 of record MU225896.1, read on the forward strand.
GTATTTCATAGTTGTTTTTCCATAGAAGGATAATAAAAAAAATTGTTGGTATGTTTTTGGTGTCATTTTTTGGGCATGACAAAGTGCCACTTTTTGATCCAACAAATAATTTTGAGGTAGATTTGATCCAGAAAGAAATTGATGCCATGCATAAAAACGAGAGCGATCTTTATGAGTGGAATTGGAAAGTTACCTCCTCATGATGGTGAAGAATTTGAAAAAGGCACAAGTGGCATCCACGTTGTGCATGTGGAAGGATAATAATAATGTAGAGATCACCCATGCTGGAGTAGGCATAAAAAACTCCATAATGACAATGGACACATGATAGATATGAAAAAGCCTTTTCATTTGTAGAAACCTTTTCTAGTTAGAGGGAATTTTTCCTATATAAGCATGTGAGTGCAATGTTATAGGCGATTTTTTTTTCACTTCTTTTGAAAGAGAAGAACACTTAGAATAGCTACTATTTTATTCTCCAACCTTAGATTCATATCCAATTAATCAATAGAGGAAGACACCAAATCGTGCCTAGTTTGCCTCTATTGTGTGTTTACTTCAGTTTTATGGACAATTTTCAAGCTCTCTATCAATTTATAATGAGTGTAGCTATTAATTTTTATTATTTTTGGCTTCTATAATCTCATCATAGATGTATAGTTTGTTGAATCATGTTTTATACTCTTTCAAAAATCTACAATAGTTTGTAATCCGAGATTATACTATGTCATTTGGTGATTGAAATTCAGATGAAATAATTGTTTTAGTGAGATAATAGGAACATATCCTGAGAGCCCTAGTGTGTGCTTCTCATGAAAATATATGAATATTTTGCCTTAACTATTTGACTTTTGCAGTCTTCTCTCTTTCCACCAATGAAGAGTTTGTGGCATTTTGTGCTCAATCTTTTGGGGTTGCTTGTTCCTTTTATTTCTAAAGGGCGATTCAAAGTGTTGTAAAATATTTAGCACATCACCTTAAAGTTTAGTTGATTTTTATGATTTCCTTACGAAGATCCAACTTCACAATCCTAGAGGTCATTTAGTGTCTCACAATATGTCCCCTAGTCACTAAACTTCTCATATAAGGGTTTTTACCTTCCTTAGTGTAAAATCTTTGATCAATGGTATCTCTTGACATTTGTCTATTCTATCATATAATCTTTTATAGGCTATCATATGTAAGTGTCTCATAAAAGTTGTCATAGACTCTGCCATAAATCCATTATAACATAACACTTGGCACTTACATATTTATCATTAATACAAGATCCTCAAAGTCAGACACCTCCACATGTGTAATATATGTTTCATATACTCATTGCCAAGTAGGATGTCACCAAACCAATGGGTCTCATGTGTGACCCGACATTAGTAGACAATTAGTTCAATTAAATAATAAATAAATCAATTAAATACATGTGATTACCAATGTTAGGGTTCGCAAAGGTTGGGACACCTTAATCCTAATGTAAAGATGATAGGGACTTTCAAGAGTGACAATGATTCCAAGGCTTTCCAAGATGTTGGAGATTTTTTTGATAATAACAAATGATAGTGAGAAGCAATAAAAATCTTTCCTAGTTTTAGAGATTGATTTCTCTCTCCACCTGTCTTAAAAGGGAGAAGGGATAAATGGATTGCAAAGAAGAATTTAGGATCTCTTCTATAAAGAACTTCAACAAGATAAATGTCACACCTTGTGATTTCTTGAAGTATCTTTTGGATAGATGCGTTTAATATATCTATTTCAGTAATATCTATGCATGTTATACATTGACATTTTGACATCACCAAAGAAAGTTTGTCATTTTTTTGAAATATTATTTGAAAAATACATCTCCACAAACATCTTAGATAATATGGATTTGTCAAATTCTATTCATAGATTAGAGGATACCATCACTCTTTCCTTAGTAATTAACAAGTCAACATCAAAGTTCATTATTTTGATTAGAGATGGAATGGTATTTTCCCATATGGTTGGAGTGATACTTTTATCAATATTCTAGCAAGTACAATTTTCTTATGATTGTGCACTTTATCATTTGTTGTAAGTAGACTCATGTCATTGTCAAACTTTCTTAGGAGTAGAATGCAATGCAACATCAATTATTTTCATCAATGACTTGCAAGAACAAATTACTATAGTAATATGACTTTCTTTATGTTTTTGTTGAGATATTTTTTTAATGATTTGAATTAACAGTATACAATTTTCTTGAATGAAGGTTTTTAATAGTAATCTTTAATTAATTTATTTGATTATTTTTTAATATTAATAATTAACATTATCTTATTAAAATCGACATGATAAAATAAATTAATTATTTTTAATAATAAAAAAAATTTAAATTTTTAAATTTTAAAAAAAAATTTAATTTTACATAAGAAAATACAATTAACTATTGATGACAAAATATTATAAATTTTAATTATTTATTTCATATATTTAAAAATAAGCAACACTTATTATATATATATATATA
>MU225896.1:209303-224142 GCA_018584345.1 Thuja plicata
CCATAGACTTCGAACACCATCTGAACTTCTCTATGCCCATAGGTTTTGTCAATGCATCCGCAACATTCTTTACTGTATCTACCTTCTCCAAACTTACCTTTCCATCCTCTACCATATCTCTCACAAATTCAAACCGCACATCAATGTGCTTGGTTCTGGCATGGAAAGTTGGATTCTTCGCAAGGCAAATAGCACTCTGACTGTCGCAACAAATTATAATCTGTCTTGCATCAACACCAACATCCGAACATAGTCTATTAAGCCAAATGGCTTCCTTACAAGCATGAGTAGCTGCCATGTACTCTGCTTCTGTCGTGGACAAAGCAACCACAGGTTGTCGCTTACTCATCCAACTGATGGCACCACCAAACATAGTGAACACATAGGCACTGGTGGATCTCCTACTGTCAATGTCACCTGCCCAGTCTGAATCCACAAACCCATGAATACAAACTGAATGCAGAGTTCCAGAAGAGTTTCCATGATAGCATATGGAATACTCTGATGTATCCTTCAAATATCTGAACACTCTCTTAATTGCATCCCAATGTACTCGTCCAGGTTTAGCCATAAACTGACTTAGGACTCCCACTACTTGGGCAATGTCTGGTCTAGTACAGACCGTAGCATACATAAGGTTGCCAAATACACTCGCATAAGGTACTTTGCTCATGTCCTCCACCTCACTAGGAGATTTTGGACAATCATAGATAACTTGGTTCCCATAGAAACAGGAACACACAATGGTCTGCAATCTGCCATGCTAAACCTGTCCAACATAGACTTCACATACGTACTCTGACTCAACCAAAGTTTTCTGTTAGACCTATCTCTACTGATTTCCATACCCAGAATATACCTGGCTGCCCCTAGATCTTTCATCTCAAACTGTGCTGACAACTAAGACTTCAAATCAGAAATCATACCCATACCCTTCCCAATCAACAACATATCATCAACATATAATGCAATAATAAGAAGGTGATCATTTTCAACTTTGAAATAAACACAATGATCTGATTTTGATCTCAGAAAACCAATCGAAAACCCAAAGGCATCAAATTTAAGGTACCACATCCTAGGAGATTATTTCAAACCATACAGAGACTTCTTTAATCTGCAAACCAAAGACTCTTTACCTTTCTAAATATAGTGCTTAGGCTATGACATATAGATCTCTTCCTCCAAATCACCATGAAGGAAAGTTGTCTTCACATCCATCTGTTCTACCTCTAAATCATATGATGCTACTACATATAACATAAATCTAATGGATGTAAGCTTTGCAAAAGGAGAGAATATTTCACCATAATCAATTCCATCCACCTATGAATACCCCTTTGCAACCAATCTGGCCTTGTACCTCTCAACACTGCCATCTACACAGAATTTCTTCTTAAACACCCATTTGCTTCCAACAGGTTTTCATCCTTTAGGCAAAGGTACTAGGTCCCAAGTTTTTTCTTCTCCAATGAAGCCATCTCATCATCCATGGCCTCAATCCAAGAACCTGCATCTTTCATACCTATAGCCTCTTTCACAGATCTAGGCTCAACAGTGTTTGTAATCAAGGCATAAGCACAACTGGAATCTAACATAGAAAATCCAAACCTCTCTGGTTGCTTTATTTCTCTCATGGATCTCCTCAAGGGCTGAGGTTGAGTTTTTTCTACCTCTTCTTCTAAATTTTCAGAGCTGCTAGAGCTCTCCTCATCATCAGATCCATCATGGTCTCTCTGTTCAGTCTTCTCAGGGGTAGGAGGCAACTAAACAACATCTTCTTTCATTTCTTTTTCATATAGCTGTAGCAAAATAGGAGAAGGTGTTAGCTCTCTAAAAATAACATTTCTACTATACAACACCTTACCAATCACAGGATACCAAAGCTTGTATCCTTTCACACCAACATTGTAGTCGATGAAGATACATTTTACAGCCTTGTTTTCCAACTTAGATCTTCTCTCCTTAGGCACATGTGCATAAGCTTCACAACCAAAAACACGAAGATGTCTAACTGAAGGCTTCTTACCAGACCACACCTCCAAGGGTGTCTTACCAACAAGAGCTGATGTAGGAGATCTATTAACCAGATAGCAAGCAATGGCCATAGCTTCAGCCCAAAACCTTTGTTCGAGGCCAGCTCCACTAAGCATACTCCTAGCCTTCTCCATAAGTGTCCTGTTCATTCTTTCTACAACTCCATTTTGTTGTGGGGTATAAGGAGTTGTCTTATGCCTCTCGATCCCTCATTCTTTACAGAACTATTCAAAATCTGCCGAACAAAACTCACCACCATTGTCAGTTCTCATACACTTAATTCTTTTACCAGTCTGATTCTCTACGAGATTTTTAAATTCCTTGATCCGACTGAAAACTTGTGTCTTGCTTTTAAGGAAATAAATCCATTTCCTTCTACTGTAATCATCTATAAAAGATACAAAATATATAGATTTGGAGAGTGAAGGAACTTTAATAGGACCAAACACATCTGAATGGATAAGATCCAAAATACTAGAAGACTTGTGAGAACTAGAGTAAAACTGAACACGATTTTGCTTACCATAAACACAGTATTCACAGAAGTCAAACTCTAGACTACAATCATTTAACCCCTCAATGAGGTTTTTATTTTTCAGGGTTTGAGACCCTTCTCACCAATGTGGCCAAATCTCATATGCCACAACATTGTCTTTTCTACAGGAAGTTTTCCTTCTAAAGTGTTAGCACCCTCAGGTACACTTGTTGCACTACCATCGGAACCCATTACGACATACTTCTTCCCTGCTAGTTCAGATGGTGGAGATGAAGTGACTGATGCTCTCTTCCTTGAGTTAGAAGAACTATTGCACTGTAAAGTGCAAGCATCCAGCTGAAATAGGGTACCTCTCCTAATACCTTTCGTGATCACTATAGCTCGTCTTATCATCTTGCATCCATCTTTTGAAAAAACAACTTGCAAACCTGCATCATTCAACATACTTACAGATAACAGGTTTTGTGCCAAACCCAGGATGTGCATTACCCCGTTGATCCCCTTTACTTGTCCATCAGGGAATCTGATAGTGACTCTTCCTCGTCCAACTATCTCTAGGTGAGAATCATCACCTAGGTACACCTTTCTACCATCAAACTCCTCGTAGTTTGAGAATCAACTGCGATGAGAGGTCATGTGAAAAGAAGCACTTGAGTCAATCAGCCACACATTATCAGATGCATGAGTGGCCAAGGCTGTGACAAAAGCATCGCCATCTTCTTGAGATTTTTCAAAATCTGAATTTGGGCTTTTCTTCTTCTTCTTTGGCTCTTTGCAGTCCTTATGGAAGTGCCCAATATTACCACAGTTCCAACATGTTACCTTATAATTTCCAGGAGTCTTAGATTTCCCACAGGATTTGGATCTACCCTTTTCAGACTTATTGTCATTTTTCTTTCCTTTGTCTTTGGATCTACCGCAAACAACAAGAGCTTCCTTGGTTGAATTAGAAGTCTTTCTTCGCATCTCTTCAGATAACAGTGAAGACACCACATCATCCATTTGGAAAGTGACAATAGTACTCCCTAGGGCCATCACAAGATGGTCCTGTGAATCTGTCACAGAACATAGCAGGGTCATACATCTATCCTCCTCCTCCAACTTGACACCAGTTGATGTCAACTGTGCAATCAACATGTTAAACACGTTCAGGTGATTTGCAACGGATCCTCCTTCCTCCATTCTCAAAGAATACAACTTATTTCTTAGGAACAGTTTGTTCACCAAGGACTTGGCCTGATACACAGACCCAAGCCGTGTCCACAATTTGTTTGCGGTCTTCTCATCGAGAACATTTAGGAGAACAAAATCTGCTAGACAAAGTCTAATGAGATCCTTAGCTTTCTGATCCTTGAGATCCCAATCTGCTTGAGGCATGTTTACTGGTTTGATATCATTATCAACCGCCTCCCATACATCATGATATATAAGCATGTCTTCCATCTTGAGTTTCCACAACTCAAAGTTTGTGCCATTGAACTTTTCCACCTCCATTCTACTGTATGAAGAACCTGCCATCTCTTCCTGCAATAAGGTTATGAATACTCTGCAACAATACTCCCACTGAACTGGAGATTAGCTCAAAAAACCCGTACCCTAACAAATAGAATCAAAACTAGCCAGGCTTTGATACCAACTGAAAGGAAACTAAGTGTGTGGAAAATTGTTCCCTACGCTAAACTCCTGAGAAGAGGATCATGCAAATTTAGATTTAACCCTTAGCAATTACAGAATGATAATACAATAACATGCATACATAGAAAAATGAGAATGACACAATGATTTACCCTAGGGAAAACCTTTCGATAAAAAACCCCAGCACTCCAAGACCTGCACAATGTATTAATCAAAACTAATACTGTTTACAATACACTTGCAATGCAAATTATTTCAGGAGATAATTGACACTTGAAGACAAATTCGGCAGCATAAAATTTTTCCAACAATACACTAACTTCTCTCAGATTCGCAACCCTAAAAAATGCTTATATCATGCGCTTCACTTTTTAGGGCAACTTCCAAAGGCAACCATTTTAGGGTTTTACCATTCTCTGAGAAAATAGGAACCCCATGATTGTAAAAGACTGTATAGTACTCAACTGATTAGTTGCCACATGTCTTTCACATCTTCGCCCATCATCGAAACTTCCACAATTATCTCTTACAAATATTAATGACTGTCATAGGAATCTGTCATAACCGTTTCAGTCATGATTACCTTACACATTGTCCAAAGTGCCGACATTTGGAAAATATCAAATGTAAGTAAATATACAAGGTTGAGACACCTTATTCCTAACAAATACAAGCCTAAAGCTTTTTTACAATATTCTCCCAATTCTCCAGCCCTTACTAAATGGTCTTGAAAATCCCTTCATAGGAACAGGGATGCAACAAGCTTCAAACCATTTAGGGTTAGGGTTTACAACCAATTAATGCAAGCATTAAAAGCATTCAATTATGTGATCAAGTTGAAACCCTATATTTCTCTTCAATCTATGCAAATCTGATTTGAAATCAATTGACATAGTCTATGGATGTGAGCGCAGTACCCTAAGGTGCAACAAATTCCAAGCCATGACACAGAGAGTAGATAAACATAAATGCAGAAGAAACCAGGCGCCACTATATATGTTTATCCATATGATTAGAAATCCTATCTACCAACTTTGGTCTTTAATGTATCTTTCCATATCAGATTTCAATCCCCACATTGTCCAACAATTGTGCAAAGTCGACCAATAAGATCATATTGGTTCATTAATGGCTCTAAGATAATATATGAGTCCATCGCCATGAAACCCTCTAAGAATAAGATTTAAATATTTGAATTTTAGTTACAATGACCACTTCTGGCGCAGTAAGAAACATTGATGGCCCAGATTTGAAACTTTTCTATCTTTAAAACATGGTTGTAGATCTCTTTAAGTCACCTGGGCACTACAAAATTTGATTTAAACATGTGGTACATGGGCATGATTCCTTGAAGATCATCTATCATTTATTTTGTGTTTTGAGGCTTTGTGTCGAACGTCCGATAAGGTCAAACCTTTACTGCATACCAAACTGACCCTTGATTCTGCTTAAACCGTAGGTCCCACAAACTTAGACGAACATGTGTTGATTAGGCGCAAAGCCTTTATCGTTAACATTACTTCATCTTGTCCTTTAAGGAAAAGCGCCCATCATCCAATCAGAAACAACTAAACAAAACAATAACCCTTCTTTGACTTTGAAACCACAGCTCCCACCTACCTCCACATGGCGCATTACAACTGGCTCTAAGAAAAACCCACATCTCTCTGACCTACATTGATCAGCCTGGACACGCGTCATGCAGGCGCAAAGCCTTTAAAAAATAAAAATCTTCATCTTTTTGATCTAGGAAAAGAGACAGTTGTAGATCCTCGCTGATTAGATTAGACTTTAAAATCCTTCAAAACCCAAGACAAGTGACTATAACACAACCACGTTTCAAGCTGTCACTTTGCCTTAAACGTTGATCATTGAGCATCTCCACTTTTGAGGCTTAGCGCCATCCGTAGATTCACCTTATTCTGCCCATCCTTTATCCTCTTTACCTCTGCATCAACCTAGTCCCGCCATCCGCCACACGGAAGCTCGTCGCGATGCCTCAATTATTGATCATCGAGCATCTTTCCATCAAGGTAAAAATGCATGTTGTTGGATCTACAAAAACTACCTGCACTTTACCTTTACCTTTAAGTCTCAGATCTAGCCTGCCACATCAACATGTCAGCTTGGCGCGTTTCCTTAGTGGTTAAAGAACTTCATCCATCACTTTGAATTCATAACACCAACTGTCAGATCGGAAAGATGAGACCACCCTTTAATCAGCTTAGTAACCTGACAACTCTGGTCCCACATTGCCATGTGTCGCCCAGGCGCAATGCCTTAAGGACTATCTGTCATGCAACTTTACGATCAAGGCAAAGCGCCTATCGTTGGATCAACTCAGATCTGAACACCGATTACCTTCGTTACGTCATAGCCTAGACCCACGATCACATAGGGACACATGGTGACATAGCGTAGTGGCTTGAAAATTAGATTGACTACATCTTTGGCACTGAGACAAAGCAGCAGTGATCGGATCGAAACAAACTTTCTCGACATATGCATAAAGATAAAGTATTTCAAGGATATAGACTTAGGAAATATTAAAACCCTGCCAGGAAAATACATGAAACCTAAAGACTTAAGTGATAAAGTGGCCTTGCTCAACAATGTCAATTAAAACACATGGGCTTATAAAACTTAAGTGACTCAGAAAAGGTAACTTGAAAACATAACAAGTCTTGAGGGTTTAGGGTTTTAGCCAAGATTTTGACTCAACAAGACTTAGGGCTTAGGCCAAAGACCAGAGACAATTGTAGAGACATGGAAAGAAAGCTTGGAACCATGAAAATTTTGAATGGGTCTAACACTGGCTCTGTCTGGGGATGTATGCCTCTTGTGGGCATAACAAGGATTCAAGATTTATGGGATAAGCAGACCACCTACAAAACAGGAAACCTAACCTAAAGAAGAAACACACATAAAGAATATATACAAACTTGTAGCAAAAAAGAACTTAATTCTGCCAATTATTCACCATTCAACAATTTTCTTTGAATTCTCTATCATGTTACCTGTAAATTTCTAAACTATCAGTTTAAAGTTCAAATACATCTAAGTTTAAATTATACTATTTGAAATATCTAGATATATATATTTAACTACTGTTCACACCATTTGTACCTGTAAGTTCATGTTGGCAAAGTGCACGCTTCACACATGCTCCTGCTCCACCGTGCTCTCCTTTTCCATGGACCCACTTTCAAAGAAGTTCCACAGAAACTTAACATTCCGTCTAGCATGTTGCATAGCTAGCCAATTTAAGGCTTTTGCATATTTAAATTGTCCTGCAAGATTAAGTTGTTACATATGTAAGATTATGATCACATAATAAATTAACAAGTAATCAATGGGAATTTGAAAATGAATTGAAGTGCATATACTTACCTGCACAACCATTAGACCAAATCTAGTGTTGTGAAGCTTTTATCCAGTGATTTGCAATATCTTCAAAATACATTGCAAAACAATGAGCCACATAGCTCCTATCATGAACCTTATCATCGCTGATATAGAAATGAACCCCCTTGATGATAATGCGTTCATTTGGATTGGTACTTTCTACCTCAGCCAAATCAAATTGTGCGTGTCTATAGGTCACTTTCACAAATATTACAACTTGGTCATAATGATAATATTGAGCCTGAAGCTCTGATTGAGGGGAGAATGTATAGTTCTCAGAGAAATCTACAACTGAAAGAATACAACTAGGTGGAAAACAATTTTTTGAATCACGAAACTATTTAGCTTGCCATCTTGCACCATGACAATGTTGGATATGTGGATAAATGATAGTACGAAACCTGGTCATAAACTCAAGGTAGGAAAATTCACTCTCCTTCAATACAATTTTTTTGGATTCATCTCCACTCTTAGTTCGGTATGTCTCATATTCAAATCTCTTCCACAAAATGGGCGTTGCAACATTAATATTCTCAATTTGCAATGGAAATTTATGTAAATCTCCACAATCACTGCATGCACTCTTTATACATTTTACTTTGAAATCATCTTAATCTTTTGATTTCTCACATAAAATAGACTTCACAAATTGTGTCATACTTGTAGGGATGAGCATATCTGAATTAATTACTGCCATAACCTTTTTTATATGATTGCAAATATAGATGAAACTCAACATGATTTTGACAACAACAAGTTTCACGTACCTTATTTATGCGTACAAAGAAAGGGCACAACCTCTCAAACATTCTTTGACATATTTTCACATCTAAAAATTCTTGTTTGAATGCTTCAAACAATTCGCTTTGTGTTGTATCTATAAAATGTTTTGGATGTGAAATTTTCATACCGGTTTCTTCATCTTTCATATGTATAGTATCCCTTCTATTAGAAGAAACACGAGAGTGAGTGGTCCAATATTCAATGACCTGTCTTTTTACATCTTCAAAAATTTTGTCTTTTCGAGGAAGTCTACAAATATTAACCCAATTCTTTTGAATATTTTCATCTAACATATTTCTCTTTCTGATATATCTTTGAACAGTTCTTCTAGATACATTTAGTAAATCAAAAATTGCATGTACTTGTTTTCTCTGTGTCAACCTCCTACTAGATAAAGTAGTCATCAATGCTCTACGTGCAGCACTTAAATCAGCTCCTCGACTTGAGTTGTTAATGTCATTCAATGCATCTTGCAAATTTTCAACTATTGTTCGATTTACATTGTCTCCTGAGTTTTTCTTGTTATCAACACCTAACAACTCCAAAACAGGAATCATTTCTTTTTTTCTGAATAACCTAGCAAATAATTGTGCCTTTCCAATCAGACTTTTATTTTGAAAATATTCATCCCAAATCTTTTTGCATTCTTTTTTATTGTTCTTTTAGGTACCAATTCGTCAGATGAAAATTGACTGAAAAATGAATCGTCATCCATCTCCATCAAATCGTCCATGTCAAAAGATATATTTCCATCAATTGGTTCCCCTACTTGAATTGGATCTTCTTGGACTTCAACAGGTTCATCTTCATTACATTTTGTATGACCTTTCATTTTGTCATCCCTTATTTGATCATATTTTCTTGGTCTATTTTTTTTATTCCCCATTGCACAATTTGTTCAAATTGAGAGCTTTGATTCACCTACATACACAAAACCATATACAATTGATAAAAAATTCAAAAATAATATTGATAATTTCATAATTTAATATTGAACAATGCTTTAATTAAAAACACAAATAAATCTCCAAAAACTATAAAAAAAACTTGCAAATAATACAAACCTCCTTGATAATTTTAATTCTTAGTTGCCCTTTAACACCCAAAAATACGCTTTTAAAACAATTAAAAAAATGATTTTATTAAAAAATATTTTTTAAGTCAGAATAATTGATTTTTGCTTTTTTTTTTATTTTAAAAACCTTATATATATATCAACTTTGAGGGTCGTGGTCATCCACGCGACCATGTTTGGTCGGCCCTAGTTTCGGCTGGACCTGTTTTGGTCGAAACTACTTATGTGGCATCCCATGTGGCAACCAAATAAACAAAAAAAAATTTGAAACACGTCATTTTTGAGGCTTATTTGTCCACCAAAATTGAATTGTTCTTAAAATCTAAAAATACCCTTTTGTAGAGCTCCAAGTCTAGATTATGGTCATATAATTTTTATAGTCTTTTGACTAAATATAATATATTATAAGTTAAAAAAACTCCAAGTAGGTATTTTAACATTGAAGAACATGCTCGTTCAAAAAAAGAAAAAAAATAGCAAATCATGTCGGAAAATTTTAAAACTTATATTTAATAGTAGAGGATAGAGTCCTCTTCAAGAATATATAATTTGTTTTGTATTTGGTGTAGATTTTCTAGGGAAAATTAGGCAGGAGACAAAAACTGTTAATTTTGGGTAACTCCGACTTTGAATAGTTATAACAGACAAAATATATATCGAAAACCAATCTTTGTTTTTCTCTGCACTAGCTGTACATGACATCTAAAATATATTATGAAATCAGAGGGAAAAATGATTATTTACATATATTTTGTTGGTGGGAACTAGACCCTCAATTTTCAGCGTTTTTCGACAATTAAAAATGGACTTCATAAATTAAAAAACTATGTCAATTCTTATTCAAAAAAAATTAAAAAATTATAGGCAGAAACTACATCCAATTTTACACATTTCATTAGTTTACATCATTTTCAAATTCTAAACACAAATACCACTTTTATGTCGTTGAAGTTTAACTACTTTGCATGTCGTGGTCCTCTTCCTTTGTAAAAGTGTGACACAGGTTTGTACTTTTACCCAAATGTCACTTTGAGTGCTAGATAATTGTTTAATCTTGGATGTGTTTGATGATTATTGATTGATATGAAAATGAATTGATTTAATGCTCTTGCATACGGTTCACAAGGTATTTCATGAATTAATTCAATCTCCAAAGGGCATATTGAGACATTTAGATTGAGGAACCACTAATGGAAACCTGAAACCAGAAATATTTGAAATTTAGCCCAAAATGGCGGGTCAAGAGCGCCCCAAGCACCATTGACTTGCCAAAATAGGGCAATCAAGTGAGAAACCAATTTCACATATCTTGAGACAACAATTTGGTTCACCATGCAAATATATGATATCACATGTTTAGTAGTTTGGCTAAAAATAGGGTTGGATAAGAGTTAGGAGACCACACACAAAGGCAAGGGCCCAAAATGTGGTGTAAATTCTACAATGTTATAATTTACAATGTTACAATAGGATATAAGCCCAAGGGATGGAATTTTATTTTACCACAAGTTAATTTCTCTAACAATAACTCTATCAATAGGAGTACTGATAAATCCCCATTCTAGATTATATATGGGAGTAGTCCAAGGAATTCTTCTGAGTTGAAGAAGATACAAAAAGGATAAAAGAACAATTTTGATTTGATGAGTTTGTAACAACATGAAGAAATTGCGTGAAGTTAAAAAAATAGATTAGTAAGATGAATTTTAGGTGTTTGTGGGTCATTCTTGAAACACTACTTAGGTCATCACTTGCCTTTTGTGTGTTGGAACAACTTCTAGCATGATTTTTTCCTTTGCATATTGGGTCATTAATTACCCTTTGATTACTAGGACTACCAGTTTTAAGTCTTTTTTTATCACATATTCAATAAGGTGTTGTGTTTCCTAGTATGAACAAAGGCACCCTTATGCTTGCAGAATCCTAGTCCATGCAAGCGATGCAACTTCATCTTGATTCCCTATACCTTGATGCATAACATCCTTTCTATATTTGAATAGGAATCCTCTTCACATTTATTTTTTCATAACCAAAGAACAATATCCTTCCAACTTCATTTATCATTTCTTATCCATCCATCTTGCATATCATATCATATTCATTTTGCACGTCTTTCCTTTCAATTTCAATATCCATTTATATGCTTTACTTGGCATTTGATCATTGGGATAACTTGCATATAGTTACATCTAATTGCATTCACACATTTCTTGCACACACATCATATCTCTTTTTGAGAGTTTAACCTAAAATGTATATTTATGGCCAATCTCTCCAGGGTGCATCATCCATCATTCTAACTTCGATCTTATTTCTCAGGCATATCATTAGTATCATTTTCTTTGAAACAAGACCATAAAAAATATTTTCTCAAAGAGGGGTAAAATGTAGACATCTAAATTTGACTATGCATTTGTCATCTTATCATCCATAACATTTTTCATCTTACGTTTATTAACTAGAAATCACACTTTGGCGCGCAATGTGTATGTCCAAGAGATGTGGATGGTTAATTAAAAAAAAACTTGGTCTAATTTTTATATCTGTTTATCTAGTACATGAGGTCATTAGAAGTCCATTTAGAAAATGATGTTTGTTTTGTAGGAAAAATAAATTGTATCAAAATAGATTAAAGAAAGATGAAGAAGGAAAAACAAATCTCACACAAGTAAATGCAAAAATTATATGAACTAAACTAAAAATTCTCAACTACTATAAAATTGTTCAATTAACATAGTCTTATCATAAATTTGATAACTCAATATTTTTAAAACCTATTGTTAACAAAAACAAGAGATGCTTATTTTTGTTGTTCTTTGTTATAAGAAAGAGGATATGATAGCAGAGCAAGGAAGATCTGAGAAGTTGGCATTAATAATAACATTACCCTTTGTATACAATCTTGAATTGTCATATTTGAAAGTGAACTATTTTTCTCTCCTCCATCATTTTGAAAAACATATTTAATATTATTTCCAAATATACTCATTATTTTAAATTACTTTATCCTAACACTTTAATGAAAATAATCATTTTATCTCTTTACATTTAAATCTACCATTTTTAATTTTTAATTATAATAAATTTTTTCATTTACATTATATTATATAATAGCAAAGAAAGGTGTACAAAACATAAGGTAAATATATTTTATTGATCTATATATATTTTAATCTTAACAAGCTAAATAATAGTATCATTAAAATTCTCATGTATATTAAAATTTATTATTTATATATGATATATTATAATATAATAAATATCAAAATGAATAAAATTAAAAATTTAAACATGTATTATTTTGTACAATAATAAATAAAATTATAACATAAATTTTCTATAAATTAAATATGTAGTTTTGTTTTGGCACTGTGGATGATGGGACATTTTGTTAAGCAGGGTCTAAGAAAAATGACCAGCGACAATGCCCACAACGTTGTCGGTTTAAACCCCAACAAAAACACCCACCCTTGCCCCTTCGTCCTCAGCTAGAGCTTCCACATAAAAACTCTTCCCCTTCCCCTTTTGCTCAATCCAAAAATGGTCATTTTTTGAGCTGCTTAGAGGAAATAGAAAAGAGTATACCTAATTAAAGTGTTTAGGGTGGATTTTCAGCAGGTCTGGAATTTGATGGTCGTATTATCCGTTTTTCCACTTCTGAATTCAAAATATATTATAGGCAATATAACATTTTATTTAATAATATAAACATATATTATTATAAATATATACTATTTTATAATATAAATGTTTCTATTTTTTTATTATATATTTTATTAATTTAAAATATTTCTAAAATTATACGAATTTTAGAAACTTGTTTTATCACTATAAAATATTAATATGCAATATATATGTTTCAATTTAAAATAATTATTAAATTATTAGTAAATTAGAAAAAAATTACAATCAATATTTATCTTAAAACGTAAAATGAAAGGCATTAAAATAACCAAACCGTCATTATAAAAAAATCTTATGACAGATAAGGGTCACCGTAAAATTCCAAGCATTTTGTTAGGGATCCTTAAATTTTGTCTATAATAAAATTCGTAGACGGGCAGACAAGCAAGCCACATTATCCAAGTGCAAAGAGCTATTTCGATACGAATACCGAAATTTATAGAAGCAGAATGTGAAAACTTGTAAATGTTTTTGTCGTTGAACATACGATAACCATGTATTTTTTTAAAAGACGGACGGCTTTGCAATATCACTTTCAAATGAGGGGAAACTAAAAATATGATTCCCGCATCTGACGGCGAGCAAGTTTCCAAATAATAAACGCCTTCGGACGTAATAACTTTAAATTAATTAATTAACTAGCCTTTTCTATCCTTATTTAATTAAAAGTATTTTAATTGAAATAATTTTACCATTTTTATTTAATATTAATTAATTAATTTATCTCTCAATAATTAAAGAATTTTCAATTTTTTTAATTAGCTAATACTTTTCAAATTAGATAAATTCAAATAATAAATTCAATTTTTCCACCTCAAATAAATAAAAATGATATTGTGTTTATTTCCTATATGCATTTACACCTCACCTTGTCCCTCCACATCATCAATCCATGTGCATTATAGGTCTCACCCTCTTTCAATTTTTGTCAATCACTAATCTTGTCACTTAATCTCCACCATTGATCAAATGTATGTGAGGCGTATAAACATGACCTTCACCCCCTCATTTTTCTATCTAGTACTTTTGAGTACTTACGCTATAGTCAAATTATCAAGCATCTATCAAGAATTCTCAATTAGGAGCTAGCATGTATTATTCTCTATCAAGAGTTAGCATTTATCAAGCATTATCAAACATCTATCCTTTGTGCAATCATGGCTATCCTATTTTGAAGAGCAAGCCACATGCCAAAGAATTCAAGCAAATATCAAGTAACAATGGGTTCTCCTAAGGTCTTTGAGATGGTATTATTATTTATCATTTGATTTATGCACAAATCTTATACTTCATTTCATTTTTGTGTGGATTGTGAATTTGGATCTTACATTGCATCGTTTCCATTATTTTGATTCGCATTCCCATGACATTCACAAGTGGTTCCACCATTGTAACAATAGGATGAAGGAACAATCAAAGGGTGGGCACATTTGCAACAATTATGATACTTGCTAAGGTTTGGGGTAGTATAAAAGGGATATTCTACATGTAACTAGTTGCAGTGAAAATATCATACGATATCTATGGATTGTAGTAGCCTCACATGCAACAAGAAATAAAATAATTTTGAGGAGTTTTCAATTGATAAATTATGAAGCTACAAGGTCATTAATAGAGATCACTTTTATATTAGTGGAGTGTATGGGAAATCAATGAGAGAGAGAGAGAGAGAGAGAGAGAGAGAGAGAGAGAGAGAGAGAGAGAGAGAGAGAGAGAGAGAGAGG
>MU225896.1:224192-259961 GCA_018584345.1 Thuja plicata
GAGAGAGAGAGAGAGAGAGAGAGAGAGAGAGAGAGAGAGAGAGAGAGAGAGAGAGAGAGAGAGAGAGTTGATTGGCTTGCTACTATAAAAGGACTTCGTTTATAAGCAAAGTCAAGGTGTTATATAGGTTTTTATTTTTTGCATGGGTGTATAGGAGATTGATTGGATAATTGTAGGTTGTCAAGGTTTATGATAGGGTTATGGTATAGAGAGCACTCCAAAAAAATATAATTTATGAAACTATAATTTTTAGGGCTAGTTTACAATGACACATGTATTGGAATAAATTTGTAGGTTGGCATTTAAAATGAAAAGATAATGTAGATATCTCTATTGTTACTAAAGGAAAAGGTCATAGGTTTTGAAGACTACAAAATTATGTTTAGTGGTAGATTGATTGAATAAGGATGAAGGCCAACATTTAATAGCTTAGGTGGCTTTTTGTATGGCATGATCAAACCACACATTTGGAAAAGTTTCCAAATTTATGGTTGAAATATCTATGTACAACTAGAGGATAGTGTAGACTGAGTTAAATGAGGCATTTAATGACTCATATACCCACATTGATGATAAGTGAAGGTGTAAGGACTTCAACTGAGAGAGTCAAGTGAGTTTGAAAATAGAAGTGGCGTGTCCAACATTAATGATTATTTGTGGTGCTCAAGGAAGGTTTTTTAAAAACTACCCCCCTATAATTTGGTGGAATTTGGAAAGAGACATGGTAAGAAGTTCTTAATAGAATTTTATGTGAGAAGGATTTTAGGAAGCGAAAAGAGGCACAGACGAAACATTCATAAAGAAGGGATGCAATAGTTATAGGGACCTTTGAAGATAGAGATAACTAGAAGAACACATGCATAGAAAAAAAAGACAACAAGTTATGATGAAGATGACTTTAGCTAGTCGAAAGAAAGTATAAATAAAACATGAGTAGAAAAGGTTCTAGTGATCTTCGCATAGGCATAACAGAATAGTACTAAACCATGCAAAAAGAGTGAAAGGCTATACATAAGTCCATGCATGAGGCTGAGAGTAGATGATATATAATTATTTCGTGTAAATTAGTACAAAGAGATTGAGAGTAAATGATAATAAAAAATTGTGTGTGAAATAATACATAGAGGCTAAATGTTGAGGGGTGAGAGTAACTGAGAATAGGGGAAGGACGAGTCCTTAAATATAATTGATGTAATTTATTTTTTGACCAGTGATAGTTTATTTTGACTAGAGCTTTGAACCAGTGGGGTCACAATGGGGGACCCCATCCCCGAGAACAAACTAAGTCATTAACACATCCTCCTCTTTTAATCACTACAGGGAAAGCCTCCTTCCTGCCACATACAATCTCTTGCACGACTAACAACTACATGCACAACCACCAAGGTGGGCCCAAACTAGCATTAACACTTGTATTTGGGCCAGGTGTGGATTTGAACCTTGGTTGCACCATTAATAGTGCAACCAAATCACCACTACACCATAAGGTGATCCCCAAATATAATTGATGTAATTAGTGTAATCAATATAATTGTATTTAAATGAAAAGATTCATTTATTTTTTTGTTCAAAATGTGATTTTTCAAACATCTATGTGTGCATGAGTAAAAGGGTCCATATTTCATGGCATTCTTTCTTTCTTGTATATAGAACTTATTTGCTATATGTTCTATAGCCCAAGAAATAGGCTCATTGTGTTGGTGATGCCAAGTTGTCATTATATGTGGTGGTAGTCTTTAGGGGGTAGGTCACCCATTAGGCTATGTTTTATCTACAAGTTGGCCTATGGTAAAATGGAAACCACTTTGCTTATGTTTTCTATATGTCAAGCTTCTAGGATACACACTATTAGTGGGATATTAGAGTGCATGTCTT
The DNA here is from genome assembly GCA_018584345.1 of Thuja plicata. Taxonomy (NCBI): domain Eukaryota; kingdom Viridiplantae; phylum Streptophyta; class Pinopsida; order Cupressales; family Cupressaceae; genus Thuja; species Thuja plicata. The sequence goes on from MU225896.1 coordinate 226,068, forward strand.
GGTAGCATGTGTGGTTATATCACCATGCAATATAATATGGAAAAGATTGTATTTCTCCATTATTTTCCATTGATTTCAACATGGCAAACATTTACTACTTTTGCAATATCTCAACAAGGTGACACATTTTCCAAAGAGTCATCTAAAGAATTATAGTTAAACATGAGATACAATAAGCACACTACATATAATCAATAAAGATGTAGATGGTCCATGACGTGTCTACATCCTCCCACCAATTCTCTCTTGAATATTTGTTCTCGTGTTAAAACCAACCTCCAAAATGATATCATTTCTATTTTATCATGTTGTATCCCCAATACAAACACAACTAAGAAAATAATGTATTTAGTATTGAATGATGATTTAATAATCATCACAAGATATTTTTTAATTAATTTAAAATATAAATTAAAAACTCCTTAATCATCACTATTGAAAGTAGACTAACCAATAGTTAATCAAGTTGTAAAAGTAGACTAACCAATAGTTAATCAAGTTGTAATAAATTTCATTGGTTCATAACAAGATTTAAAAATAAAGCATCTAATTAGTTCATATATATTATATATATAAGTTTGGAAATACATAATCACATAAAAAATGGCACTTCATTCAGCCTGATATTCTACTATTGTTGCATAACATGAGTAGAAAAAACATCTACATAAACTATATACTAGCTATTGTATGAACCAGTTTGAATAAAAACAAACTCATACTATATACTAGCCCTTTCCAAAGATCATACTCCTGAACTGCAACTAACAATCTATTGTTTTGAAGAAACACACCCTTAACCACTTTCTCTGCCATATTATTTAACATTGTGAGAGATTGTAGTAGATCAAATGTGTTTGATAGGAAAATATAAATAATTTGGGAAGGAAAATTTACCCGGTGTGCCCCGGGAGAGAGAATCCCATCCCCAATAACCAATTTCACATTCTTCTGAAATTGATGGTAGTGCATATGAAACATTGTCGCCATTTCTGGATCTTTGATTTTGCCAGTAAACGAGAGCTCCCAATCTTGATTAGGAATATTTCTGAGACCACCCTCGACCTCCGAAGATAACATATTATGGAGTAGAAAGAATTGAAGTGGTAAAAAACCAGCACCAGAATATAAACCCTTTTTTGCATGCTGGTAGATCATCCCGAATCCTACTCAATAATGAAACCACAATCTACAAAGACCTCTCATACTGCAAAATAGATGTTATATAAGCAGGCACGAGTTTCCTAAAACCTACAAACAAAGAAAACAAAGTTAGAAAACACCATCTTTCCTTCGCACATCCTGCATGTCATATTCCATGAATGTTGTGTCATTTTACATGTGAGAAATGAGGTGGGCACATAGATCATTGGAGATTGGGAAGAAGAGATATTTCAGTTCCGTTAAATTCCTTTCTGCAGAATGATTATAAGTGATTGCATCTATCATTAATATATGTGGCAGGATTAAGTAAGGAAATAATGAGGTGGGCGTTTGCAAACTTAGCATAATCAGAATATGTTATCCGTATGTAACCCACAACATAAACCAACGTCAGCATGATCAACTTCATGTACTGAGATTGCCACCCATCCCAGAATGGGGTAAATTACCACTATATCTGCTAGGTCTAGATAAAGATTTAACTGGTCCATCTCATCACCAAATTCCACTTCACCCCTGTCATAAGCCATATTTGCAAGTAGATCGACCAACTTATTTACCTCATTATACGTATGAGAAATAAAAAAAAGTTTCAAACTTGTCAAGAAGCAACCAAACTTGTTGTAGGACATAATGAATTCGCCAATTTTGACAAATTCTCTTCGTGCTTCCCCAATTTTGACAAATTCTCTTCGTGCTTGATTCAATTATAATCAGATAATCTTTCTCTACATGGAGATGTGTGACAAAGAAGACAAGCACAACTGAGAGGGGGGTTGAACCAGTTGTATTCATAAGTATTAAAATATTAACTATTGAATCACTTATAGATTTGAAAGATAAACAATAATGCAAGATCCACAATACACAACTCACAACACCAGATTTGTTCATGAGGAAACCCAGTTAAGGGAAAACCCCGATGGCAGTCAAACCTGCAAGATAGATGTACTCTGCTAAAAGTACTATCCGGTTAAGAGAAAATAAGAACAAAGAAGAATGCACTTGCATCCACAGCCCACTACCTAGAGCACACTTCTCACAATACAACGATATGGCCCTTAGTCAGGTTCACCGATCAATCACTGATAACAGTTACAAAGGGTGGACAAACTGTCCAATACAATCGAACTAACTTATAACATCTGCAATGCCAATACAGTTCCAATGAAGTGCAACTTTTGCCTTAGTTAATTGCAGAATACAAACATCTCCCTCTTCTCTTTTCACCACTCACTCTACACACTCATCACAATGAAAAATGATTTCTCATTTATATATATTACATTGAATAATCAATAACAAGGTCGGCCAATACCTATACAAATAAATGATATGAATACTAAGCTCAAACACCAATGCGATCCAAATTGAGTCAACCAAGACTTAGATAGGACCCAAAACATCATCCACAAACATGCAATAGCTTCGCCAAATCCATATCGAATATTGCAACACGTACTTCACCAAGTCATCTAAGACTTAAATGAAGAAACACCAACATGCTCAACAAATCACCAAATGCAATCACCAAGAATCATCAACACGGTCATAACACAATAAAAAAACACTAGAAATAAATAAGAATATCTTCTCAAACCTTCATAACATTTCAAACCTCGAAATCCAAACTCATCCATGTACTATTCATCATGAACACTGAACTCTGTCACACCAAAAATATAGCTTGTTGAACTCTGAAGCATGAACAACACTAGTTAAGGAAACAACAATAAGTTCCAAATCATCCACCAACTTTGTGTCTACTAAATCAACTAAATCGGTCCATACCGAAGAAAAAACTCAACCTCTGAGACATCCTGAACTGTAGGAACACTAAAATACTGACACCTAATAAATCAATCATAACTCACTCCAACTGTCATGTGAAGCTCTATAAGTTTACCAGAATCAACTACAGACATATCTGAACCATCACATACGATCACAACACAAGATTAATAACATATATCACTTGAACAACTAAAATATTCTCAACTAAACAAAACACATTGTCTACAAACGCAAAAGTATGTTGACATCAATGAAAAAACATTAATGTCAGCACACATAGATAAGGTCTAATAAAAAATCTCTGACATGCTCAATAATCTTCCAACAATATCCCCCCTTTGGCATTGATGGAAACATATAAAGTGAAAAATTAATCAATGCACAAAGATAATCCACCCGATCACTCTGAATATCTAGCAACACAACTTAATATATCTATCTGATCACTCTGAATATCCAGCATCAAAAACTGTCAACTCAACATGTTTTTCACACAATCTTCTCCCCATTTGACATCAATGGAAAAGGACCATTTAGACATCAAGAGAATTGAACTCATCTCAAAATGTTGTTGAAACTTTATAGTAGTGATCCATAAGATCCTTAAGACTTCTCCCCCCAAGGAGCAGTCACCAACTCATCAATCCAGAGAATAATATTTTGATAATATTATGGACTGATGTCATCCTTAGAATCATTTGCTCTGATCAGGAGGGGTCATTACCCCAAGATTATCTCTGAGATACTCAAATGCATCCTTCGGTAAAGGCTTTGTAAAAATATCAACAATCTGTTCCTTAGTAGTTACATACTCCAATCTTACTTCTTTGTCACTGAGTCTATCCCTCAAGAAATGATACTTAATAGAAATATGCTTTGTCTTTGAATGTTGCACAAGGTTCTTTGAAATATTTATAGAACTTGAGTTATCATAGTAAATAACAATAGGTTCACCAATGTTTACCCTTAAATCCTTCAATATTTGTTTCATCCAAACAACTTGAGTGCAATTAATAGCAACAACAATGTACTCAACCTTAGCAATAGATTGTGAAATAGAATCATTCTCTTTACTTGGCCAAGAGATTAGTGTTAGGAATAACATTCCACAAGCACAACTGAGAGAGGTGGGGGGGGGGGGGGGGGGAANGTGAATCAGTTGTGATACAAAATATTAAAATTTAAACTTTATAAACCAAATCCACATTGCAAATGATAACACAGTAAACACCAACACAATAACACATCCCTTGTTGTCGATGAAACCCTGTTAAAGGTAAAACCCCGATGGGAATTAGTACCCACAAATGATGTACTGAGAGTATAGTATCCCTGTTAAAAGATTTAGCCCTATTAGGAGCTTATTACAACATTACAGTACATAGTCCTTGTTAAAGGACAGACCCTGTTAGGAGTCAAGAGTAACAGTGGGCTCATTGCCCAAGCACACTACCCAAAGAAGGTTAAAGCTACCCTCAAGGATTTACTAATCGAACAAGTTTATATAGAAAATATATAATCTAGTGAACCATCTGATAGCAACTATCTTTGATTGGTCAGTTCCAATGAAGTACTTTAATCACAAATTTTTCTCTACATCCAGCAGCTAATCAAGCCTCACAACTTCCACACTTCTCTGCCCTTTCAATTACCTTCTCATCATACATCCATCTTTTCAAAAGAAAAGATCTCTCCTGTATACCCTATTACAGTAATTGATTAGGTCTGCCAATTAAGCTTTCCCAATATACAAATAATTATTTAACCCCTTGCTAAGATACACACGGTACCTAAAACAAGTAAAAATCAATTATAATACATCAGATATACTCCAAGATCCACAATCCATGCTCACAATCCATAATACACGCTACATCTCTGAAGTCGGCCACCAAATTGGTCTCCTCCAGAATATAAATCATAGCTAACATCACCAAAATTTCCACGCCAATTGATAAGCAAAAAACATTCCTTAATATGTCTTTTGTCATCCCTTAAGCTTGCATACCATGAAACATCTTCACCTGTAAGATACCCAAAACACAGAAACGTGCTCTGTCAAGCATCATTGTCACAGTCCAAAAACCAGTCTTCCCCTAAAACATATGTAACATCTCCAATATGCAATCTTAAGCCAAGAAAACTTAGGAATAAGGTCATCACACATCCTTCTTCATATCCTTGTCTTTGATCATTTTGATTCATCTGTACAGTATTCGTACACTTCTGTCAGTCATCATACAATAGTAATAACCAGTTTGTTCTCTCCACAGAAACACATGTCGACATCAGTGACAAAACATAAATATCAACAACATCAGTAGTACCCAAATTTGATATCATCCAACAATCTCTCATTTTGGCATTGATGACAACATATGGGAAAATCCATCAACCCAAAAAGTACTCTCTCAATACAATCTTCTCAATATCCTCAACACAAATCTCCCCAAAATAGTAGTGATTTTCACATAGAATCTTTCCCCCTTTGGAAACAATGGAAAAGGGTGCCATAACTCTTCTATAATCTTCTTTATGGTGTAGATTTTTCAAATCTTCATGTCTAACAATTAGGTGCAAAAATACCCAAATGTGCTCCATAGTGTTCCCGTGATCACTCCCCCTGAGGAGTAGATCCATACATCAAGACCAGAAAATGATATAACTTTGAAAGCCATTGGACTAATGCATGTCTGCATCAATTAATTACCACTGGGACGGGCTCTCACCCCAAGCATGCTTCTGAGATATTCAAAAGCATCTTTTGGCAAAGGTTTTGTAAATATATCAGCTATCTATTCCTTTGTGCTAATATACTCCAATCTAATCTCTTTCTCTGTAACTTTGTCCCTCAAGAAATGATACTTAATAGAAATATGTTTAGTCTTTGAACGCATTACATGATTCTTTGACATATTCATTTTGCTAGTGTTATCACAATGGATAACTATTGGCTCTTTAAAAAAATTTCCAATGTCCTTGAACATTTGTTTCATCCAAACAACTTGTGTACAATTTATAGCAACATCAACATACTTTGATTTAGCAATAGATTGAGCAATAAAGTCATGCTTCTTACTTAACCAAGAAACCAACCTTTTCCCAAGAAAAAATGCTACACCACTTGTACTCTTCTATCATCCATATTACCTACCCAATCAGCATCAGTGTAAGCCTATAAAATAAAATCATCTAATTTTTCATACCACAATCCATATTCTGTTGTTCTTTTCAAGTATCTGAAAATTCTTTTCACAACAGCAAGGTGTGTCTCTTTAGGATTTGCTTGATATCCTGCCACAATTCCAACTGCATTGGAAATATATGGTCTGGTGTGAGTTAGATATTGTAGACCACCATTCATCGATTTGTACTTTGTCTAAAAAACACTTTAAGTCTCATCATTACTAGTCAGTTTGTATCTAGTCACCATGGGTGTCCCAACAGGTTTACAATCTTCCATTCCAAACTTCTTCGACATTTCTTTAAGATACTTGCTCTGAGATATAAAAATACCATTCTTACTCTAATTAATTTGCAAACCAAGAAAAAATTTCATCTCTCCAATCATTGACATTTCAAATTCATTTTCCATTTCTTTAGAGAACTTCTTAATCATTTTATCATTGCCTCCAAAAATGATATCATCAACAAAAAATTCTATGATTAAGATTCCTCTTCACCGGTTCTTAAATATAAATTATTGTATGCATTACCTTTTCTAAAACTAGGATGAAGTATATACTTGTCTAATCTTTCATACCATGCTCTTGGTTCTTGTTTTAGTCCATACAATGCTTTATTCAACTTACAAACCATGTTTTCTTCTTCTGTCAAAGGAAATCCATCAGGTTGCTCTATGCATACTTCTTCTTCCAAATCTCCATTCAAGAATGATGATTTCACATCCATCTGATATACTTTAAAGTCTTTATGTGCAACATAACCAAGAAATAATCTCACAGCTTCTAGCCTAGCAACAATAGAAAATGTTTCTTCAAAGTCTATGCCTTCTTGTTGAGAGTGGCCTTTATAAACCAGTCTAGCCTTATTTCTTACCACTGTTCCTTCCTCATCCATTTTGTTTCTGAAAACCCCTTTAGTTCCTATCATATTTTTTTTCTTAGGTCTTGGAACTGATTCCCAAGTATTGTTTTCTTTATCTGTTCAAGTTCTTCTTGCATCTAGCTGTAATCCAAGATTCATCTCTACATGCTTCATCAGTAGTTTACGGTTCAACTTGATAAATCAAAAAAACTTCATCTCTTACTTTAGATCTAGTCACCATTCCTTTGCTTGCATTACCAATGATTTGATCTTTAGGATGGTTCTTCTTAATATACCTTAGAGTATTAGGAATCTCAGTAAGCTCAATTTATTCATCTTCAATCTCATCATTAACCATCAAAGGTTCTTCAGGTTCAGTAGGAACCTCTTTTATCTCTGCAATCTGTCCATAGTCATACATTCTTTCTTGAATCTGAAACTTTTCATCTATTCTCACATTAGCGCTTTCAATCAACTTCCTTAATCTCAGATTGAAACATTTATATGATTTTCTCTTAGTAGAATAAACAAGGAAGATACCTTCATCACTTCTAGCATCAAACTTCCCTATCTCATCATCTCTTTTGATATAGAATTTACTTCCAAATATTCTAAAATATTTTATAGTAGGTGTATGGTCAAACCATAATTCATAAGGAGTCTTACTTGTAGCTTCTTTGATATGAATTCTATTCAAGGTGTACATAGCAGTACCAACAACTTCTCTCCAATAAACATCTAATACATTTCCTTCCAGTAGCATAGTTCTGGCAGCATCTAATATTGTTTTGTTTCTTCGCTCTGCTATCCCATTCTATTATGGTGTCCTAGGTGCAGATGTTTGTTTGAATATTCCATTCTCTTCACAATAGATTTTAAATAATTGCGATGTAAAATCACCACCTCTATCTGATCTGAAACATTTTATCTTCAAACCATATTCATTCTCAACTTTTTCTTTGAATAACTTGAATTTGTCAAATGCCTCAGATTTCTCTATCAAATATGTAACCCACATCATTCTAGAAAATTTATCAACAAAAATTATAAAGTACCTTTCACCATAATAAAATCTTGTTCTTGTAGGACCACACAGATCTGTATGTACCATATCCAACTTCCCTTTTGCTGAATAAGATTTTCTTTTAAAACTGCTTCTAGTATGCTTCCCCATAACACACTCTCTACACATAGTGTTAGATGGTTTCACAATCTTAGGTAGATCTCTTATAGCATTTTTCATACTTGCCTTCACAATGTTATCAAAGTTAACATGAAAAAATCATTTATGCCATAACCAACTATCATCAACCTTCGCAATAAAACAAGAAGCTTCATATGTATTCAATTCAAATACATTACCTCTAGATTTAGTACCAGATGCGGTCAAGTCTCCTGATTTACTTATGATAGAACTTTTTTCATCAATGAATTTCAATTGATAACCTCTGTCCACTAGCTACCCAACACTCAACAAATTATGCTCAAGTCTATCAACAAGTAGTACATTGTCAGTATTAGTCTTTCCATGCAGAGAAATAGATCCAACTCCAATTATATGCTTAGGATTATTGTCACCAAATCTAACAACACCACCATCATATCTTTTTAGACTAACAAACTTTTTTTTATCTCCAGTCATATGATGTGAGCAACCACTATCTATAACCCATTTAGATTTCTTTTCAACATGAGATACTAAGGCATTTTGTCCATGTATAGGTCCATCATCCTTAATAGAAATAAATCCAATTTCATCATAATCAACATCATCATCAAAGATACCTTCACTAGCATAATAACATTCCTTGTCTTATGAATACTTTGATTTGTAAAACTTAGGTTTGTGCTTTGGAACCCTTGTAGGACATCGAGATGCAAAATGACCAATCTTGTTACATTAAAAATATTTCAAAGATAACTTGCCTTCAAATTTACCCTTACCTCTCTTTTCTCTTCTAGCGATCAGGGCTACCACTTCATCTAGCTTTCTTTCTTCCTCCTGTATCTGTTCCCATTCATCAACATAGTCTCCAAGTTCTTTTCTCAAGTCACTATTATTGGTGCTCGCAATTCCAAATAGGGTCTTTTTGTTTCTATGGACAGTCGCCTTGAATGCTGACTCTAATCTAGGTAAAGAATCTCCCAATTTTTTGGAATCAAAAGCAGTTACCTTTCCAATCAAAATCTCTCTAGTGAATTTCAGCGTCAAAGGTATAATCTCTTCTATAGCTTGTACTTTTTTTTTGTATACAAGTGTCATAGATCTGAGTATCTCCACAATCACTTCTTCCTCACTGTAAGTACCTCCAGAGCTTTGATGCCAGTAACCAGTTCAATAATTCTCTATGCATATGCCCTAATGTTCTCATCATCTCTCATCTTCAATGATTCCATCTTTGTTTTCCAGTTTTGTAGCTTTGCATGTTTAGTAAACTTATCTCCTATATATAGTGCTTCCAATCTTGTCCAAATCTCATGTGCAGAATCCAGGTCTTTTACTTCTATGAATTCACCTTCAGAAAGTGCACTAATCAATGATTCCCTTGCGATCATATTAAATGAAAATAGATTCTTATCATCTTCTTTAGCTTTCTCCAATTCATCCTCAGTCACTATCTTTTCCTTTCTTTTCGTGAACATCTAGTAGTCGATTCCCAAACATAGAAAATGTGTTCTCATCTTGTTCTTCCAACTGTCAAAGTTTTCAAGATCAAATTTTGGACTATCCTTCCTGTAGTAAGTCATCTTCAGGATCACCTCAAGTTGTTAACCTTTCTGTCTAAGGAATAGTAGATCTGATACCAATTTTTAGGAATAACAGTCTACAAGCACAACTGAGAGGGGGGTGAATCAGTTGTGATACAGAATATTAAACTTTAAACTTTATAAACCAAATCCACATTGCAAATGATAACACAGTAAATACCAAAAAAATAACACAATCCTTTGTTGTTGAGGAAACCCTATTAAAGGTAAAACTCCAGAATTAGTACCCACAAATGATGTACAAAGAGTATAGTATCCCTGTTAAAAGATTTAGCCCTATTAGGAGCTTATTACAACATTATAGTACATAGTCCTTGTTAAAGGGAAGACCCTGTTAGGAGTCAAGAGTAACAGTGGGATCACTACCCAGGCACACTTCCCAAAGAAAGTTAAATTCACCCTCAAGGATTTACAATCTAAACAAGTGTATATAGAAAATATACAATCCAGTGAACTATCTAATAAAAACTATCTTTTCTTGGTCAGTTCCAATGAAGTACTCTAATCATAAACTATGCTCTACATCCAATAGCCAATCAAGCCTCACAACTTCCACACTTCTCTTCCCTTTCAATTACCTTCTCATCATACATCCATCTTTTCAAAAGAAAATATCTCTCATATATACCCTATTACAATAATTGATTAGGTCGGCCAATTAAGATTTCTCAATATACAAATAATTATTTAACCCCTTGCTAAGATACATAAGGTACCTAAAACAAGTAAACATCAATTACAATACATCATATATACTCCAAGATCCGCAATCCATGCTCACAATCCATAATACATGCTACATCTTTGAAGTCGGCCATCAAATAGGTCTCCTCCAAAATATACGCCATAGTTGATTTCAGCAACATGTCCACACCTATCAATCAACAATGAACATTCCTCAATATGTATTTTGTCATCCCTTAAGCTCACATACCTTGAAACATCTTCGCCTGTAAGATATACCCAAAACATAGAGACCTGATCTGTTAAGCATCACTGTCATAGTCCAAAAACCAGTCTTCACTAAAACATATGTAACATCTCCAATATACAATTTTAATCCAAGAGACCTTAGCAATAAGGTCATCACACATCCTTCTTCATATCCTTGTCTTCGATTGTTCTGATTCATCCATACAGTGTTTGTACACTTCTGTCAGTCATTATACAATAGTAATAACCAGTTTGTTCTCTCCACAGAAACATATGTTGACATCATTGACAAAAAATTAATATCAACAACATCAGTAGTACCCAAATCTGATATCATCCAAGAATTAGTCTCTTACCCAAGAAGAATGCACCACCACTTGTAATTTTCTTGTCATCAACATTTCCTGCCCAATCTACATCTGTATATGCACAAAGTGTAAAACCATTGTCCTTACCGAACCACAAGCCATAGTCAATTGTTACCTTCAAGTATTTAATGTTCTTTTAACAACAATAACATGTGATTCCTTCACTTCTAAAAATTGAAGTCTTGCCACAAAACAAACATTATTCATTATATTAGGTCTAGTCTAAGTTAAGTACAACAATCCATCGATCATAGATCTATATATTGTTTTATTTGCACAAGGGGATTCATCATCTTTAGTCAATTTACAACCAGTAACCATAGGGGTTCCAATTGGTTTTAAATCTTCCATACCAAAACTTTTCAATAATTCTCTGACATATTTAGACCGTTTAATAAAATTCCCTTATCCAACTATGTAAATTTCAATCCAAGAAAGAATTTCATTTCACCTATCATAGACATATCAAATTATTTTTGCATTTCATTAGAAAATCCTTTACCCTATTCATCTTCTCCACCAAATATGATATCATCAAAAAAGACTTCAACAATAAAGATATTATCATTAACTACTTTAAAGTACAAATTAGTGTCACTTGTACCTTTACTAAAACCAATCTTTGTCAAGTACTTGTCCAATCTAGCATACCAAGCTCTATGGGCTTGCTACAATCCATACAATTCTTTATGCAATTCACAAACCATATCTCCTTCATCAGTTAGTAGAAATCCATCAGGTTGTTAAATGTAAGCATCTTCCTCTAACTCACCATTCAAAAATGCAGATTTGACATCCATGTGATAAACTTTGAAATTTTTGTAAGCTACATATGCAAGAAGTAATCAAATAACTTCAATTCTAGCTACATGGGAAAATGTCTCTTCAAAATCAATACCTTCCATTTGTGAATACCATTTGCATACTAGTTTATCATTTTTCCAAACAAATTTTCCATCTTCATTCAACTTGTTCCTGTATACCCACTTAGTTCTGATCACATTCTTGTTCTCAGGTCTGAGAACAAGAATCCAAGTATTGTTATTTTCAATCTCATCAAGTTATTCCCTCATAGAATTTATCCAGCTCTCATCATTACAAGCTTCTTTCACATCTTTAGGTTCAAATTCAGATAGAAAACATGTTCCATCTCTAGAAATTATTCCTCTAGTTTGAACACCTCTATTCTTATCACCAATAATAGCATTTTTAGAATTATTAATCTTTACATATTGTGGAGTCTTTGGAATAGGATTTGTAGCAGACCCTTCAGTTTCAATGTCCTCCTGATGCAGTCACGGATAGAGAATCCCCAAAGGAGATATCAAATCCTTGCAACAAGAGTCAACATAATGGAAAACAATAAGATACAATCAAGAACAACAAGTTTTTGCATCCAAATAACAACTTTATTAATCAGAATTTATTCATACATGTTAGTTGTAAGGCCTTCCTAGTTATGGACAAGAACAAAGAAAAAAAACTCAACTCAGACCTACTCATAAATCTTCCCAAGTCTCAAAGCTATCCTCTAACATCTTCTCTACTACTCATCCCTTCTCCAAACTTATTCCCCATGATCCCCTCATACCCAAATGAGCGTAAGCCCTAAATTTATATACAACCACCAATAGGTCGGCCTCAAGAAATGATTACACATCCCAAGAAATTTTTTAGACCCAGTTAGCCTTAACCCAGAATAAATGCCACATTTAATTATTTCCCAATGACCTATCCAATAAATCAAGTCACTCACACATATATCCACATAGGAAATTATGCCATTCAGCTCCACCGACCACAACTACAATCAATCGACTGGTTAACTCACTAAACCAATGTCATGAAGAACAACAACAATCGATAGATAAATAATAGGATCTCTCAAACCACACCACCTCAAGAAGTGTGATCATAAAATTTGACTCTACGAACAACAATGAACAAACCCTTTTCACCACTCCTACCAAACATCTCTATGGATTGACCACTCACAAAATCTTAGAAACCTTCTTGGAACCATAACTCCTTACATCCAGTCACATAATCCATTAGAAATCAAGCTCAGTAACTCCAAATGAGTTGTGATCATAGGGAAATATTCCTAATGACCCTATGAACACCATATCATGACCATGCCTTCTGAAGATCTACATTTTTCCACCTAAGCCAGTAATCACCCAACTGGTGACCAAGAACAGAAAACAAACACAAAATTGGTAACAAAAGCTCACCAAAACACTAAATGTTTTTGGATGATGCAAGATTACCAAAGACCCAAGATGCTCCTTCATTAGACACCTGGGGTACAAAAATATTTTCTATGATAAAAACTCATGAAAATCTACAAGAACAAGGGATAGTAATCTCATACTTATTATTCATCCAAAAATCCTCCTCATCTGTAACTTTTACTGCCTTCCTCCTGCCATCAACCAGGTCTATTAAATGACTCAGATCTAACTCACCATCAAATCCAAACTTAGGTTCATCCTTTAGTTCTACTCTCAACCCATATCTTCTGCAAAGACTCAGATTCTTCACCTTATTTTCCTTATCCATCAAAGGAAGCAATCTACAAACCTTACCATCCTTGCTAATGGTAATTATGTTCTGTCTACTATCATGAACAACCTCTCTGTCATACTGGAAAGGTCTACCAAGTAAAACATGACATGCACTCATAACTAATATGTCACATAATACTGCATCCTTATAAGAACTAATGCAAAAACTTTCTATGCATTGTTCCCTTACTTCCACCATACGATCATCATGCAACCAACCAATCATATAAGGTCTTGGATGTCTAATTCTTCTCAAACCAAGCCTTTGCACCATCTCCTCAGAAACCAAGTTATCAGTGCTTCCACTATCTATAATTACCTCACTACACTTACCCCCAACCTTGCATCTGGTCCTGATTAAAATCTTCTAATGATAAGTTTCTGCCTCCTTATTCACCATGAACTTTTGGAGCATATGAGCTTCCCAATTTTTAGGAGCATTGTCCTCTTCACCAGCAGATGGTCCACCTTCTTCACTCACACAAGAAAATATCTTGTCTTCTTTACACTGAAAATCCATGTGTCATTTCAAGCCACACTTAAAGAAAGTACCTCTAAACTCTTTACGACCATTACCTCCCTTAGGTGTAACCAGTTTAGCTTCTACTTCAGCCACCTTCTTTCCCTTATCACCACCAATAATTTTCTTCTCTCTTCCTCTAGATTTATTTTGTTGTTTCCTATTCACCTTATCTTCTATCTTTAGGGCATACTAATAAGCCTCCTCAAAAAATCCAATCTTTAGCATACTCATCTCATCCTGAATATTGAACCTCAAACCATTCACTTACCTAGCTACCTTCTCCTTAGAAATCTCCCCGTGACCCGATCTAATGGTTACCTTGTAAAATTATTTGATGTAATCCTTCACACTAATGTCATTCTGCTTCAAGTTCTACAACCTCTTGAATAACTCAAACTCATAGTCCTCAGGTATGAACTTAGTCTTCAACTTTGCAACCATCAGCCTCCACCGAGTGATCTTCATTTCACCTTCCTCTTCTCTATCTTTATGCAATTATTTCCACCACAAAGCTGCATGAATTTTAAACTTTGTCTTTGCCAACCCTACTCTCCAAGGGTCTTGAATATCTTCTAACTTGAAGTGATCTTCTAACTCACCTATCCAGTCAATCAGGTCTTCTGAATTCAATGTACCTGAGAAACTAGATACTTCTAACCTATAACCACCACCAAGCCTTTCTATAGCTCTCACTAGCCAGTCAGATTCATCACTCCCAACAGATCTAGAAATATATGCAACTCCAAATCCCTATGCAAACTTCTAAAAAACATCACCAGACACATGATTCCTGCGCAATCCAGCAACAGAAGTCATGATCCCTTCCATGACCTCATTCCTTAAACCGGTCATCTCATTCCTAATCTTAGCTTGTAGATCTTCTTTCATCTTCTCCATCAACATAGATTTCATTCTCAGTGGCATCCTTCCAATTATTAGGTGTAACTACTTCAAATTGGTGATATGATTCAAATAATATGATACCCTATCCCTTGAAAAACCCTAGCTCTCAAGAACAACTCAACTAACAGAAATAAATCATCCTTCCAGCCACCTTGTGCAACTCCTTCACCGATGTGAGTCAAATCCAGCCTCTATCACCTCCCAAAAATTCCATAGGAGCACCACAAGTCTAGAACTCAGATCAGTAGCCACCACAAGATCCAAAAATTTTTCTCTAGTACCACCTGATGTATTCAACGACAGAGAATCCCCAAAGGAGATGTCAAATCCTTGCAGCAAGAGTCAACACAGTGGAAAATAGAAAGATACAATCAAGAACAACAAGTTTTTGCATCCAAATAACAACTTTATTAATCATATTTTCTTCATACATGTCAGGCTGTAAGGCCTTCCCATTTATGAACAAGTACAATGAAAAACAACTCAACTCATACCTACTCCTAGATTTTCCAAAGTCTCAAAGCTATCCTCCAACAACTTCTCTACTACCCAGCCCTTCTCCAGACTTCTTCCCCAAGATCTCCTCATACCCAAATGAGCGCAAGACCTAAATTTATACACAACCACCAATAGGTCGGCCTCAACAAATGATTACACATCCCAAGAAACATTTTAGACCCAGTCGGCCTAAACCCAAATTAAATGCCACATTTAATTGTCTCACAAGGACCTATCCAACAAATCAAGTTGGATATACATAGATCCACCTAGGAAATCATGCCATTCAACTCCACCGATCAGAAATACCGACCATAACTACAATCAATTGACTGGTTAACTCACTAAACTAGTTTCATGAAGACAACAACAACCGATAGAGAAATAAAAGGTTCTCTCAAACCATGCCACCTTGAGAAGCGCAATCATATAATTTGACTCTAAAAACTACAATTTTTAACCCTTTTCACCGCTCCTTCCAAACATCTCTATGGATTGACCACTCATATAATCTTAGAAAATTGCCTGAAACCAGAACTCCTTCTTACATCCAGTCACATAATCCATCATAAATCAAGAATGGTAACTCCAAATGAGTTTTGATCATAGGGAAAGCTTCCTAATGACCGCATGAACACCATATCATGACCACACCTTTTGGAGATCCACAGAACTCCATTGAGCCAACAATCACCCAACTGGTGACCAAGAACAGAAAAAAAACATAAAACTGGTAAAAAAGTTCACCAGAGCACCAAATATTTTTGTATGACGAAAGATTACCAAAGACCCAAGATGCTCCTGCATCACATCCTAATTAGCCATCAATTTAACCTATTCATTCAATTCATTCTGATCCTGATCCTAATTTTGTACTTCCACAATCTGATTTTTATCTTCAGCTATTTCATACCTACAGGTTCTCTTTGATCTCTGTACATTCTTATCAACTCTAAAATTTCCACTTTTAGCAATCTTCTTCAGTCTCTATTTATAACATTTATATGCTTTGTTCTTAGTAGAATAACCAAGCAAGATTCCTTCATCACTTCTAGGATCAAACTTTCCAACGTCTTCATCTCTCTTGATATAGCATTTACTTCCAAAAGTTCTAAAGTATTTCACTGTAGGAATATGACCATACCAAAGTTCATAAGGAGTCTTACCAGTTCCTTTCTTTATCTGCACTTAGTTCAAGATATAAAAAACAATGCTCATAGCTTCTCTCCAGTAGATCTGCAGAACACTTCCTTCAATCATCATGGTTATAGTTGTGTCTAGAACAATTTCGTTCCTTCGCTCTGCAACACCATTTTTCTTTGAGGTTCTCAAAGCATTAGTCTTCCTCTTGATTCCATGTTCTTCGCAATAAGCATAAAGTTCACTAGACGTAAATTCTCCTCCTCTGTCCGATCTTAGGCACTTCAATCTCTCTCCAAATTCTATTTCAACCATCATCTTGAATATCAAAAATTTCAGATTTTTCTTTCAAAATTGTAACCCACATCATCCTTGAATAGTCATCAATAAATAGCATGAAATATTTGTCACCATAATAGCTTATTATCTTTGTAGGACCAAAAAAATATGTATGTACCAAATCTAGCAATCCATTTAAAGTATATGTCTTATTCTTAAAAGTAGATCTAAATAACTTTCCCAATTGACATTCCATGCATAAATTGTTAGGCTTCATCAGCTTAGGAAAATCTCTTACAATATTGGTAGTGCTAACCTTCACCATATTATCAAAGTTTACATGAAAAAATTTTCTATGCCACAACCAACTATCACCAACCTTTGCAATCAAAGATTTATTCTCAATAGTTTTCAAATGAAATAGATTACCGACAATTTGTGTACCTGATGCAATTAGCTTTCCATTGCTTCCAAAGATTTTGCACACTCCTATGAATTCCAATTTGTGTCCTATTGTCTAACAACTGTCCACCACTCAACAAGTTATGGCTTGATCCTTCAACATACAAAACATCATTATTATTTTTTTTACCATCAAGAGTAATAGATCATTTCCCTTTTATCAAGAAAGACATGTTGTTACCGAACCTAACAACATCACCATCATAGTCTTCAAGCTTCACAAACTTATTTTTATGATTAGTCATATGTTGTGAACATCCACTATCAATGACCCATTCATATCTTTTAACAACATGTGAAACCTATTGGTAATACATTTTTTTCAATATCTTCCATTTTGTTCTTGTGTCATATCAGGGCACTAGTGATTAGTCCTTGTTTTAAAGTTTTCCCGCATTGTGTTTTGTTTAAAGCCTAGGGAGTGACTCCCATTCGCCATGAAGGGTTTGTTTTATTTGGTTATCCTACTGTGTTGAGTTGTCAAAATCTCATTAGTACATGTCATCTTTATTTTTGAGTCGGGAGGGTTTTATCTAGCATGTTTCTTATTTATTGCTAGGTCTCAAGTTTAATGAGCAGCTTATGTTTTAACCCGCGAGCTAGTGAGTGTTTATTTTTATGTCATAAATTTGAGTTGTCTCTAGCACTAAGGTTTCTAAGTAGTTACTAATGTTAACATGAGACTTGGCGAGTAGCATGTTGGTGGTTAAGCTTTTAACTTGTCGCCAGCTTGCGCGATTATCAGGGGTTAAGTGTTAAAAGTTGTATAATTAGCGAGAGGATGCCACATGAAGATTTTTTAAATGCTATGGTGATAAAGGTAAAAAATTTAGTTAGTCGCTAGCTCTCGGGTTCTCATGTTGGTAACATAAAAGGTTGGAGAGATAGAAAATTATTGCCACTTGTCCAATTTGATAAGTCTCTACCTCACTATGGTTTATAAAGGTAAATTTAAATGTTGGAGAGTCGGTGACTAAATAGCTTGCAGTCACTTATCGTGAGGTCACAAGGGTTCAAAATGGTCAACAATAAAAGTTAGAGAATTGGCAAGTGAATGCCACGAAGAAGATTTAAAGCTAAGTTTCAGGTCATCTCTAGCTCTCGGGTTGTAATGATAGTTTCTTTTAAGATTGGAGAGTTAGCAAGTACTTTTCATGTTGCAAAAAGTTTTGATGAAAGGTTATTTCCAGCTCGTGACGGTTAATATATATAAGAGAAAATGTTGGAGACATGGTGATAAGAAGTTTTGGGTTAATGGTTGCTAGCTTCCGGGAGGTAAGAATCTTAAATTTTTTTATTAGAGAGTTAGTGATGGGTGTTTTGGTGACCTTTCTCGCCATCTCGCTAGGTTCTAAAACCTTAACAGTTTTAAGTAGAGAACACAAGATGGGATCATTAGCGGCTTGTCACTAGATATCAAGATATTATAAAGGCCAATCATTTGGGTTGAGAATTAGCAATAATGTGCCACATGTCTGAGTGATTTGGTCGGGATATTTATGAGATATAAAAAGGAAATGGGGGGTTGAATAAATCAGGAATT
Organism: Thuja plicata; assembly: GCA_018584345.1. Taxonomy (NCBI): domain Eukaryota; kingdom Viridiplantae; phylum Streptophyta; class Pinopsida; order Cupressales; family Cupressaceae; genus Thuja; species Thuja plicata. The sequence goes on from MU225896.1 coordinate 245,058, forward strand.
ATCATGTGGATTTTTTCATAAATTTCATTGATAATTTCAAAAGGGCATATTTTCAAATTTTTCATTCATGCTAATGATAGCTCTAGGTTACTCACACGGCTATGTTGTATGGATTAATGGCGGAATGTGTGAAATTACTGATTGAGATGACAACTACTGATCTTGAGCTCAAGAATTTATATAAGGCATGATTGTATTGAGTATTTTCACACAACTGCATATTTTCTCTTGGAGTCCTAGTGTGAATGCGAAATGTGTTTGAAGCTGTCAGAATTGTGAGATGGCACTGGTTCTGAAGTGTATCAATTTATTTATCAAGTTGATTGTGCTTCCTGATAGTTTTGAACATGAGAAAGGCTACAACCAGTGGGGGTTCCAAGGCTACATCTAGTGGTGGTTCTAAGGTGATAGAAAATAAAGTGAAGAAGTATTGAGAGGAATTCATAGACCTCTTACCAGTAGCGTCAAATAGCTTGTCTGCAAACAAATATGGATGGAAAGATGGGTGTGATCAATGCATAAATTCAAACACCCCAAATGCCTCTAGGACTTTCCTTTTCAATTATTTATAGAATAACAGAGTTAAGAGCATTCCAATGTCGAATCCATGGGAGCTAAACATGGAAAAGATGGTTGTTCCTGATGTGGACTTAGTAAGAGAATTGATGAAGGTATATAGCTATATAACTAGGGTTATCAGAAGAAATAATAAATCGGCCCTGGTAAGTAAAACAAAATGATTTTTGTGGAATCATTTCATATATCTGGTGCCACTTGTACGGAGATTGATTTAGAGAAAGAGAAGATAAATTACGAGGCCCACAAAATAGTGATAAAGCAACATGTTATCCCTAGGTACATGCCTAGGGTTAATAGAAAATTGATTCCAATTTCTACTGATGTGAATGTGCCTTATGATTTAAGAAAATTTCACTTCTATTTGCAATGCACAGTGTATGTGTTATGTAAGGTGTTGGGTCTTGATGGAAAGGGGACACTCCCTACTGATTTATTAATGATGGCCATGAATATACAACATCCAATTTAGTAAACACTGACTATGACTATGGAGGATATGTGGTCAATAAAATTCATGAGGCCCTGATTGAAATACAGAAGGATGGTAGTATTGTTTCTTTCAAGCATTATTCCATATTGATGCACCTGATCCTATATTTCAATAGTGACTGGATGGACAAAGAACTTATTTTGCACAAGGAAGAGATTGGTGTATCATCTCTGGTACAAAGGTGGACTCAGGTGTGGGATAGCATTACTTATCTTTCTTCTTTTCTATATTTTGAAAATTGGATTGTGCTGCCTATTTTAGAGATGTTAGGGGAAAAAAATGAGAGATTAGTGATTGGGTTAAGAAGAAATTTGAGACCGTAACACTTTGTGTCGAATTGGCCTATTTTACATAATTGGGGGGATTTCTACTTTTTTTATAGTTTTACCATTATAAGGGTATATGGGTGTCCACAACCTCCACATATTCTACCTTAGTTTGTACCTCCTAGGCTTGCTTACATGGAGTTTATTTGGCAATTGACTCTAGTGGATAAATAATTCTTAGAACCACATAGAAACGATACTTTTCTTCCTAGGATATGGGTTGTGAATGATTTCAATATTGGGAGAAAGACCTTTGATCAAATGAATGTTTTTCTGAAGAAATATAGGTTGGTCACTATTACACCTAGATTTTGTGATCCAGAAGGTTTTATAAAGGTGGAAATAAAATAGATGACCTCTTGGGCCAAAATTGCAGACCATGAACCCTTAGACGATGAAGATGTTGTAATAAATTTGATGGATAAGAGTGTTGTCCTGGAGAGAAGGTGAAAATGGAATGCTTTGATGAGGGTTGAGGCTGAATTTAGAGATATAGATCCAACTTTATTAGGTGTCTATCTTGAAGAGTCTTATTTTAAGAGGATTGAAAGCATGTTGACTTCTTATGAGATCCTGATGGCACAAATGCCACAACTGCAAGAAATGGCTGCTGAGACACATAGGTGAGAAGATGTCTTCTCTTCTCAAAGTAAAAGGGCCTCTGGAATAGGAAGAGGATTTTGTTGAAAGTTGAGATGAAGTTGAATCCACGAAGGAGTCACTTGCAAAGAGGCATAAGGTTGAGAAATCTTTTGCAATATTGAAAAGAGATCCTGCAAAGGCAGTTGTTGTGGAGTAGGGGAAATATTTTCATTAGATTAGAGAAAAAATTAGAGAGGAGGGACCTCAGGAAGGGACAGGAGAGAGAGACTTGACTCTTGATTTTCCAATAGATGAAAGAATAATGATGTCCAATAATTTATTGGATGATGATGATTTTGTTAAAACAAATGAGTTCAAGTGTTTTCTAAATGAAATTAAAGTAGAATGAGTTGAGAACTAATCTAGATATGGGAGAGGGAGAAAGTGAAAAGAATGAACAAATTGTTAAAGCTATCCAAGAATATGCCCCTGATAGTGAATAGATAACCATGGAACAAGCAATATTGCTTGTAAAAAATAGTGGACTGTTGTTGTTACCAGATTGGGATCTCCATTCCACATTAATTATTAATCAGATAAGGAGGCAACCAGACCCACTGTTAAGGTCTGAGTTTCAGATTGGTGACATAATAAGAGGATCAAGATTTGATCCAAAGTCCAAGACATTTGCAGTTTGGTCATTCACCCCATCCACTCAAAAGCCTCATATGATAAATATTCAGGAAGAGAAAAGAGTTGATAGAATGATATGGAATCTCCAGAATATAGGGGATACTGAAATTGCTTCCTTCATGACACAAGTTTCTTTTATGAATTTGGCTAAAGTATAGGATATGTCACATAGATACACAGAGACTTACCAACAATTAATCTCTATTGCAAATAAATATGAAGATGTGATAATGAAGAATGGGGCTATGGAAGAGCAGATAAGAGAGCTGAAAGAGAAGTCTACAAATGCTGAAAATAAAGCTATGGTTGATGTAGAGATTGAAGTTCAGGCAGACTTAATCCCATTTTCAGCAGATTTGGAAACTCCATTTGTAGAAAAGGCCAAACTGGAAGATTATGCAGACATAATTGAGAAGCTTGAGGAAACAAAAAATATGGGAGAAATCACTACTTTAATGGAAGTATTACAACATAGGATTGGTATCCTAAAAGGTAAAATGGGTATAGTTCATGGTCTTCATATTTCTTTGAAGAACACTGATAATCTTTGTGCAAATGCTTTATTACTCTTGGAGCCTTTGTATAATGAGTGGGCTGGAAGGAATGTACTAATGGAGAAGTTGGACACTACCATGGAGTACATGGATGATTTTCTTGATAAGGTAAATAAAACTAAGGGCATGGTGGAAATAGTAAATTCCTTGACTGCAATTTTCAAAGGAAAGGATTTATCGATAAAGGATAAATTGATGGTTTTGGGTGAAGCTCACCAATCTGTTGTTTCCTCTATTTATGATAAGGATAAAAATTTGAACTCAATCGATGTATAGGGAGAAGAATTTGATATGATTTCGAGTAATACAGAAGTGATCCTCCACATGGACATGGACATCGATATTTACAGTTTTAATGAGGTAATGGACTCCCTTTTTAGAGCTGAGGTGGTATTCACCAAATTCATTTTAGATGAAAGAGCTGCCACAGATGCTCATTGGTTGGAGCCAGTTGCACAACTAGAGACTATAAAGGGGTTCAGTTGGCCTACATATAAGGAAGTTTCCAGATGGGAAAAAATGTTAAAGGGTGACAAGAAGGCATCGAGCTAATTGTTTTTGTCTTATTCAATAAGTTAGATAACTTAGCACCTGGGTGATGTCAATAGGGAGGATATCTATATTCAAAGGCATTTTGAATTTTATGTTGAAGCTGCAGATGACCTTCAAGACACATAATGAAGTTATTTTGAATACCAATAGATAAAGGTGCCAAATTCTAATTTTAGTGCATATCCGAAGATCAAGTTTAGATTTAAATTTTTTTTCCCATTTTTTGTTTCTTTCTCTTTTGTTATTTTGGTTGTAAATTTTTGTTCCAAGAGATCTTAAGCTTGTTGCATTCCTTAAGCTATAAAAGGAATTCCAGGATCACTTGTGAGGGGTTCCCAGTTTTTGATGTTATGTCAGTCTATGTTAAACACAATATAATACATTTTGAAGTTATGAATTCTCTGAGAAGCATATATGGTATTTTGATAGTAAATTTGCATTAAGAGCTTGATAATATGTCTTTGTATCACATCTGATTCTTTATGAATTGAATACAAATTAAGGATTTATCTCAATTTGTCTCTCTGAGTTATCAGAAATGGGTTTGTTATCTTTTTCTATCTTTTAAGGAAATAATTAAATATGATAAGATAATTAACTGGAAGAGTTTGTCATTTGTTACAAATTTGATAATATCCATTGAATTTAAAGAGTTATATTTAAGGCATATTTTCTTTAAATTCTTTATTGAGAAATTAATGGATTGTGCTATCAAATATTTTATGCTTTTATGTGACTTTGTAACCCAAATGGATTAGGAATTAGTCATAGGGGATACATGAAAAGTATGGTGGAACAAATTGAAATATAAAATTGTCATATGCTTTGTTTGTCAGATAAATTATTAGAGTTTATCTATTTTATCCATGCGGTCATCTACTGAGGAGATTTTATGATAATTATTTGAGAAAGTAGATGAAGTAAGGGTATACCCACCCAGATTTTATGGTGTTTGAAGTGTAGAAGGTCAACTGACATTGTTATTGTTAGGATTTTCTTGTCCTTGTTTGTGGACAAAGAAGCGATTGATTTCATTGTGTTCTTTGACAGTCACAACCGAAGTTAGTGATCTTTTAGAATTAAGGGTGGAAAGAAAAAACACCAACAAAACCAATGCTTTTTCTTCCTTAGGATTATCTTCTTTAATAGAAATAAATACAATTTATTCATCACTAGCACCAAATTCATCATCAATCAAGACAACTTTCCTTCATACATACCAGAACCTTTAGGAAATCTCCTTGTAATCAAGGCTTCAAGTTCATCGATCTTCCTTTCCTCTTCCATGATCTCTTCCCATTGCTTACCATAGTAGCGGTCTTTTATTACTCTAGAAGAATTCTCTTAGTCACACTAGCTTTGAATGCAGTCTCAACTTTCAGAAGTTCCTTAGCAAGTGTGGTCATCTCATAAGCACATAGTCTACCCATCAAGTCTTGTCTTGTAATGTCTTTCACAACCATAACTTCTTCAATGGCTTCAAATTTCTCACTGTAACACACAAGCAATGATCTCATAATTTTGTATATAACTTCATTATATTCCAAGGTACCACCAACACATTTGATTGAACTAACCAGATCATTGACTCTCTGAATATAGGATGAGATAGTTTCTCTTTCACTCATCTTCATATCCTCATACTTTTATTTCATCCCCTTCAACTTAGCTTGCTTTACATACTTGTCACCTTCATAAATAGTTTCTAGTTTAATCCATACCTCATGTGATGTCCTCAATCCATAGATGTGATAATATTTTGTATTTGACAATGCACCGATCAAAGCTTCCCTTGCTAACATATTTACCTTGAATTTATTCTTCTCATTAGCAGTAGCCTAAGTTAGATCATTAGGAATAGAATAAGTTGACTTGGTGATCTCCCTATATTCATCTCCCATGCATATCAGATAAGTAGTCATCTGATCCTTCCATATCATGTAGCTCGTTCCATCAAACTTCAAACTGCCTTTCCTAATGCTTTCCATGACAGATCTCCTTCAAGAGATTAAGCTCCTCCAAAGGACTTGGCTCTGATACCAATTGTTAGGCCCAAAGAAGAGAGACACAAATAAGAGGGGGGTGAATTAGTTGTAGTCAAAGTTATTAAAATATTAACAATTGAATCACTTACAAATCTAAAGGATAAATAATAATGCAAGATCCACAATACAAAACTAACAAAACCAGATTTGTCCACAAGGAAAATTGGTTAAGGGAAAACCTCGGTGGGAGTCAAACACATAAGATAGATGTACTCTACTACAAATACTTCCCGGTTAAGAGAAAATAAGAACAAAGAAGAATACACTTGCGTCCACAGGTCTACTTCCTAGGGAACACTTCTCACAATACTACGATCTAGCCCTCCATCGGGTTCACCGATCAATCATTGATAACAGTTACAAAGGGGGACAAACTGTCCAATACAATTGAACTGACTTACAACATTTACAATTCCAATACAGTTCCAATGAAGTACAATTTTTGGATCAGTTGCAGAATACAAGCATCTCTCTCTGCTCTTTTCACCACACACACTACACACTGATCGCAATCACAAATGATTGCCCATTTATACATCTTACAATGAATAATCAATAACAAGGTCAGCTAAGACATATACAAATAAATGATATATGAATATTAAGCTCAAACACCAATGCTATCCAAATCAAGTTGGCCAAGTCTTAGATAGGACCCAAAATATCATCCACAAAAATGCAACAACTTCACCAAATCCGTACCGAAGATTGCAGCATGTTACTTCACCAAGTCGGCTAAGACCTAAATGAAGAAACACCAACATGCTCAACAAATCACCAAATGTGATCACCAAGAATCATCAACACAGTCATAACATGATCCAAGAACACTAACAAGTAGCGAGAATACCTTCTCAAACCTTCATAGCATCTCAACCTCGAAATCCAGACTCATCTTTGTACTGTTCATCATGAACATTAAACTCCGTCACACCAAAAAGATAGCTTTCCGAACACTGAATCATAAACAAAAATATCTAAGGAAACAAAAATAAGTTCCAAAACATCCACCAACTTTGCATCCACTGAATCAACCAAACTGATCCATACTGAAGCGAAAACTCAACCTCTGAGAAATCCTGAACAACAAGAACACTGAAATTATAGCACCTGATAAATCAATCATAACTCGCTCCAACTGTCATGTGAAGCTCTATAAGTTGACCAAAATCAACTACAAACATATCTGAACCATCACATAAAATCACAACACAAGATTAACAATATATCACCTAAACAACTGAAATATTCTCAACTGAACAAAACACACTATCTACAACACCAAAAATATGTTGACATCAATGAAAAAACATTAATGTCAACACACATAGATAAGTTCAAATCAACAATCTCTGACATGCTCAACAATCTTCCAACACCCATAGTATTTGCAAGGACAAGCTCATGTAAAAGGGAAAAGGCGTCAGCCATATTATTAGTTCCATGGTTTAGAGGAATGGATTTTGTAGCTAACATGTTACCAATTGAATCCCTTATACATACACCCGCACCTGAGACACCTGGATTGCCTCTAGAGGCACGGTCGAAGTTCAATTTTAGGAATGGTTATGTTGGGGCCTACAATTTGACGTCACATATGTTGACCTTCTCCTTGTGGATTCTCATTAGAGAACCATTGAATGGAAGAGTAATGCCTTGCCATTTTTTAAGGACTTGGTTGTCCCAAGAGGAAAAGATAGAGGTGCATGTTTTGGTACTCTGGGCATGTCCCATTACTGCTTCAGAAACTGATTGTTCAATTTTTTCTTGGACATTTTGAATTGTAGTTGACACCTTCCTGAATATATTCTTATTACGTTCCCACCACATTGATCATATTACCACTGCCAGAATAATATACCAAATTCCTACAAAGAAAGAATCCTTATATAGCAGTGGCCAAGACTGACAAAGATCCCATACTATAAGTGGTAGAGGCATTTATAAATCAAGTTTTGATAACATAAACTGCCAACATTGTTGTGTAAATGAACATCATAGGAAAAGATGAATGTTATCTTCTATAGTGGACTCACATAAAACACAAATAAACTTATCAACTATATGTAACCTAGCAAGTCTGTCACTTGTAAGAGCTCTATTTTTTATAAACAACCATGTGAAACTCCCTGCCTTAGGAGGAGACATACTACTCCAACAAAATGAAAAATCTCTCTGTAAGACATCTTGGGATTCTCTTTTTTCTATTGCTTCATATCCCATTTTTATAGAGTACCTATTTTAGATGGAGCCCAAACAATGTTGTCTCTATTTTTATTAAAGAACACCACTCTCTCCTTCAAGATTTGACTCAGTGACTTCTTTTGATCCATGTTGATAGGAAGAATGGAGACATCTTTCTAGATTACGTTACCAATTGGAATTTCAACTACATTAATATAATCAACTAAATTTTCACTCCAAGCTTGTGAGACCAATGGTGTAGCCAAGTGTAGCTCATTAATTAAGGAAAGAGGCTTGAAACTATTACATGAATCAATCTAGAAATTTATGCCTTCTCCATAATGTACCTCCTAAGTAATATAGTTTGTGACTGTATCTCTTGATGGTGCAATAAAGTTCCACATAGCCGACCCCTATGGCAGATTGGCAATTGTAAATATTCTGGATGAGTCAGTTGTGTCTAAGAATTTTTCTTGCATTATTTTACACCAATTAGTACTTGGCTTGGAGTACACATGTCAAACTAACTTTCCACCAAATGCTAAATTCCTATTAGCAATATCATGCAAACCTCCCCCCCATCCATCCTCTTATCAGCCGTCAAACCTTGTAAAGAAATTAATGGAACTTCCTTGGACTCATTCATGTTCCCTCTTTAGAAATTTTTTTTATAATCTTTTCAATCTACTTAACAATTGATATTGGAGCTCTAGGAACTGCAAGCAAGTAGTTATGAATCGCAAAAATAACCATTTTGATTAGAAAAATGTGACCTGAGAATGAGAGTCACCTGGCCTTCCGTGTGGATATTTTCCCCTTTAATATATCTACTACATTGGCCTGATACAACATCTTGTTATTTCCCATGAAGAAGGGGATTCCCAAGTAAGTACAAGGCAATACCGCATCTTGAAATCCAAGGATCTGAATGATTTTCCTTTTAACTATAGGTTTTGCATTAAAGTTGTATACCCTCGCTTTTTGAGGGTTGGTCTTTTTTCCGAAAACTTGTGAATACAAGTCTAACACAAGGTTTATATGTTTGACTTCTGGAATTGTTGCTTTCCCAAAGAAAAGGGTGTCATCTACAAAGAGTGAATGTGTAATGACAATGTTAGTGTGAGGAATATGTACTCCCTTCCATAACTAAGTTTTTTTTGAAGTGATTACCCTACTTAATGCATGTACCATAATAATGAATACAAATGAGGAGAGATGAACTCCCTATTGGAAATATATGATGTGCCCAGTGACTGAGGAGGGGGGGTGAATCAAGAACCAATAAAACTCAATCCTTTTAATCCACAATTAGATTAACTTATTTGTTTGCATGCATAGAAATTGAAAGTAAAGAATCATACACAACACATAACACAATACTTGGTTACCCAGAAACCTTCCAAAAGAAAGTAAAACTGGGGTGGGGATGATACCCACAAGATTTAGTAATTCAGTATAAATTTAGCCTTTTAGAGCTTACAATGACCACTTCTGACGGTCTGCCCTGTTAGGAGCATAGAATGGACTGTTAGGTCCACCTTGTTAAAGGATTTTGTACAATACAATAAGTAATGCAACTCTGTTAAGATATTTAGAGAAAGGACTATTAGGTCCACCTTTTTAAAGTATTTTGTTTATCCACCTGTGAGAATGAACTAGTTGATGATCTACTCTGTGCAACTATGATTGCTGAATAAGATCCTTCTGAATATAACTGATCACCCGAATGTGATAGATGAGACTCTGTTAACCTGAATACTTATGCTCTTTAATCAAACTGACATTCACATGTCTTATACATATGCATACATTTCATACATATACACCATACATACATTCTTATATAAAACAAACTATCTTACATACATATCTTATCCAAACAAATAACTCTCCAAGTCGGCTTGCAATTAACAAAATGATATTTAACAATATATGCAAGGTTGGCTTCAAACTGTCACTCTGGTGATAAAATGTCACTCGAAAGATACTACAAATCACTCGATTCATACTGATCACTCGGGCGATGCTGGTCACTCGGGCAATGTTGATCACTTGGGCAACACTGATCACTCGGGACTTTGCATAATGCTTGCTGGCTCGGTTGACACTAGATGAATAAGTGTTTTGACACTAATTGACAATATGTCTTTCCATAAGGTATACAATCTCCCCCTTTGGCATTAGTGACAAAAACACTTATCATTTAATTATGTATCTGATATGTCAAAACTCCCCCTTACTGTCTGCTTGGGTTTTGACACTGCTTCTACTGCTCGGGTCTAACTGACTTTGTTTTTGTGTTTTTCAAAAATTATTTTTGTAAAGTATATTTTCTACATTGTTCCACTATACATGTGTTTCCTCAATGATATTTCCCATTAATTACAATATAATGATATTTCCCCCTTGTTTTTGACAAAAAAATGCCAAAAGTGATATTTACAAGGTTATTCCAAAGTAGGATAGGAAATCACTATGTACCTTCAAAATCTGAGACAAAGTGTTGTCCCAATTGTCCTATAGCACCTTCATGATGTGCAATTCAATTTGTAGCTCTGCAGAAAACTCTATCATTAGCTCAAAAACTGAAAAATTGTTGTCATGAATGAGTGTCTTTGCATGTGTTATGCATTTCTGCATTCCACCCATGTGTGGTAGGAGTTGGATTTGTATAGCTGTAAGTGATTCTCTAGTTCTATCTTCTTCTCTCAACAATTCAGCCTTAGATCAGTAAGATACTTGATCTTCATGAAATGAGTAGAACTAGTGCTCGGGTCAAGTGCTAACTACCTTGCACTTTCCTTCATGTTTGTATCAATCGTGACTATCTTGTTCTTGATCTCCATAGTAAAATTAGAGGTGTCACTCAACTTTACAAACAGTGTTACCACATTGGTCGCAGTGGTTTCTAGAGTGTTGATGATATTGGTAAGCTACACCTGGTCAATTGCAATCTTCTTTGCAATGTTTTCTAGAACCTTGTTCTCAAATTTCTTTTCTGCCTTCTCAAATAACTTCTCTTGACCATTCATATCTGTGTTGAACTTGTGGAAAATATCAACAAGTTGGTCCATTATTGAGTCACTCTCATTGACTTCAATCTGCAATGCATCTACAAATATGCCTTTGACATCTTCAAGTACTTTATTCCTTTGTCTTTCCTTTCAAAGCTTCTGCTGTGTAGCTCTTTTCTTTCACAGTTCTACCAAAATATCCATTTTCTCTACAGATAAGCTGGATTGATCCCAATTTGGAATCACAATTCCTTTATCAAGATCTCTCATCAGTAATTACTACTTTTTCTTTTCCTTTTGTCTTAGGCTCGGTGAAGGAACAATTTCCTTACCTCTACCTTCCTCATCCTTTTCCTCAGTATTCATTACAATTAGGTCATTGACCTTTACAATACCAATTGCTGAATCAATGTTTACCGATGAGTCAATACTGGTAGTAGAAATATCTACCTTATCTTTCTGCGACTCGGGTATGCTTGGCTCAGTAGTAAGTGGAGCCTGTTGCTCAATTTTTGCTTGTTCAGATGTGAATTTTGCAACCTTGTCCTTTCTTAGAGGTACTATATTCTGGATAGGAGATTGGGGTAATTATGTCATTACCTCAACTGCAATCTGCTCAGCATTGGGCACATCAATAGTTTGTACCTCAGGTAATGTATCATCATTTTCTTTTTCTGGAGGGTCTGTACTCGGTACTTATCCCTTAACATTGTCTTCTTTTATCTCAAATATTGATTTCCACACTAATGTGGCACGCTAAACTACATCTTCTATACTTTTGTTCAATATTTGGAATGCCGTGAATCTGGGGGTGTGATTATTTTGATATTTACTCAAGGCCTCTTTTACTTCTTTGCCCTTCATTGCATGCATGACTTGCTTTAATTTTTGTTCCCTTATGTCCTTTTCAGTTTGGACTGCATTGTTCAAGGGAATAGAGACTACCTTGAATAGGTCTTCAGTCATATTACTCTTCAGGTCAGAGGGGTCATATTTCCATTTTGTCATCTTCTCCACTACTTCTTCAATCTTCTTCTTTTCTTCCTTAGTTCTAGAAGCATAATTCAATGACTTCAAAGAACTTATAGCTCTTCCTTCTCTTAGTTCTTCAATTTTTTTATCAAGCGTGGGTGTTGGTTTCATGAAAACCACAATATCAACTTCTTCATCATCATCCTCATCTTTACCCAGTACAAGTCTTCTCCTTGATCTCCTCACGGTGACAACAAAGGTAGTTCCTTTTGCCTTTTTTTGTTTGGGTGTTGCCTTCCTCTTCTTCTAAGGAGGTTCAATATCAGTCTCTTCCTTTTCTTCTTCAGATTCAATATCCTCTATTTTAAATATATCCTCTTTACTCTTAGAGATGGCAAGAGAGTTGGAGGTCTTGCCATATTTCTTATTAAATGTATCAAGCCTTTTCTTTCCTCTTTTCAATATCTTGGGAATTTCAATCTCCAAAGATATCCTTCTCTTTGCTTCCTCATATGTTCCAAAGTAGGGTGCCTTTGGATTGGTAGGTTCATTTACAAGAGCCTCTATGATATCTCTTGTGTAATCTATGTTTACTTCATATGATAGGGGTTTTACCCATGCAACCCTAGGCTTTACTGCTTGTATATAAACCTTATCACAATCAACTAGGAAATAGATTTCATCTTTGTAATCTTCAACTAGTTGTTTGATAATTATGTACCTACTCTGCATCTTCTATTTGAAATTATCAAAGTATCCATCCATAATGTTATCAAAGTTATCTCCTAACTCAACTATGAATTCATTAATATGATGGATTATTGGTATATCCTTCTTCCATGCTAATGTACCTTGGAGGGAAAGAACTTCTCAACATAAAAGAGTATGCAAAATATAAGAGAACCAAACTTACATGAATTGGATTTGGATACTCGGATGCTTTCCATATTCTTTCTCAACTAGATGAGCTGCAATTCTGCTTGGTTGAATACCAAATTCTTCTTCACCACTTTGTATGGTAGGTCAACAGCTTCACACGGAACACTGTTAGGTCTGCTCGAATTGTATATCTTGTGGGCTATAACATGAATGCCAAATTTCAATTGCATATTAGTTACTTCGTTAAGTCTCATGGCTCTACCATCCCACTCAGCAAGAGTTAACTCAGCTAGGTCATCCCAGGTTAGGGTTTTGGTAACTTTCGGCTTTTCTAGCATAGGGAACCCAGTGACACGGTGAATTATCTTCTTCGTGATCTTCACAAGATGTTCCAACCATAGGTGCATGTCATGGACACGGCTAAGAACATATCTTATCCATTTTGTCTGGAAATCCCTTGACATGTGCATGATGTGTGTCAAACCCTTGGTTTTGAGGTGCTTATGCTCGGGCTTCAGACTCCCATTTGTACATAATTCATCATACTCTTTGTTCATCTCAATGGTTCCAACCTCCTGTATGGTGCAGTGATAGAAGCTTCAGATGTCGTTAATCAGTAACACTTTCAGAGGAATTAGGGAATGAGTTCCCATCAATTCTATCTCCTCTGCAATTTCTAGATGAAGTTTAAACACTGGAGGATCACAAATTGCATTTCTCACCAACATCTCAGAACCTTTCTTGACCTTGCTGCTGGAAGTGGATGTCATATTGTCCAGAAGAAATGATCAAACTTTGCGTTCAACCACAAATTCGCACTGAATCACTAAGGGCTCTGAATTGATTTGTGTGTGCTAAAAATGTGACACACTTCTATGAGTCATTATATTCAAGATTGCTCAAGAATGAGGTCTCAAATGGCGGCTCATAGCTCCCTATTCATGAAGTGCAAGGGTTTTTAATGGAGGCCCTCAGTTTAGACCTAGTTATGCCCATGCAAGTACACCATGAAATGAGAGGTTCAAAGAGAAATAGCAAGAATGCTAGTCTCTATGATCACCAAATATGCATTGCAAATGAGAATGAAAGTTATTCTATATGATAACAATGCATGGAAGGAAACTAGTCTATATGATAACAATGTATGGAAGGAAATATGCAAGCTTAATCTATGAAAGGAAATATACAAGCTTAATCTATGAATGGAAATATGAATCTAAATTAATATAAATCTACTCTAAATAGATTGCCATGGATGCATGGGAAAAGAAGACAAGAAGAAGAAGTTGCATGGTTCAATCTCAAATGCTCAAACTCTCCTCCAAAATTTCTCTCCAAACCTGCAGCATAACAATAGCATAAAAGTGTATCTCTTGATTATCCAAATGAGAAGGAGAGGTTTCCTTTTAAAGAGCAATGGAAAGTAGAGATTAAGAGGTAAAAATAAATGAGCAATGGTGGAGATTAAATCTTGGTTGATCCATGTGCTCATATCTTCAAAAGGCAAAATCAAAGGCTATGATTAAGAGGCAAAAAGCCCACCACTTAGGAATATGTGTGAAGAAAAAAGGAGCTTTATTTATTTTTCTTTAATTTATTTCCTTTTTCAACAAAAAGAGGGATTTAAGTGAGGGTTTTATTTATTTAATTAAAAGAGGGATTTTCTTTTAATTAAATAAGATTATTTTATTTAATTAAAAGGAAGATTTTAATTAAATAAGATAAGATTATTTAATTAAGAGAGATTGTAATTAAATAAGATAAAATTATTTAATTAAAAAGGGATTTTAATTAAATAAGATTATTTTATTTAATAAAAAGTGATGTTTTCTTTTAATTAAATAAGATAATTGGTAAAATGATCAAACCTTAGGAAATATTGAAATAATTGAATTAATTACAATTTAATCAAGGAAATTGATTTGAATTAAAATGTTGCAAAGCATTGATTCAGAAATTTGATAAATTGATTCTGTCATTTGATAAATTGAAGAATGGGGGCCCATAGTCTAGGCGACCATTTTAGGGTGCATA
>MU225896.1:283214-293337 GCA_018584345.1 Thuja plicata
TGCCTAGCATAGGAGATCTAGTTGCGGTATGTATTTTCTTTTTAGTCCATTCATTTTTTATTTTTTAGTATTTCTAAGAGAGAGAGAGAGAGAGAGAGAGAGAGAGAGAGAGATGGTGTAGAATTTGGTCTTTCATTTGAAATATTATGTTTATAGAGTAGTTAGTTTATCTGGAAGCCAAAACAGCTCAGCTTGAATGTTATTTTGATTGGAAACAAGTCTGCAAATGTGATTCTGTTGATGATAGTCAGGAGGCGGCCATTAATAATGGGCTCACCAAAAAATTGGCCATTATTCAGTGCCCTCCTGGCACTAGAAAAACATTTACCGGGTTGCAAATTGTAAAGGATTTGTTTCATAAGATTTCAAATTCCTCTCGTCCCATTCTCATAGTGTGCTTTACTAACAGAGCTCTTGATCAATTTTTGGAGGGAATGTATGAATACGAGAAAAGTCTAGCAAGGTTAGGATCTAGAACTTAGAGCTCAATTCTTAGAAAATGTACTCCTGACCAGGGACAAGAGAGAAATATCATATTGTTTTCTTTGGTAAGAAACATTGAATTCCTAATTTGAATGTAAAAACATCAAAAAATATAGGATTTCTTAACATTCCAAACAAAACATGTGTTTCCCTTTCCAAGGCTAGAATTGGTCTGTATATCTTTGGAAATACCAAGCTAGTCTTAGACAATTCTCTAGTGTGGAGTGATATCATAAAGCATTTTACAGATAATGGGTATGTTGATAATGGAATACCACTATATTGTCCTAAACATCCAGATGATGTTGGACATGTTGTTACCAAATGTCATGATTTAAGGAGGTATGGCGATGGAAGTATGAGCTTTTGTACTAGGAAATGCAAAGAAAAATTAATTTGTGGTCATCTTTGTCCCAGGAAATGTCATCATGGAGGACATGTGAGAATTATATTTACAAGGCCCGATGTATATGAAGAAGTTTTAGGTTTGTGGACATGTCATCAGGAAGGTCTGTCATGCAACTTCCTATGACCCCTTTCGACACGTTGGAAGGTCTGTGTGCATTTTTCTGATTCCTACTACTTGAATTGTTACCAATTTGTGCCTCCTAAATACTGTGAAGATTACCATACATGTCTTTTATACGAACTTCGTGGGGTGAAGGAAGAAAACAAAATAATTACGGCAGAGGGTGAGAAACAATTTGGAATTACTAAAAATCTGCAAGAAGAGATGAGATTATTGTGAGAAGATGGGGAAAATCAACTTGGTCAAATTATCCAAGCCTTGAGACAACAAATTTCATCATTGCGTGTAGAGAGAGAGAACCAATTTGGGAACAATTCAAAGAATGCAAAAAGAGATTAAAATCTTGTGTGCAGAGGAAGAGAAATAAAGTGAGAGTGCAGAAGAGGAGATTGGGTTACTTCAAAGAGAGAGAGAGAGAGAGAGAGAGAGAGAGAGTACAATTTTACTCACTTGAAACACCTATGTACTAGGAGGGTATTAAATTGTAATAACTATGTACGAAAGGTTGGAAGATTGCAGAAAAAAATCATGGATGGCCATTGAAAGAAGCAAAGGAAACTAATCGGCCATTTAAAAAAATTCATGGGTGACCATTGAAATAAGCTATTTTGCTGGAGGGAAGAGCAGAAAACTTTTGCTAATTTGCAATGGCCCGAGTCGAAGGGAGCAACTCTACTTCCAGATGTATTTCAGGTTGCCCATCTATACAATTTGGTGAATAAGGGTGTGCATTTTCTGATTCCTACTGCTCAGATTATTACCAATTTGTGCCTCCTAAATATTGTGAAGATTACCATACATGTATTTTATATGAACTTCGCGGGCTGAAGGAAGAAAAAAAAAATACTTACGATAGAGGGTGAGAAATAATTTGGAATTACTGAAAATCTGCAAGAAGAGATGAGATTATTGTGAGAAGATGGGGAAAATCAACTTGGTCAAATTATCCAAGCCCTGAGACAAAAAATTTCATCATTGCGTGTAGAGAGCGAGAACCAATTGGGAACAATTCAAAGAATGCAAAAAGAGATTGAAATCTTGCGTGCAGAGGAAGCGAAACAAAGTGAGAGTGCAGAAGATGAGATTGGGTTACTTTGGAAAATCTCAGGCGAAGCATTGGCTAATCTAGATGTCATGCTCTGTGCTTCTGATGTTGAATCTTTATAGAGCCTGATCAGGTTTTGAAGTACTTTTGTCTTTTCAGAACCCAATCAGGTTATTTGAAATTAAGAAACCCGATCAGGTTATGGCTCGGGAAGAGGCTTGAAAAATGACCCAAAGGCTTGGAGGCTCATTTTCCCTCCATTTTTGTTCTTTTAGATGTTTTTTTAATCTTGTAAGATGATTTCTCAACTTTATCTTCATCATGTTTACAATTTGTCAACTGGGCAGCTTTATAATTTTCACCATAATCTCATATGTCTTCTTAGCTTTCTAACCACATAAAGTTTTCTATTTTTGGACAACATTAGCATAGTAAACTTTAATTTTCTTTACCAGTGTCTTGATTGTACTCACAAACATATGTCTACCATTTTTTTAATAACTTTTGAAATACTTAATCAAATTAAAAATAAATTACATATTATTGTTCTACACTTGATTCTATACACTTTTAAAAAAAAGGTTTTCATTTTCAATTATTTTAATGCAAGTTATGCCCAATGCACGAACAAGTACCAAATGTTCAGGATGTGACCACTTCAAAAAATCACAGAAAAAAATACTCATTAGAAAATTAAAAAAAAATACACAACTTCTAGATCTCACTCTTACCTATCATCCTACCAAAGGGATTTAAAAAATACTGAATATAACTATACCTTTTGTACCACGCACAGAAACAACTATGTTATGTTTTTCAAAAAAATCAGGAACATGTTTTCGTGCGCGCGAGGTTTGACCTTCTTAATCTTATCGGGTTTTAAAAACAATTAACGTTATAGAAACTAGATTCAGAGTAATACAATTTTTATTTTTTACACATCTTCTTATTGTGAGTGCATGACCCTCAAACTCCTATTCCAAGTTCAAGTTTACCCGATTTCAGAACAAAATGTGTCCACTTATACCCCCCTTTTTGGTCCATAACTTGGTGCACATACCCATATATATATATATATATATATATATATATATATATATATATATATATGATCAAGTTACCCAAACCCATCAGCAAAGAGAGGGTACATGATCATGACCATAAATTGTCTAAGGAGATTTGTCTAATCTCCATCTTCACTACCCATGTCAAAGCATTGAGTAGTAGAAGATCAATCCTTCATCCATGGCCAATGTTTAAACATTCCACAACAAGTTGCAGAGCTGGGTTTAGTTATGCCTAGTCCTTTAAACCTACATTTCCACATTAACCAGAAAGTTTCAACAGATACATTTTTATATGAAAGCGTAACACTTAAGGTCATCCTAGGAACAACCCTTTTGGTGGTGGCGAGCGCATGAGGTTGTTAACAAAAACTGCTACGCCCTTGTGATGAATACTGCAGTGGTCTCATCGCATGGTCACAGGTCGGCCCAATAGTTAAGATGATAACGTAGCGAGCTTGCGACAGAGACCATGACGGTCTTGTCGCGGGCTCACCAGTCTACCACATGGTTAGGCCGCAAGCATGGTGAGCTTGCAATATTGATTGTAATGCTCTCATCGCGTGGTTATCTCAGGATTAGCACGAAGGAAGTGCGATCTCCGAAACTCGACGAATCCTTCATAAATTACATGAAGGATGTGTGATTTATGAAATTCCATGAGTCCTTCAAAAATAGCACAAAGGAAGTGTAATTCCCGAAGCTCGATGAGCCCTTCATAAATTGCACAATGGAAGTGTGATTCCAGAAGCTCTATGAGTTCTTTGGAAATAGCACAAAGGAAGTGTGACTTTCAAAACTCTAGAGTCCTTCGAAAATAGCACGATAGAAGTGCAATTCTGAAGCTTGGTGGATTCTTCGAAAATTGCACTAAGGAAGTGCGATTTCCAAAATTTTGAAAGGAAGAAAAATGAAGATAAGTCTTCAAAAAAAGAACAAAGTGTGATTTCTGAAAGGAAGACAAGCCTTCAAAAATAGCACCAAGGAAGTGCAATTTTTGAAAGGAAGACAAGCCTTTGGAAATAGCACTAAGGAAGTACAATTTCTAAAAGGAAGGCAAGCCTTCAGAAATAGCACTAAGGAAGTTTGATTTATGAAAGGATGGCAAGCCTTCTGAAATAACACTAAGGAAGTGAAATTTCTAAAAGGAAGTCTTCGAAAATAGCACTCAGGAAGTGCGATTTTTGAAAGGAAGGAAAGCCTTCAGAAATAACACTAAGGAAGTATGATTTCTGAATAGAAGGCAAGCCTTCAGAAATAGCACTAAGGAAGTGTGATTTTCGAAAGGAAGGAAAGCCTTTGTAAATAAAACTAAGGAAGTGCAATTTTTGAAAGGAAGGCAAGCCTTTAGAAATAGTACTAAGGGAGTACAATTTTTGAAAGGAAGATAAGCCTTCAAAAATAGCACTAAGGAAGTGTGATTTCCAAAAGGAAGGCAAGCCTTCAGAAAAAACACTAAGGAAGTGTGATTTCCGAAAGGAAGGCAAGCCTTTGGAAATAGAACTAAGGAAGTGCGATTTTCGAAAGGAAGGCGAGGAAGATGATTTTTTCGTAAAATGCAAGGATGAAGTGCGAATTCTAAAACTTGTAGTCTTTGGAAAAAGTAGGGTGGAAGTGCAACTTCTAAAATTCCGAAGACATTCAAAAAGGGAAGGAGAAAAATGCAACTCCAAACATCACAAGATTTTCCCCATCCTTCTTTTCTTATTCCTATGGGTCCTTTTCCATCATACCCCATTTTTCTCATGATAGTGAATCCTTTTCCATATTTATCAATTGGAAATTTTATGTGATTATCATTTTGATTGGATTCGTTCTTCTTGTCTTTATAGAGCCACTGTTTTAGATTATTCTCTTTTATCTCATTTGATAAGGTTCCCTGACTAATAAAATTTCCCTCAAGAGTCTTGGCAGGGACTATATATTGTTGTTTAGAAACAAATATTCTTCCATAAGAACTAGGAGATAATGGTAGTTCAGTCATACAATAGGTTTGTCCTATGAAGTATTCTCTTATGCCTTTATTCTTGATATCAATCTTAAACTTGGAAGACTTGGATGTGGATGCGATATTGCTTGGATCAACTTTAGGAGTAGAAGATGATGCTCTATTATAAGGTAAAAGTAACTCTTTTGTGGGCTTGATAGTATTGCATTACTGAAATGGATTAGAACCCCCTTAAATTGTAATCTCTTGGCCATTATAGGGAAACTTTAGACAATAACGGTAGGTTGATTGGTACAAATTGCATTGAGTGGATCCAAGGCCTTCCTAAAAGTATATTATATGCTAAATCCATGTCTAGATGTTGGAAATTGACATCTTTGACTATGAGCCCAATTTTGATTGGCAACACAATTGAACCTTTAGAAGCTCTTTCCTCTTCATCATATGCCTTTATGGTAATCTTCTTTTTAGTATCAACTAAATTTTCTAAAAATCCCAATGCAAGGACTAAATTTAAAGTATAAATACTCAAACCATCTCCCCCAGCTATAATAAATCTCTTTATTTTATGATTTTTTATGAGAACCTCTAAATGGAGTGGCACATTATTGGGTTGGTTAATTGCAAGGTCATCATTTTTTGTGAATGAAAGGAATCTTGGTGTGGTAATATGTCTCACCATAGATTTCAATTGTGCTTGGTCTAGATCTTTAGGAACTGGTGTCGTGTAGATATTTTTCTAATATGTGTTTATGAGATGGTGAGAGACATAAAATCTCTAAAATGGATATTGGGCTAGTGTCTTCTTCAATTGATCTAAGATATTATATTGGTTTGAAGACTTTTTAGGAATGGATGGAGACTTGTTAGAAATGGATGAGAACTTCTATGGAACTTATTGTAAACTAAATTTGGCTTGACCACTAGAGTTAACATTGATTTACCTATACTCTTCTTTCTCTTTGATTATGATCACATTGGCATATGAATCATAAGCAAATATATATCTTATATATTCATAGTATGCCTTTGCATAGTTGGTATTGTTACCATTATTGGTATCAGAATAACTTTCTTTCTCATAGTTGGGAAGTGGATCCTTGAATTATTGGTGTCCTTCATTAGATGTATGACCATCAATATTTATCTCATCTTTATCAATCAAATATTGTATAATATTCTTCAACCTTTCACAATAATTGGTTTTATGACCTTTATTTCTATGATACTCACAGTAATTTGAATCTTCCACCATGTAGGTTTCACTCTTGGTTCATAATCTCCCACTTTAGGAAATGTGATAAGCTTCTTGACAATAATATTCCTTAAAGAGGACTCAAGTGTTTCACCTAATAGAGTGAATTATCTTCTTCTAGGTACATATGGTTCTCTTGGTCTTAATTTTTCATTAGTTTGATGGCTTGGTTGAGGATTTATTGGTCTACTTGATAAGTTCAAAAGAGATTGGGATGTTTTAATATTTTTTCTATCCACAACTCCATCATTAACAACATTCTTATTATTCTTGTTCCAAAACCTTGATCTTCATTGGTGTTATTGTTGTTATTATTGTTGTTAGGAGGAGAAGGACTAGCGACATAAAGTTTTAGCTCTCCTTTCTTGACCAAGGCTTCTTCAATTTTAATTCCATTTTCTATGAGCATATAGAAATTTGGAGGACATTGAAGTTGTAGCCTATAACTTATTTCACTATTCAAATATGGACAAAAATATCCATCTTTTCTTTTTCAGGAATAATACGTGGATACTTTCCAAAAAGTTGTCTCCATCTTTAAAACAATGTGAGGAAAGGTTCCCCATCATTTTATCTTGCATTGAAAATATCTAACATGGTTACCTCATGCTTGATTTTTTAGGAAAATTGAGTCACAAATTTATCTAAAATCTCACCAAATGATTTTATGTTGTAACCAATCTTTCATTGAAAATATCTAACATGGTTACCTCATGCTTTATTTTATAGGAATATTGAGTCAAAAATTTATATAAAATCTCACCAAATGATTTGATGTTGAGAGTTAGTTTTGAAAACCATCCCATATCTTGTCCTCCCAAGCTTCCTACAAATAGTCTCATCAAGTAGGTTTCATTGTGAGCTACTTTAATACAAGCAACATGAAATAATCTCACATGGTCTTGAGGATATGTATTCCCTTTATACTTATGAAAATTTGGTATCTCAAAGTGTGGAGGGAATGGTACTATTTGTAAGCTCTTATAAAATAGATTTGGACAAATGTCCTCCAATAAATAATTCTTTGTTGATGATCTAGTTTAAATGTCTTAAATTTGTTGTTGTCAAACATGGATCTATTGTGTGAGTGCTTCCAAGGGAGAAGATGTTTATTTTTTTCCTTGTTGTTTTGGCTTTTCATTACCTTCTATAGTAGGGGTTTCATTCAACTTTGACACATCAAAATCAGAAGGTAATTTGACACATTGTTGGGCAAGCATAAGAAAGTATTTCTCTTTGTCCATATCCAAGACCGTGTCTTAAAATTTGTGCAACCTTGGATCTTGTTGAAAATCTTTGATTTGTTCCTCAATTGGCATGTCCTCATTAGTGTTTGAGGTGGATGAAATTTTGGAAAACCTTGAAAAATGATTTTCATCATCCATATACCCTTCCATTGCTTACTTTTCTTCTTGTTCCTTTTTCTTTTGGGCCCTCGTTTAAACTACCATGCAAAGATAATAGAATATGGAAAAATGTTGGATGAAAGATTTGTGAAAGTGATGGTAAGTGAATACTTCTATATTCTAAAGTGATGATTTTGGTACTCTTGGTTGACTATGAAACTCTTGAAAGTTAAGTTAATAGGAGAAAGGTCTCTCTATTATAGGACTATGACAATCAAGATATGTATTTAGCTAAGCTTCTTAGGTGAGGATGATAAAATCCTAATATGAAACTCACTAATGTTCTTGCTAGAGGTATTTTATTTTATCAAGAACTTAAGGAAATCCTAAAGTTGAAAATGATATGCAATATATGTATGAGTATGTTGGATGAAAATCTTAGTAGTATGTTTAAAACTATGTGAACATGGATTCTAACTAATCTTTTCTTATAGAAAAATGATGCTACCTGAATCGGGTTTCAAAAAAGGTGACTTTGAATTCTTGTTAGAATTAATCTTTCCTTGGTTGAAAATATGTATTTGAAAGGATAAACCAAGATATCCTTATTTGTATTTGTCCTCTAGTCCAAGTAGGAGGACATGTCACTATTTTGTATTTCCTTTAATAAGGAAAATAGATATTCCTCCTTAAGAGGAATCACACATTTGTCACACACAAAATATGAATGTAGCATTCATAGGAGAAGGGAGTTACATACAAACTCCTCCACTCATCTCTACTTAAGAGATGCCTCTCACACACTTGCTTCAATAATCTTCTCCTCCCTCTCATTTTTCTTCTCTCAATCTCTCATTGCTCTCATTATTGTATTGAGCTTATTGCTCTCATCCATAGGATTTTTTTGCCATATTCTTATTATTCACAAAGGGGTTTTTATTTTCTTTTCCCCTTACCAAAATCTCTTGGCTCTTTGTTTGATTCTTGGAGTTTCTCATGTGCTTGGTGATTGATCTTGAAAACTTTATCTCACATTTGGCTTATGGTAAAATCCTTCTTGCATTTCATTTTCTTGGATTACTTCATGTTCTTGTTTTCATTCTTTTAATACTTCTAACATGGTATCAGAGCTATCTAATCCTTGTTTAAGTGTTTTGTAGGAAGGTGCCATTCAAAGGAGCAAGCTCTTCTTGTTGATCTTTTTTTTTTTTTTGTAGGTTTTACCTCATTTTTTTGTTGCAAATCTAACTTTTTTAAATCTAATTTTTTTTACTCTAACTTGTTCTGGATGGCTTGCCACCATATCTAAGTTTTTTTTTTTCTCATTTCTATTTCAAGTTTGCAGATTTACATATTCTATTCTTCAGCATTCTAACATTGATTAAGATTTATCTTGCTTGCATAAAATCTAATCTCTCCCTCTGTCAGGCAACTGTAAGGGTTTTATCTTTTATACATTTTTATCCATTTCTCTAACTATCATATTTTCAGATCTGTATATTTAAATTTATCTATTTCAATGTTCTAACATATTTTCTCTTATTGTTATTTATCATTTACCTGTTATTTATCTGTGCAGGGTTATTTTCTGTCTCTATTTATCTCATTCTGTTTTTTAGATAGTTTTATAGATCCCCACTCTGTCATCCATAACTTTCAAACCGTGCATTTTTTTGAAAATCACTTCGGTGGAGTGCTAGATAATTAGGTTTTGTAAAACATATCCGAAAATTGTTAAAATCCAACGGTGCATTTAAAATTTATGTCCCCCGCAATTTTACTGTGTTTTTTAATATTCTTTTAATCCGGTTATATATGTTTTTTAAATATTTCCAATAACTCTGTTCATTTTATCTCTAACATTTTTTTGTAGGTTATTGTCTATTATATTGTGCAGCATTTAATCTTTTATTTCAGTCAAACCGTTTTGTATTCTAACCAATCTTGCGCACAATAGTTTCCTTTCACTTATCTTGTATGATTATTATTTTTTACTGGTTTTATCTTTCTAGCAAAGAATATTAATTATTGTTCTGCGATTCCTTTCAGCAAATCTGTAGATTATCTATTTTTAATTGAAGTTTGAATATTCCTTTGACTCATTTTTAAATCTCACTCTTATATAAATTTTTTTAAATCTTAATTTACATAAAATAAGTTTAATTGCTCAAACTTTTTTCATCTCTAATTACTTTAGTTTATTAATTTTGTTGATGAATGTTAACAATTAATTTAAATTAATTCATTTTTTATAATTTTGTTGTAAGCATTTGATTTAAGTATACATTTGTTTACATCAATTTGATTATTCAAATGGTTGTTACTTATTAATCATTTAAATTCAATCTCTTCCATCTTAGTATTCTCAAATTTTGTTTTAATATCAAAAAGTTTAATCGTTCATACTTTTTTTCTATTCCATATTAACTCTAATCGTTTCATTTATAAGCTTT
>MU225897.1:15021-34398 GCA_018584345.1 Thuja plicata
GATCTCTGCCTGAGAAAGAACATCAATTGGAGCACAAACCTTTGCCGGGTTAGGATCTACAACCTACCCAAATATGAAAAGACCTCAGAACAACCCGCCCGGCTAAGAGAAGGAAGGGCAATGACAGGGAAACCCGACAAAGATAGCCTACCTAAGAAAGACTTAGACTTAGACTCAGACTGACCAGACTAACTATATGACTCGAATATTGAGTGACTGAAAGTCAGACAACACATTATTAGTATTCCTAGTTTTAGAATTTGGTCACAACTGCAACATGGACTCGAATGTACTATTATTGCAAAATCAATAAAAAGATAAATGTTTGTCGTCTCACTTATGGTAAGAAAGTTTAATTCATTTCAATTAGTCCCTTTCAATTATTGAAGGAAGATTCAATTGCTATTCTTGCAATGCTTGTGTAGAGATTTTACATGTCTCATTTCTCTGTTTGATTATCAAGGAGTTCATGAAAAGTTAGTGTTTCTAGCTTCTTGTTCAACTCGTCTCCCAACCAAAGAAGTTAAATTCATTTGAACTAGAAAGGATATAAATAGGCCTAATTTCTCTGCATCTATAGCATTTGAATAGTTGATGGTGTTGGAATATATACTATCTTGCAAGGTTGAACATAGGATTGAAAGTGAATTGACTCTATTGCCCAAGTTGAAATAGGCACTGATCTTATCAATTATTGGATATAATCATTTGATTCATTGTTAAAGTTTTGAGAAATTATATCTAGCATTCATTCACTTTACACATATTTTCAAAGCATTTTTACAACTAACAAAAGCATTCTTTGTCTTGCAGTTTACGTTGTATTGATTACAGTTTGATTTCTTTCATGTACCCTTGCCATACTTGAGAGAGAGGGTTTGAAGTGTATTCTATCTTCCATAAAAAACCTCCAACCAACAGATTAAGGTTGAGGTATAGGCCTACCAACCTTGGTCTTGCATAGCCAAAATTGCACAAGTTCCAACCTTGCCTTTGGTTGAAACTTGTTAGTTGGCCGAATCTCTTAGGTTTCCCAAAATTGGATTGGCAAGTCCATAGGAAATCCAATCTTTTTATTTGAGCACCAACAGGGGTATTGGCAAAATCCATGCTTGAAGGAAATAGTTCCACTAACTACAAAAGGTGAAGTTATTTGGTATTACTAAATTTCCAAGATTATTAGAAAAAAAATTATTCCATTTTCACTTTAAACACGGTAGACTCATAAGATTTTTTTATGAATAATATGCTATTCATAAAACAAAGTAGGAGGATATGGGATCACCACTCAAGATTCAGACAAGAAGATCTTGGAGAGTCAAAAAATACACAAGCAGTACTCAGAACAAGAAACATGGGCAGAGCCAAGAGAGCAGAAAACACAAATAAAAGAAGCTAAGTGGCTAGAGAAGTAACAGAGGGTGGCGGAGATGGATATTTATCATCCTTACCACATAATACATCACTGAGGTTGAGGGTAGCATCTAGGAGGGACCACCCTTCTTGTCTTGAAATCTCCTTGCAGGAAAGCGAGATTTCCAAAGCCAACTGCAGGAGCCATTTCAATGAAGCTCCCCATCCGCTATCACCACCAGAAGTCATCCAACCACTAGAACCTTTGGTGAGCAAGCCTACACCCATCAAACCCCACCCAGAGGCAGTAACCTTGTGCTTCGGAGAGACAGAGCAAGACCAATTCAAACCATTGTAGCCACCAAACTGGTAGTGGTGAGCCTGAGACCGTGAGGTCTAGGAGTAGCGAGTCAAAGAGTTATGACTACCCCAGTAGTTGCACAGTAGAGAATGATCAGTGAAAGAAAAAGCATCAGGAGGCACTCTCATATCCATAAATAGAGCATACCCCGATATTCAAGAAGTTCTTGAAGGTGGACCACCTCCAGAGCAACCTTGTTGGCTTGCACATGAATCTCGGGGATCATCTTATTACATATACATGCTTTACTAAAAAGCAGAATATGAACGTCAATAGAGTTGTGTTAAGCAAAGTAACATTTCTATCTTTCCACAAAGCAAAGAGGATTTCCACCCAAAAAAGAATGCTAGATCTTGGTAAACTTGAAGGCAATACAAGGCCAATCCCCTAGAAGGACCTTATGCCAAGAAAAAGGCTCTGACTAGAAAGGCCTGAAAAATCATGATTCCAACTCCACAAGTTTTGAGCACAATGAAAGAGGGTCCAGAATACCCATATGCCATAAGCAGGAGTCTGAAGGCAAGTCTTGGAAAAGACTACACCAGAAACAACAAGCAAGCTTGTGCTTGATAATGACAGACTAAATGTTTTGGAATTTGAGATGCCAAACAGTCTAAGAGGTTTACAAATGCCATCGAAGATTCAAAGGTAGCACCATTGGAAGATGCAAAGTAAGCCAATAGTAACCCAACCACAACTTGTAACTGCAAACAAGGTATTGGGGAACCACGGCCAATCTTTTCACCAAGACTTTACAAAGTGAATACCTAAATTGTGTAGCATATTTAGAGACAAAGTGACATTGCAATGTCGAACGTTTGTAGATATCGATGGAAAAGCCAGTAATAGGATTCAAAGTGGATCTGGAAAAAAAGACAAGTAGTGTGCAAATACCACATTTATGAAAAAGCAAGGCACAAAACCAAAACTTATAGGCCAAAGGAAACCCTTGATCCTAAATAAGAAGAGACCACCAAATATTGTGTTGATGTTGGACTTAACCTACCAAAGCCAAGCTTTGACAACTTCCCAAGCATGTCAAATGCTTTTGGCCACAAATATACCTTCAATATGCACGACATCTGACATTACCAGAAGGGTTTGAAACTTGGTCCCCTCTCAAGAAGACATATTGACTAGACATCCTAAAGAGATACAATGTAGTCGGATTTTCACACAAGGCATCCTAAAGAGATACTTGAATATGGCATGAATTATTGATTTAGCACACAAGGCTAAACCTTGCTTCTAAGTAGAAAGAAGCTCTAAACCGCCGAAGTCACGTGGGAGACAACAAAACTCGAAGGAAACTTTATTAAAGCCTTGGTGATCAATAGAAGAATCCTATAAAAAATCTATAAATAGCATCTCAAGCTTGCTGTTGGAGGCCTTTAAAGGAGCCCAGCAAGACAAATAATAAACATGGGTGATTGAAAGAATTTTAGAACAAATTTGAAATTTAGCAATCAAAGAGAGTGGATTGATGAGGTGAGCTTTTTCTCGATTCCAATAAGGAAAAAATTCTGAAGGTCCATGGGAGAGCCTTGGAAAGCAAAGAGAATGCACATAAACTTAAATGTTTTTCCATGGATAGTTCACTTCCACCCATACTAGAGCATCTAAGGTACAACCATGATGAAGGCTTCTCGGTAGCACAAGGTTTTACGTCATTTAGTAGCCGAACTAGAGACCCAAAAAAAAAGTGTCAAGACCCTTAAGCGCCTCCTAAATATTACGCTCATCTTTGATATGGGTGTGAAAAAATGATCCACAAAATGACCATTGACAAGCGGCGAAAATCACTTGGGAAGAAAAATTCTCCTACCATGCCTTGCCGATATACAGTTCGCCAACAAATACACAAAGCCTTCAACAACCAAACTATAAAAGGAGTCAAAGTACACCCTTGGAAAATAGATTCGAAATGCCCAAAAGCAAAAATTTCTAGATGTTACTTGTGATATATGTAGAAATGTCCCCAATAACTATTTTCAGAGACTGGCTGAAAAGTGGGCCAAAACCATGGGCACCCAACATTGCTAAGATAAAAGGCCATTCAATCCTATCATAGGTCTGGGAAAAGTCAAATTTGAGGGAGATAGAAAACTGTTTGGAATAGTGAGCCCATTCCATGCCTTCCTGCATAACAATAATATTATCTAGAATAAATCTGGAGTTAATGAAACCAATCTCTTCAAGGACAATCTACGGAAGCAAAGGACGAATCTTAAGAGCCAGAGCCTTGGCTATAATCTTGCAGGAGACATTGAGCAAGGTAATAGGCCACAAGTTGCAAATGTTTGCAAGGTCACCTGCCTCAAGTATGAACTTAATATTCCCTTTGTTGATCAACAAGCCCATAGATTGATAACGAAGAGCTTCCAAGTACACCTTGTACAAATAAAGTGCCATACAAGACAAGAGAGCATCATAAAATTCCCCAAAAAGCCATCACAACCAGGGGCCTTCTCATAGACCATGGGAAAAAAAATTTCCTTGGGTCTTCAATGGTGAGCATGTGGTCACAAAAAATCTTTAAGCTTCAAAGAGCTAGTAGACAACAACATTGAGAGAGTCACGCAAAGCTTTATCTCGCCTAGGCAAAGCCTCCTGGGCAGTGACATATTTCTCATAATTGTGAACAGACACCTAGAGAATGTCTGGTAGCTCAGAGAGCACTATATGACCTTTTATTTGTTTGATAACAGGAGAGGAGTGACTTGCACAAAGAGCGACGAAAAACTTCTTGGAAGCACAATCCGCCACCTTAAGCCAGTACAGTCTAGCTTTGATAAGGTTGATAAGGGCACCACGAGCAGTATGACCGTCAGCAATCTACTTCTAATGGAGGTGTTTAGCAATCCTTACTTCCATGCTGGGAGAGAAGGAATTAGCAGAAAGAGCCTGTGCAACATCGTGGAGATCTAAGGTGGTAGCTTCATAAGACTCTCAACAAAACATAGCTACATGGCGACCATAAATCTGGAGAAAGCAAGACGTGCGTTGGAAGGCATAATTTCACAAAGTAATCCAAATAGATTGCTAAGTAGGATAACACTCCAGATTCCTGACTTGTCGAATATGGTCCATCGTGGGCGAATAACTCAACAAAGAAGTATTCAAAAATAATTGGGTCATGGGTGACCGCACACGACCCACTTTCAATTCAATGCTAAACATGATAGGATAGCAGTCTAACAAGGTAACCTTGGGAAGAGGTAAAACCAGTAGATGTTAATAGGATGCAAAAGAAAAAAAAAAAGATTGTGGCATAATCATGGTATGATCAAGCGGATTAAGGATTCTATCTGAACTTGCCAAAAAATTTCTCTACGTAGGCTAAACACCTTTGAGATGGTAGCAGACAGTATTGAGATAAAAAAGTTTTAATTTATTGAGTATATCGAACCACGCTTATCCCTTTCTGGCTATCCATCAAAAGGGAATCAATCCTTTTTTGTCAGAGGGCACCTTAGCCATATTAAAATCGTCGCATAAAACCCAAGGGGAAGTGGTTGATGGGAATGAATTATCAATCAACTGCCACAAAGATCGTTCTACAACATCATTGGGAGCATAACTATTAATAATCCCAAAGAAATGATTATCAAATGATATAAGGATGCACACCAACTACTGAGTAGGATCTGACCCATGTTCCACATCAGGAGACTACAAATGTAGCCTAGTTCAAGGGTGACTACCCCTCCACAACTCGCCTCATGATTGGAAGAAAAAATAGGGCAGCTAGCCAAATAAAATGCTATGCAGTAACAAGCATGAATGAAGTGATTTTAATTTCCCAAGACAAAAAATCAATACCAAGATATTTCTTTTCAAGTATCCCGCTGAGAATATTTCTTGGTGAAGTCAGTGAGACAACAGACATTCCATGAGATGAAATTCATGATTCAAATTCTTGAATGCCATCCTCGTCCTCAAGAGAGGAGAAGCTATTTTGTAAAAAATCAGATAACTTTTGGAAGCCCAAATAAGGAACCCTGCAATTTTCTAAAACACGATCATCATCCTCTGCACACCTATAAGAACTACAAGAATGACAGAGAATGTTTAGTCGAGTGACTAGCACCAAAGTAGGTTGAGGAGTTTGAATCCAATATGGGTAAACAATAACTTTAAGGGTCATGGGAGAGAACCTTTTTTCCCCTCTCTGAAAGGTTTGAAACAGATGGTTGCGATAACAACTATTGTTGTGGTTGTGGCTGCAACCTTAACCCGCAAAGCATCCAAAGAGAAATCCTTGATCTTTTTCTCTAAAGATTGGCACCGAAAAATATTATTGGGTAGATCTAGATAGAGCACTCATTGAAAGAGGCAAAGAACTCCTATCCAAATATCAATCATGTTTTTGAGGTCTTCAGATAAATCAACTTCAGTGAAAAACCTTATTTTGGGGTCGAGCACGGTAAAATTGATCAAGCTCAATACAAATAACCTTGCCAATGGACTGGGAAATGGTTTGCAATAAAAACCAACAAGGAAAAGGAAAACCAAGAAATTTATTCTAAATAGGCACGCAGAGCTTCTTGTCATTAGATACAAAGGAGTCTCGCGACCATGGTTCAAACATAAGCATGGAAGACTGAACATACCAAGGCCATGTTGGAGAATGGTCTAAACATAGTTAGACTCAATAAAGCTAAACAAAAAAAAAATATTAGTTAGGTTTTGGATGCCATCAAGACAAACCCCATGAGGGGCCAGTCTTACTAATCGAGTCTCGAAGCATAATTTTTGGTGGAATTCTCCCCACAAAATATCCTATCAAAGTAAACTACTCTAGCGATTAGCATGCACTATAAAAATCTTTAACTAGCAAGACAACATCAGGAGTACCAAAAGACCTACCTTGTGAAAGAACTTGGGAGCAAATTTCCCAAAGCGTACCATGGTTGCCAAATTCCAAAGCTTCAACACCAACAAAAAAAATTGTTGAGGCTAGCCGAGAGAATTATAAAAAAGGGATTCCAACAATAAATGCAATATGGCGATAGAAAGACGTAAAAAACAAACTATACACTAAAGAGATATCTAGAAGAGTGCAAAACCATTTCGCCCCCAACAAAATCTGAAATACAAACGGTAATAAATTTATATGCAATCAAGTGTAATCTCTCCATTTTTTGTGCCTTCCTAAACATTAGTTATTTTCAGAGGTTACTCTATTATTAGCGGTCCCTATAGGATACTGTGGTGATTAGGGGCATCAGTTTATTTGTGGTTTGCCTTCTAGAAGACTTTTAGGCTTTGTTTACATCAATGTAACGAGAATCACCTCTGAATCGCGTGAATTGCGATTCGATTCACCGCTCCCGATTTTTTTGGAGCCAGTGAATCAGATCGGCAGTTTTTTGGCATGAATCGCCTGAATCGCCGATTCAGGCGATTCATCCAAAAATCACCTGAATCGCCATGTATGAACCAGCATGAATCAGCTGTCAAGTCAAAAAAATTTAAAAAATACTTGTTTTTTTTTTGTCTTTTTTTTGTGTCTTTCATCTTACATACATTTATGATTTGATGTCTTATGGAGCTGAAAAATAACTCTCGATGCCCCTTGACCCCGTCTTGGGGGCTTCACCCCCAAACCCCTATTTAATAATTTGGGGTGGAAACTGCGCCGATAAAAGTGGGGAAAAATTAACCTTCGAGTCTTATTAGGCTCCATATAGAAGATGATGATGAAGAAGAAGAATATCAATAAATTATTAATTCATTAGTTGAACTTAAAACAATGATACTTGAACTGATGTGATGATTTAATTTTAATGTTTTGATTCTTAAATCTTTGACGTTGAACTTGCACTTGAGGTATATGATGGTATGATCATGATTCATGATGCTATGATTACAAGTGTTTTTTTTGTTTAAATGTTTTTATCATACTATGTGACATACCAATCTTAACTCATACTTCTAGGCTGCATAAATATGTAACGCATGTGATGGATTTATCATTTATGTTCCTTGTTTATGTATGTTAGCTTCTATTTGATGATGTTGTAGTGTGTTTAAGTTATATTCAATAAAGGGTGCATGAAGTAAGTTTTAAATTGTAAAAATCTCTAAATTTTAAGGGTTTTTTAAATTTGCCGATTCATGGGCGATTCGCAATTTGATTCGGCCTTGCCGATTCCGAGACGATTCCGATTCTCGTTTCTTTGGTTTACATATACTATTTTTAATAATTCACTTAGACGTTTGGGTTTATCATTTATGTTCCTTGTTTATGTATGTTGGCTTCTATTTGATGATGTTATAGTGTGTTTAAGTTATATTCAATAAAGGGTGCATGAAGTAAGTTTTAAATTGTAAAAATCTCTAAATTTTAAGGGTTTTTTAAATTTGCCGATTCATGGGCGATTCGCAATTCGATTCGGCCTTGCCGATTCCGAGACGATTCCGATTCTCGTTTCTTTGGTTTACATATACTATTTTTAATAATTCAATTCTAGACGTTTGGGTTTATACTTAGTATTTCTGGTAAGTCATCTAGATTGTCAGAGGACACCATAGTACATCCAAAAAGTTGGCAGGATCAGTTGTTGGTTTCATATTTGACATTTAATGGAGTTTAATGATTTAATTTAATTAATTAAAGTCTAATCTAGCATTCACTTTAATAAAATTAATTTAATGAAATATTTTATAATTAAAGATGATATAAGGGGTCAAGTGTACATTTAATATATGAATGTCATAAATTATTTAGTTATTATTTCAAAAGGGGTGCAAATCAATGGAGTTATAAGGATATTGAAGTGACTTTACATTAATAAAGAAATTAAATGAAGGGATCACTTTATTAATTTTTCCCATATGCAAGTTAATACTAAATTATAAAAAAGTGGAATTGTAAATAGGGTCTCTAGAATCTTTATGAGAGGATTATAAAAGCAGATGTGAGGAAGTCATTTGATATACTTGGTTTTGTTTAATTGTTCTCTAAGAAGCTTGAGAGCTTTGGCTTCATTTATAGGAAAGGTGGATGAAAACCAACTCTTGGAGTTTCTCCCTTGCGCAAAGAAAAACCCATTTAGCATATTAGGTGGATTCATTTCAGAATTCACATCGAGCTTATTGCAAGAATTTGGCATCGAGGAGCTCACTGATTTTAAAAAAACTTCAAATTAGGGTAACTTGATTTGGACTGATATTTGGGAGATATTGGAGGTGGGATGATATTTTTATTATTATTGAAATATTTTATAAGATTTTGGCACAAGGTTTTGCATATTTTGAAAGGGTTGAACAAGGTACAACTAGGGTTTGAAGGACAGTGGTCAAGACATTTGTTGTTGTTATCAGTCATTATGGTCATCATTTGAGGCGACCGTGCAATCTATAAGTTCTTGGGATTCCATCCTTACTTCTAGGTATGTGAGGATTCGTTGTGATTTGTAATAAACCTCAAATCTAAAGTAATCAGTTTGCTGCTGTAACTTTATCAGACTTATATCAGACCCTATTTTAGCTAATAAAGTGGTCTTTCATTGAAAAATTTGTTGTTTATGTTGTATGCATTTCTTTCTCTTTCACTTCTACACAGTCTCTCATCCATTGACATTCAAAATAAACATAAAAAATAAAAATAAAAAGAAATTAGAAATCAGAAATCATACACGGCATGCGAAGTGTTTGACAAAATGTCAAACATCCAAAATTGAATAAAACAAATCGAATTGAACAAGGGTTCTTACAGTAGTATAGAACATTGCATGTATAATAACTATTTAAATAAATGTGTTGAGTAGAAGTACAAGTTGGGTGCAGAATCTCCTAGGGATTCTTACATCGAGTGCAAATTGAATTTAGACTCACACATAAATCACATTTTGCTTCTAAAGTTCACTTTGCACTTGTGAGTGGCTACTGATTAAAAATAAGACCAAATTAATAACTAAGTTCCTTTCTTTATCCAATGGCTATGCCTGTATAGTAGATTTATCACCATTTGCACTACCCGTTGATCTTTAGGTTATGTGAATTGCCATTTAAGGTCTCCCTCAGCCACATTGGAAGGGAATAATACAAACAAACATTTCTCATCTGCGGACTCGGCAGCATCATTATATAATGCAACAATGTCAATCAATGCATTTATGTATATAAATTGACCAAGGGCAAAGTAGACGGATTGATAACTGAAGTTAGTGTAGTAAATAAGCAAGATGGCGAGTAGGATCATGCTGCATATTGAAAGCGCCTTCTCAAGAATATACGAAAGAGCTATTGGCATTATGTGTAAGAAAAAAATCGTGCAGAAAATCCACAAATATGAAGGAGAAAATCCCACAAATATAGAGCTGCAAATACAGAGACATAGAGCGCAGATACAATGCAAATAAAATGATTTATGCAGCAATATAAGAGGTGAATGATGGAGCATGAATAGAAATGAATAATATAAAACACAGCTGCTGTATATGAAGTTGATAATATTAAAAGAGGGTTTGTGTAGAAGTTGACTAAAAGTATGTTAAGCTCAAGATAAATCAACTTCAATACAGACCCTCTTTTGATGTGTTGCTGTATGTGAAGTCAATTGATAACACTAAAAAAGGTATGTGTTGAAGTTGATTAAAACATGACTGCTGTATGTAAAACTGCTGTATGTGAACTTGGTGTAACATTTGAAAGAGATAACACGGCACATATATAAATAAAGAGTGTGGTTCAGATTCACTTATATCTTCAGAAGCAAAAGGCATATGTACTTGAGCAAGAGAATAGGATTGAAGGTGGTAAAAGCGGAGTGGCATGTGTGTCTGCTTTGACAATTTGAAATTATGGAATCATATACCTGGGAGAAACAACTTTGCAGATCACTTATTTTTGTCAAATATTTTGCAGAATGTCCTGAAATGAAAATCGTGGATGCTTTTTATTATTGGATTGTGCCCCGGAAAGGAAATACTTCAAATGATTAAAGTAGTCGATTATGTGAGAAAATAATCATGGCCTTTGTGAAGTTGAATTCGCATACACAACTGCAGAAGTGAAAATTCAAAAGAGCAACTTATAGGCAATCATTTGTAGTGGACTCATGGAATGCAGTCAGGATGCTTTTCAATGTCAACTGAATTGCTGTTGAAGCCTTGCGTAAACATCCCATCAATTTGACCACATTCACTCTCCTTTATAATTTGTTGCACCCCTAATTAGTCTGGATATGTAATTTATCCCTTGAATGAAATGTTGAATCCTTTATAATTTGTTGCACCCCTAATTAGTCTGTTTGGATATGTAATTTATCCCTTGAATGAAATGTCGAATGGCAAATGAGAGGTTTCTAGATGGCAGGAATATTCTAGAAAGATAGAGATAAGGATTAAAATATATATTATTTACTTGTAAGAGACAAATCCACATAAGATCTAGAAAGGTCTAGGTAGTTTCCAGAGTTTAATATGTAATTTCTAAAACCTCTATATAAAGAAGCACATGTAATGGATCGATTATAGTGAGGTGGTGTGTAGCAGAATCATGTCAGGAAATGACTGTTGTAGAATTCCAAACAAATGTAATGAATTTATTTGATTAATAGAAAGTGTTGTAACACTCAAAGAATAATATGATTATTCTTGTGTTTCTGAATAAAGGTTTTGAACCTCTAAATATACTACACAAAATTGGCACATACTGTGAAACCATGGTGGAAGGACTGGCATTGGTTTCCCAACACCGTTTTCTATAATTACAAGCCACGTTTGGGGTATTGTTAGGTTTCTCTGTACCTTCCTATGGTGTCTGCTTTAAATATTCTATGGCCTTTGTAGTTTTCTTTGTCGATTTGCTAACAACGGTTTTACAATAACTGGTCGACTATTATTGAGCCTGAGATCGCTCATTTTTCATGGTGTGTTATTTTCCAAAACTTGCTTGTAGGCTCTAGACTTCAGAATATGGGTATTGTGGACCCTCATTTCCTATTTTGCAGCCAACCATCGTCTTTCAAACACCTCCTCTAGTTTTGTCACTGTGCTCAACATTTTTGGAGTTCGATTTATGATTTTTTTTTGCCCCTTTCAGCCAAAGCCTCTTGAGAAATGGTTGTTTTGTAGAATTGGCCTTGCATCCATTTTAAGTATAGATAGGAATTTTTTGGTATTTTCCTCACATTTCTATTGATATCTCTAATGATGTTACGCTTAAGATCCAGGTTCACGAAATAAAGGTGGTACTAGACGTTGCCCACCTCCACGAGATTCTTGATCACTAGGGAAATGCCCCCTTCACTATGGCTAGGGCTCCTCCAAAACGTTCTACTTCCCACAACCATTATCCACCTCATGGTCGTTAATGTGGCTGGATTTCTTTAGCTCGATTCTCTCAGACCTTCATGTTCTCGATTTGAAAAGAAAGAAGTATACAGAAATAAAAGAAGCAATTAAAGCATAAAACAGAGAACACGAGATTATACCAGATATATTGTGGTTCGGCAAAAGCCTACGTCTACACTGAGCAGAGGAATAATATTAAGATCAAAAGTTAAAGTAATACAACAATAGCAACAATTTATAAGAGATGTGTTTACAACACATTAAAGACCAACAATCACCGTAATGGAGGGAAAGGTGAGACCATTGGCCTTCAACCTTACAATCTCCCAACTGATGGCCAACGGATGCTACTGCTAAACAAACATTCCCCTGCTCTCCCTGTTGATTTATCTCTTCTTCACAAGTCCCATGAGAAGTCCTAGCACATTCAAACTTCTCTTTGGGTACAACTTTGGTGAATATGTCAGCCGGATTGACCTTTGTGTCAATCTTAACAACCTTCAATTTACCTTCTTTAACCATGTGTCTCACAAAGTGAGCATGAATATCAATGTGTTTGGAACGTCGCTGAGATGTATGATTGTGAGCCATGAAAATGGCACTGCGACTATCACAAAATAAAACATAATCGTCTTGTTGATACTTCATATCACCAAGTAGTCGCTGCAACCAAATCATCTCCCTAGCGCCTTCAGAAAGAGCCAAGTATTCAGCTTCAGCAGAAGAAAGAGAAATAGAGTGTTGCAGCCTTGAGGCCCAGTTAATGGCAACTCCGGCAAACATGAGAGTATAACTGGTAGTAGACCTCCTTTTATCCAAATCTTCAGCAAGATTGGAATCCGTGAATCCTTGCAGTTGTTCATTGTTGCCACCAAAACATAAAACATCATATGAAGTGCCTTTTAAATATCTTAGTATCCATTTAACAGCTTCCCAATGAGGCTTCCTGGGATTGCTCGTGAACCTACTTACAACTCCCACCGCATGGGCAATGTCAGGACGAGTGGAAACCATAGCATACATTATGCTACCAATTGTTGATTTATAAGGAATATTGTCCATGAATTCATTTTCCTCTTGTGTTATTAGACACAATTCGGTAGACAACTGAAAATGAGAAGCAAGAGGAGTAGAGACAATCTTTGCATCAGTCATGCCAAATCTATCCATCACTTTGTTAATGTAATCCTTTTGAGACAAAGTAATCTCTTTCTTCTTTCTATCCCGTGTGATTGTCATGCCAAGAATCTTCTTAGCTGGCCCTAAGTCCTTCATGGAAAATTACTTGCCAACTTTGTTTTCAGCTCACCAACAATTCTAGAACTTATACGGGCTACCAACATGTCATCAACATATAGAAGAAGAATAACAAAGTCACCATTTGGAAGTTTCTTGTAATAAATACATGGATCAGATTCACATCTTATGAAATGTTGATCAATCATGAAGAATCAAATTTCAAATACTACTGTCGCGGGGCTTGCTTGAGTCCATACAAGCTCCGTCTTAACCTGCAGTAAAGATGTGCTTGTCCCTTTTGGATAAAACTTGGATAAAACCTCGAGGCTTCTCTATATACAGCTCCTCATCCACATCACCATATAGAAATGCAGTCTTCATATCAAGCTGCTCCAACTCAAGATCCCACACAGCTGCGAGTCCCAAAACAATTTTGATGATTTTCATTTTAACAACCGGTGAGAAAATCTCAGTGAAATCAATCCCCTCTTGCTGAGCGTATCCTTTTACCACTAATCAAGTTTATAGCGTTTTCTACCTCCGCCTTCGTCTTTCAATTTATATACCCACTTGTTCTTAAGTGGTTTCCAATTTGGTGGTAGAGAGACCAAATGCCAAGTTTGGTTACCTTCCAAAGAACTCATTTCTTCGTTCATAGCAGTCATCCATTTATCCTTATCACTGCTTAGACAAGAGACTTTATAATTTGCCCTTTCATCTTGCTCAAAGATCAGCAATTCGGGCTCTGCGTCTTAAGCAAATAGCAGTTCATAATCTGAAAATTTAGAGGGGATTTTCCTCTATCTAGTAGATCTCCTCAATTCTTGATTTTTCCCAAACGCACTAGACTGTCCAAGAGTCATCGAATCATCATGCTGAAAATTGGGATTTGTCATTGGATGGGCTGTGGGACGATAGACTCTGGCATTTTCCCCCAATTTTGTATTTGATGCAAACTTATCCACAGATGACGTGTTGTTTTGTTCAGCGCTGGGGAAAACAGATCCCATTCCACACGGGTCTGCAGTGGATGAGATATTTCGCATCCGACGTGAGTCTGCAGGGGAGGAGTAGCGTGTCCCACACGGGTATGCAGGGAAGGATCAACGTGTCCTATGCGGGCCTGTATAAGGCATCCAACATTCCATCCCGCGCGGGCCTGCCCTCTCTACTGCTGTTGCAAAGTGTTGAGGGCTCACTGTAGAGCATTTCAAACTAGTGACGTCCTATGCGGGCCTGTATAAGGCATCCAACATTCCATTCCGCGCGGGCCTGCCCTCTCTACTGCTGTTGCAAAGTGTTGAGGGCTCACTGTAGAGCATTTCAAACTAGTGACGGGAAGAGGATAGTTACATACACCCTCCCAAACAACATTGTTATCATGGAGAGTGCCTACGCAATTAATAGAATGCTGAAGTGAATTGGGGAAACCAGCATTTACAGAGTCATGTGCTCAGTTTTCTTGAAATAGGTTGTCACTGCTTGAGTGTGGAGAGAAATCACAGTCAGAGAACCGCTGTGAATGAGGACCAATTTCAATTTGGGGAAAAACAGTGACATTATTGTCACTCAAAACATCATTATTTGGAGACTGTGCATTAAAAGAGGATAAATCAGTGTTGTGACCAGAATCAAAGGATTGTGATAAAGTAGGAATTGGGGCTAAAACAAAGTTGGGTGAATTAGACATGGGCTGAGAATTTGCTATGGTATAGCCTTGTGAGGAGATGTGAGGTAAACTAATGCCATTGTTGGCAATATCAGACAAGGGAATATGATTTTTTCCATGTGTTTCTTATGACAAAGATGGTAACATCATCACATTAAAAGCCACATCTTGACTCCTCACAATTTTCTTTTCAATTGGATCCCATAAATGAAAACCAAACTGATCTTCACCATAGCCCACAAATATACATCGCTGCAATTTTGAATCTAGTTTGCTCCTCTTCTCCTTAAGAACATGAACAAAGACTTGACAACCAAACACCTGGATGTGAGAATAAGAAATTCTCTTTCCCAACCATTCTTCTTCCAGAATGCCAAAATCCAATCGAGATAAGGGACTACAATTGATCAAATAAACTGTAGTATTACATGCTTCTACCAGGTAAATTCTTTGCCCAGGCCAGCATTAGAAAGCATACATCTAGCTTTCTCAAGAATGGTTCGATTTAGTCTTTCCGCTGCCCCATTTTCTTGTGGAGTATATGAGCCAACCTTGATTCTTCGAATACCATTATCTGCACAAAAATTATCAAATTCCAAAGAGCAGAATTCACCACCGTTATCTGTCTTTAGACATTTTATTTTATGACTAATTTGATTTTCAACAAGTGCTTTAAAAAATTTTAATTTTGAAAACACTTCAGATTTGCGAGACATGTAAATCCAAACTTTTTGAGTACAATCATCAAGAAAAGTAACAAAATAGTTTGTGCCTCCAAGTACAGTCATCAATAAAAGTAAGTCCGAGGATATCCGAGTGCACTAGCTCCAGCGGTGTTGTCTTCTTGTCATGTCCATTCTTCAAAAAGCTGACCCATTTTTATTTTCCACAAAGACAATGTTCGCAAAACTCCTTGTCTGCAGATTTTAGGCCCGGTAGTTGATCACAATTGAGCATCACCTCAAGGCCTTTCTTGCTCATGTGGCCTAACCTTTGATGCCAAAGAGCTACATTGCTGCCCAAGACTATGATAGCAGCTCCCACCTCACTAGGACGCTCTAATAGATACAAACTACCAAATCTATTGCCTTTGGTAATCACCATAGAACCTTTGGTTACCCTCCATTAATCCGCAAAGAAAAATGTATGGCAGCCTTGTGTATGTAACTGACTAACAAAAAACATATTTCTCTTTAGCTTTGGAATATGACGAACATCTTTGAGCAGCCATTGGCGTCCTTCCAATGGCAAAACAACATCACCTTTGCCAATAATGTCGCAATAATTATTATCACCCAAATAAACTTTTCCAAATTTACCTTCTTGATAATTCGTGAGAGAATCCGTGCAAGAGGTGGCATGAAAGGAAGCAACAAAATCCACAACCCAAGAATTTTCCCATGTGTTGCTTGTAGAAAGTATTAAAATACTATCATCCTTGTCATGTGCTATGTTTGCTTCGCTGTCCAAAACCTTTTCTTGGGTATTTATGTATTTTTGACAATATTTCTTAACACGACCAATTTTACCACAAAACTAACAACCATTTTGTCTACCTCTTGACTGTGACCTTGCAGATTGAGACCTCTGATTGTGTTAAGGCTTCGCTGGTTGAAGACTCCATATTCTTCATTCTCATGTCTTCGCTGAGAAGAGTCGCTGAAACTTCATCAAAGGATAACTTTTTCGTGCTTGATGTTGTAGTGCTAACAGCGGTTACAACTCCATCCCAACTATTTGGAAGAGAGCACAACAATAAGACAACCTTGTTCTCATCGTCTTGTTTCATGCCAACCGAATTTGTTTGGCTTATCAAGGTATTAAATTCATTAAGGTGATTTTTCATAGCTTCACCTTCCCTCATTTTGAATTTATATAACCTCTTCCTGATGAACAATTTATTTGCAATGGATGCCATTGCATATGTGGTTGTGAGCTTGTCTCATAGAGCCTTTGTCGTTGCTTCATTTGCAACATTGTACAGTGCGTTATCATTTAAAGAGAGAAAAATTGTTGCTTTAGCTTTATTGTCTAGCGATTCCCAATCTTTATTACTCATTGTGCTTGGACTTTTTGATTTCTCTCCGAGTGAGAGTGAGAGACTTTGCTTGATCAGCAACGATTTCATCTGTATCTTCCATATCCTGAAATTCTTCCCAAAAAAATTTTGCACTCTCAAATCTTCCATAGCTTTTGAAGAAATCTTTTATGATTCTCAATCAGCGGCTCTAACCCGCTCTGATACCAACTGTACATTTGAAAAGAACGAAGTATACAT
The DNA here is from genome assembly GCA_018584345.1 of Thuja plicata. Lineage (NCBI taxonomy): Eukaryota > Viridiplantae > Streptophyta > Pinopsida > Cupressales > Cupressaceae > Thuja > Thuja plicata. The sequence goes on from MU225897.1 coordinate 32,226, forward strand.
AAATTAAAGAAGCAATTAAAGAATAAAACAGAGAACACAATATTACACCAGATATATCGTGGTTCAGCAAAAGCCTATGTCCACACTGAGCAGAGGAATAATATTAAGATCAAAAGTTAAAGTAATAAAACAATAGCAACAACTCATAAGAGCTATGTTTACAAGACATGAAAGACCAACAATCACCCTAATGAAGGGAAAGGTGAGACTGTCGGCCTTCAACCTTACACAGGTCTCAAGCTCCTTGCCGCTAATATGGTGGTGGAAGAAGCTTGACTCAGCAGCACTCTATTTATCCTCCATGTGGATTTGCATGTCCTTTGCAAGGAGTGGGGCCCTCTTCTAGGGGTAACAATGGTTGGCCAGTGAGTGGTGGATTTTTGGCCATGTTCCTCAAAATCACTTCCTCAATTGGCTCTTGTGATTTCGCGTGTGTGAAATGAAGACAAAAATAAAGATGACAAAGCTATTGTTGACGAGGGGTAGTCTATTCCTAACATCACCTTGGGCCCCAATGATGTGTGGGACAAACCAAATGACCAAGATCCCCCTTCCCATCTGAGTGGTGTTGCTCTTACTGCTAAAGAAGATTTATTTATATTTTATGTTTCTTTTCTTTCGGGGTACTACAAGTGTGACTTGTATTTTCTTGCTTTCCAAGCACTAATCGTGTGATTTCTATTTCCTTACATTCCGAGCAATAACGATGTGAATCTAAGGAGTGACCTTGTATCCTCCAATACATTTTTTATGGATGTGTATATATGAATCTGAGGAGTGACCTTGATCCTCCATTACGTTTTTATGGATGTGTATATATTTTGAAATGAATAGTAACTGATAGACATATTACATAAAAAATCGTAGTTTAATAAAAGAAAAATATTTTGGGAAAAAAGGTATGTGGAAGTGGTGAAATATAAAATGAGTTAGAAATGATTGATAAAATAAGTGACAAAAAAATGATATGTAGGAATTTACCACATGTATATCATCTAGGTATTTAGAATAATAAGTATAAATAAAAATTTGAATGTGTATAGGTGAATTCTTTATTTATAAATTTTAATAATTACACATCATTTTTCTTAAGAAAAATGAGTATAGGTTTAAGTCTTCTTTCCTTTCAATTAAATGAATTAAAGTATTCGTAATTTAGGAGAAAATGTCAACAAAAAATGTCATAAGTAGGAATCATAAAAAAAAATGTTCTTATACCAAAATGTAATGACACTTTTCACCGATGAAACTATAACAAATAATAGCCTAGAAAGAATTATAAAGTTAGTTGTTGACAAAATAAATTAAATATTATAGCCACGTAACTCAATCATATTATTACAAATATCATATATTATATTCTCAAAATCTTTTATCATCGAGGATTTACATGACTTGTATATATATAGACCGTTTGAAAGGGTCATTATCACTCTAAAAAGACTTTAGTAGCCTTTTCCCTCATGGCTAGGACATATCTTGGAGGAACAAAGTGCACTGTGTTGCTCTACACAAGTGTTGGTTCAATAGGAATTATGCTCAACACAAGTGCAAATACCCAAGCTTTGCCCGAGATAGTCTCGAGTGCACACTATACCCTAGGTTGGACACACACTGTGTGCCCCCTTCTCCAAGTGTCCATAGCCCACCAAGCCACCTTCTTCTTCCTTGAGGGTAAAAGCACAATAATCTGTCACCCCTAAGGACAATTCGGGGCGCTCATTCGCGTTAGACTCGGCTGAGTAGAACTCGGCCGAGTCTAACATGGCCGAGTTTACGTGGGCGCCACACGGCGCTGAGTGGTGTCTACGTGGCCTACTACTCTCGGACGAGTTATACTCGGCCGAGCATATGAATCTTTTTAAAACCCCCAAAACAGCCCGCTAGCCCCTCATTTGCACTTTGAGGGGCTAAGATTCAGCATGTGGGGTGAAGAAGAAAACTCGGCCGAGTATCAGGTAGGTCCCTTTTTTTTTGTTTTTTTTTGTTGTTTTAAATGTTTTATTGTATTTATGAATATGTGTAAAATGATTTTTTTTATGTAGTATTATAATATAATTGTTTTTTTCTTCATTTTCTAGAAATGAATTTTTTTAGGTTGAATATAATTGATGTTATTTCAAAACATTTAAATGCAAACCCAAACTTAAACGCAAACTCAAATTCTGAAACA
>MU225897.1:45713-73888 GCA_018584345.1 Thuja plicata
CATCTTTAATCTGTATAGTGTCCCTTCTATTGGAAGAAACACGAGAGTGGTTGGTCCAAAATTCAATGACTTGACTTCTTACATGTTCAGAAATTTTGTCTATTCGAGGAACTCTACAAATATGTACTCAATTCTTTTCAATGTTCATATCCAACATATTTCTCTTCCTAATATATCTCTAAATAGTTCTTCGAGATACGTTGAGTAAATCAGAAACTGCTCAAACTTGATTTTTGCTTGTCAATCTCTTACTGGTAATCATAGTCATCAACGCTCTTCTAGCAGTATTTGAATCAGATCCTCCATGATCTGTCATGTTAACAACGTTCAATGCATCTTGTAAATTTTCAATTATTGTTTCATTTACTTGACCTCCTTGTCCAATTTTCCTATTATCAACACCTAACAACTCCAAAACTGGAGTCATTTTTCTTTTCCGAAATAACTTTGCAAACAATTGTGCTTTACCCACCAAAATTTTATCCTCATAATATTCTTTCCAAATGTTTTTGACATGAGATTTAATAGTGCTGTCAGATATCAGGTGCTCCGGTGCAATTTGACTGAAAAGTGAATCCTCATTCATCTCCATCAAATTTTGCATTGTAGGATAAATACGCATACGTCGACTACTACCAATATCTTCCCCTAGTTGAGTTGCACCTTCTTCAACATCGATGGGTTCTTCTTCAACATTGACCGGTTGCTCTTCGGTAAGTTTCGTATGACCTTTCATTTGGTCATTCCTTTTATGATCATGTTTCCTTGTTCTATTCCTTTTATTTTCCATTGCTCAAATAGAAGCAAAAAATTTATTTTGCTTTCAGAATCCTTCTTTATTAAAAATGCCTTCTTCGCTTCCTCCTGTCAAAAAATGCCTTCTTCGCTTCCTCAAAAAACTTTATATATTCTGAAATAAATATTTAAATTCGCAATTGATATTTATTTTTTTTAAAAACAACTTTGATATATACCTTTGAAAATGAAAGGGTTGGTCGCCCAAGCAACCGCTCACGGGTGGCCGACCACTTAGCTAGACTTGGCCAAGTTACCCTCAGCCGAGTAGTACTCGACCGTATAACTCGGCCGAGTCATCCTATGTGGCATGCCTTGTTGGCAACCAAACCTCCAAAAACACACCAAATCAGCAAGTGGTCACTTCTGCTGGTTTTTTCTCTAATGAAACTTAACAATGTCAAAAAACTAAAAGTACCCTTTTGTAGTTCTCGGAACTACGATTCTTGACATATAATTTTTATATTGTTTCAACTACATAATATTGAACAAATTTGTTAAAAGCTGCATGTAGGTTATTAAAGCTTTTGGAAGTCGTTGATTCGGATAATATAAAAGAATATTAAATCAATTCAAAAAAAATTAAAATCCTAGATAACACTAGAGAGGAGAGTCCTCTTCAATAATATGTAATTTATTTGGTTTTTGGTATAGTTTTGATAGGGGAAAAATGGCGGGAGATAAAAACGGTTGATTTCAACTAAGTTCGACTTTGAATACTTATAACAGGCAAAGTATACATCGAAAACACTTCTTTCTTTTTTTGGGCACTAGCTATACATGTCATCTAAAACACATTCTGAAATTGGAGGAAAAACTAATGTTTTATTATAATGATTTGGCGAGAAGTAAACTCCCTAATTTACAGTATTTTTCACGAAATGAAAAATAGACCTTAAAATTTCAAAAAACATATTAATTTTGGTTCAATTTTAAAAAAAAAAATTATAGGCATATAATTCAGCCTATTTCACACATTTCATCAGTTTACATCATCTTCAAATTCTCAACAAGAATGTGATTTTTATGCCCTTGAAGTTTTACAGTTTTGGTGTTGTCGTCCTTTTCCTTTGTAAAAAGGTGACAGATTATTGTTCTTTTACCCTTGAGCGATATCCATGGCTCCTTCTAAGTCTCACATGAGTACTTTCTACAACCTTTTAAGGTGTAATTTCCAAACCATCACACCCTTTCATAGGACTTTCTTTTTTAATAATAATTCCTCTTCCTTTTTAAAGGATTTTAAAACCTTTTTTTTTATTGCCTCTTTTAAGTAAAAGATCATAATATCCTTTGTTTTTATGTCCCTTTAATTCAAAAGGTATATTTCATAACTTTATCATATCCTGGGGAAAAATCACATTATAATATTTTGAATAATTGCATCATTTGCAAAGAGAAAGAACTTTAAGAATATAAATGAACTCTCCCTCTCTTTTTTGATAAGACGGGTAAACATTTATTGAATCATTAGAAATAGTGCAAAGCAAAGGGCTAGCAAACCTAGAAAAAGAGAAGAGCCAGAAACAACAACAATATGGTGACCCTTAATAGGTCACAACTAGCCTACCTTGTGATTCATAATGATCTTCTCAAAATCTATAGCATACTCTTGGGGCAACTAGCCCCATTCTCTAATACTCCAACCATCCAAATGCTCCAAGCTCCACTTCGCTAAACAATCAGCTGCCATATTCGACCCTAGAGGAACATTACAAAGGAAACAAAATCCAAATATTCCTATAGACTGAGAATCTATCAACCCACCAAAGATAAAATCCACTTTTCATTATCCACATTCTACTTGTTCAACATATCCACAACTACTTGTGAATCAAATTCACAAATAATCTTGCTCCATCCAAGAGCACTGCCTCTTTCCAGAGCCAAGAGAACAACAAGAGCTTTCGTATAGTTATTGGTTTGTTGTCCCTTGTACTTTGAAAAGAATAAAATCACATTTATCAAACCATCCTTACCAACTCCTCTAATTATTTCTTGCCCCAAATTTCCTCTAGAATAATCATTAGTATTGATCTTAAGGATCCCCTAAGGCAAAGGAGACCACTTACCATTTTGCTTAGCCTTCCTTTTAGCATATCTACACTTAGCCTGTCATCTTTTAAAGATTAAATATCTATGATCATCACCAAATATATTCAAATTCTAAACAATATGCAAATCCCCAGGATCCACATCTAGAGAGAGATCATACTTACCCATCAAAATCTCTTGAATCACATGAGTGACTCAGAACTAGACTTGTTGCCCCAATAACTTCTTATCATAAAAAATCCTTCAATTTCTTTCTAACCATAGTTTCTAAATAATAAAATCAAGCCCAATATCCCATGCAACATGAAGAAAAGAAGTCTAAGCAAGGGATCTGCAAAGACTATTCAAGAATTTAACCAAATAATTGGCACGAGCACAAGCATGCCTCTAAACTCCCTATCACCAATACCAAATCTCCCTAGTGTAAGAACATTAGAAGAAAAGATGTGAAGTGTTATTATTATTACATAGAGAATACATGGTATCCGGACATAATAACCTAGTAACAATAACCTAAGGACAAAATATCATGGAGTGATAATAACCCATGCCAAAATAACCCATGGAAAGAATATTCCCGTAATCATTAATATTTGATCACAAAGGTAGTTAATATACAGTAATATCATTACTATTTGTAAGTAATATTGTAGAAATATTATTGATAGCATTTTATTATGATATATATGATCCCTTCTTTCCTATTTGTTGTTCTATGTAGTCGTGCCTAAAATAGACATAATTGATGCATTTGAAATACTTCTACAATCTCCTTATTATACAGAACATAGTTAGAAAACTCGCCAAAACCATAAACTTGCCAAGGTCTAAAAAACAAATTGGGAAAAACTCGGCTCGTTTTTGGCAAAATATTGGTGAAAAACTCGAGAACTAAAAAAATGCTTAAATTTAATTAGAAGTACATTTTTTAACAAAATTGAATGAGAAGATGCATCCAATGAGTCAATAGATAAGAACACAATAGAAACAAGTTGAGTCTAGATATATTTAAATACAAAGTGGGTACAAAATCACATTCTCATGAGGAATGTTGATGGCTGGAAGCAAAATAGTAAATAGTTTCTGTAAAACTATAAGTAAATACGTCATTACAATTACATCTTCCTCTTCCATGTTATATAGAGACTAATCAGACTCGGAGGTTAACTTTTCCCCACTTTTATTGGCACAGTTTCCCTGTAGATTGTTTCAACGGGGGTTTGTGGGCAGCGCCCCCAAGACGGGATCAAAGGGCATCAGGAGTAGAGGGTCTGATTTCTCTTGAAAAACGACCTCAAATATGCCTCAAATCCACTACAAATCAATGGAAATAAGATTGCAAGGGTTTGGAAGAGTATTTTTCCCCCTCAGCTAATAGAAGTGAACAAATGAGAAATAAAATTGACCGGTGGCCGTTATTTTGCCTCTAAGCGCTAGAATGAGACTACAACCGAGTTTTTTATTTGGACTTGCTGATTTTTGCGCAAAAGCTCGGCGAGTAATTGATGAGTTTTTGGGGCAAGTGAAATTTACAAAAATTGCAGAGCCCAAAAATACGAGTTTTTGTAACTCATCAAGTACTCTGCGAGTGTTCCATCTATGATATAGAACATGAGGAAAATTTCCAAGGCATAATTAATTATTTTGAAGACACCTGGATTGACAAACTAATTAAAAGAGGCAACAGACGATCACCCAAGTTTCCAATCGCAATGTGGAATTTCTATTTGCCTATTCATTACGACCTTCCCAAAACAAATAATACTATTGAGGATGACACAAAGGATTCAATGAATTGCTCCAAATACCGCACTATAACTCAATCTAGAAATTCATCAAAGCCGTAAAAAAAGGGTCTCCAAGAGAATAAAATAGAGAAATATATGGAAATAGAGAAATATATGGTTGGATACATTGGACAACCAAGCAAGAAAAATAACTATAGACTCAAAGAAATACTGAAAAGAATTGTTGATGGATAAAAAAATTGTAACATTTTAGATTATACAAGAGGTGTCACTCATAATTTGGCACTGTAATTGACAATTTGAATAATAACGTTTTTTCAGCAACTTACAAGTAATTCATAAATTGTTTTTCCTTCCTCTAAATTCTTACGACGATATTTTGTCTGGGTTATTTTGACCACGGGTTATTTTGGATTGAGTTATTATGACCCCAACATATTTTACACTTGGATTATTGTGACCAGGTTATTATGTCTAGGGTTATTTTGGCTGGGTTATTGTGCCATATAACTATACACGTAGCTCCCTAAAACCCTCTTTTTTGAAGATTTTCCAAATTAAGACATTTATACTGCACAACTAACCACAAGAAGAAATTACACTTGGTTCAATCCAATCTATTCCAAACCTGCTTCGATCAAGGGGTATTCACCTTCCCAAAGGTTGTCCTATCTAACTCTAGATAGCTTGAGGGCATTGAGAACTTCCCCTTTGGATTAGGGACCCAACCAAGAATATCTGCACCTTTTAGAAGGTTAAACAATCTCCTTGCCAATATTCTAACAAGATAGTCACAAGCCTCAATTGGTTTTCCAAGAGGTCATTCATGTGCAGAAGAAAGTCGTTGATCCTTTGAGTGTCCTCAACACCAAGCAATGACTAACTGAAAACCCGAGGGTAATGCTAAATTCTCCCATGTAGATGAAGCAGTTGAGTCTTCAAATTCTAAAAATGTGGAAACAAGAGAGGCTCTTGTCACAAGGAGAGTCTTGGTGAATAAAAAGGTAGATCCAATTTAGAGGAATATTTAGTTTCAAATAAGATGCCAATGCAAAGGTAAACCTTTTAATGTGATCATTGATGATGGTAGCACTAATAATCTTGTATAAAAAAGAATGATTTGTAAGTTGTGATTCAAAAAAGGAAACAACAACATCCATATTGGATTTCATGGTTGCAAGATGGCCTTAGGATTTTGGTTAATGAACAATGTTTGATAAACTTTAAAATTGGGAACTGGTATAATGAGGTGCTTTGTGGCATCATGCCTATGGATGTTTGTCATATTTTAGTAGGGAGACCATGGTAATTCGTTCATCATGCAGTACATGATGGGATATAAAAACACTTATTCATTGAACAAGAATGAAGTTTGCCACAAGTTGAAGCTCTTTAATAAGGAAGTAGGAAAGGTATGCACTAATATAAGAATTTGTTTGATAAATGATATGAGAGAGATGTGAAAGAATATGAGGGTGAAGAAGATGATCTACTAATACGATTTGCAACAATATGGCTTGCTGAAAGATCAAAAGCTCCCGTAGAAAAGGACGAAGTAAATTCTGATTCTTGTAATGAGAAGGATAATATTGGGATGGAAAAGCATAACGATAGTAAATCATTTGAAAAAGAGTGTAGTTGGAAGTGAAGAAGATGAATAGGAGAACAAGAGGTTGGAAGAAGAGATAAGAAATACAGATAGTTTGGTGCAAATTGAAAATGATGAATCCCAGGATGTTTATGCTAAACAATATTTTGAATGCAGAGAAGAATAAGTTTGTAGAAAAAACATGTCTTTTTGAAGATGAGCGAAATACAAAGCACTATGTCATAGTTGAGGCTGGTAAAGGAAATGATGTGGTAGTTATAAGAAAGGTAATTCGTGACATTCATGTTGACAAGAATACATATGACTTCCCAAAGTTTGATATTGCAATGTTGTTCGAGCTAGATTAAATTCAAAGAGAAAGAAAGATAGGAAGGATTAAAGAAGAAACAAATATTTAGGTACAACCGAATGTAAAGAAGAGTGTGGGAGCAAACAAGAAATAATAGCGGATTCAACGTCAACATATGGTTTTTGAATATTCATGACCTTCCCTCATGAAACATTTCATCTTAAATAGGGTGTCTAATGCAGGATCATCGGAGGTGTAAGACTTGAATCATCATCAGAGAGAGAGAGAGAGAGCATTCCTGAATGGAGGATCTCAAAAATTAGGGAAAACGTAAAAAATGGTGATTTTTGAAAATAAAATAAAAATAAAGGGGGTTCTTTAGCTATCTAGTTATTTATCCCATATTGGTTGTGTTTTTAGTCTATTGGGTGGTAAGTGCCTATATAAGCAATGCATATGGGCATTTGTAATTATCTCATCCTTAAGAAGTTGCAAGAATCTCACCCTCAAGCATTTGCAAGCATTGTAAGCATGTTGAAGAATTGTCAATCTATGATTTGTGAACCATTTTTATTCTCTCTTTATGTATATGTTATCATGTGTTTTTGTATGAGTTAGTCAGGATGGTTTGGCCCTTCATCACAAACCAAGAAAGGAACTCCAAGACAAACAAAAGGGAGAGCACAAAATTGGAACCTCAAAATCCTAGTAATCCTAGCCTGAATGAGAGTTGGGGTATTAGAAAAGAAGATCAAAGATTTATCTTCAGTAACCTTTTGACCTAAGAATTTCAAATAAATATCAAGAGCTTGTTTGAAGTTGGTAGCCTCATTAATTCTTGCAACACCCATCACAACAATATCATGCTTAAATTGTAGATGAGAATAAGAAGGAAGCCCATAACTCCAATTCCATCCCTCATAGCTGAAATAGTAGCGGAAAACGTGGCGATAAAATAGCTTCTCACGGGAAGTTAGAGCGAAAAGTTAGAGCTGGCGAGTATTTTGGGCTTTTACTCATCGAGGAAACTTGTGGAGTTTTTGACAAACATTCAAAGAGCTTTTGATAAAAACTCACTGATTTTTTTTGTAAAAAGTAGGTAAGTCCAAGCTAAATTCTTGTTCACGTTTATCTAGGGTATTTCAGCGTCAAACATAGTGTATTTTGTTTTTATGACTTCTCATTTTCTTATCAAGCCACATTACACCCTTCCAAGGTACTGCAAGGTCATTAACTTGGATTTAAGTCAATTTGAAGCGAATTTGAAGAAGATTTGAAGAGGATTTTGAAGGAAAATCGGATTCTCAAGTAGGTTTCGAGATTCCTTTTTCTTAATTTATTTAAATCATTTTATCTCCTTTTTGTTACATCTAATTTTATAGAAACTCAATAATGGAATTTCTTGTGTACTCTAAATTGTTTGAGTGTAATGAACAAGGTTTAAAACCATTTTTTGACAAATTGTTCTAATTTTTCATTGATTTCTCAAGAATCTCAACTATTGCTAAATATTTCAAACCCTAACACTTTTTTCTTCAAGTTTCAGCTATGTCTAAAATTATTTAAGCCAATTTAGTTTGTTTACTAAATTTTTTAGTCAAATATTAATTTGTGGTTTCAATTTGTATGCGTAGGTTGATAATTTTATTTATAATGACAAATAGAGATTCTTCTATAACTAGGTGAGCTTCAAGGTCTGCCAATACATTAGAAGACACATAGCCATCTAGATATGTAGGTATGCATCCTAGGGGGCATGGAGATAAGGCTTGTAATTATGCCTTTAAAGGACAAAAATATAATACCATAATTTGCATCAAGTGTGAAAAACTAATTTATGGAGGCATAGACCGCTTGTAGGTAATCTTGCAGGCATCACGAAGCATGATGTGATAGTTTTTGAGAAGCCTATAGATGGAATAAAGAGAGAAATTAATATCTTGCTCGCTTCCCAAGAAGAGAAACAAGTTGCAAAGGGAAAGGGAAAAACTAGCCATGAAAGCATATATAGTTGAATATCAAGGTGTTACAATCAACCTTGAAGAAGAAGCAACACTTGAGAGCATAGTGGGATCTCTTCATAGCCCATGTATCCACAAATCCACTACCACCTTGGCCACCACTTCTACTACTAGTTGGGCACCACCATTTGTGTCGCAAGTGCATTCTATAGCTAATTATTTTTGTGCACAAAAATACACCTGGACCGCAACCATCATTTGAGGGAACTGGATAGAATATGGAGGTGCATCAACAAGTAGACATTACTTGCGCTAATTTCTGGTACTTCAACAACATCCTTTTCAATGTGGTAGAAAACCCATATTGTCTTAATTTGATAACTACAATGAGTATGGCGGGAAAAGGCTACAAGGCGCCTTCTCGTCTTGACTTGAGTAGGAGGTTACTTCAATTATTTTAATTTTTAAATGTTTCAACTTTTTTTTTTGAATCTTGATAAACTATGTTGAGTTTTATTAGCTTTAAGAGTGTAGACTAAATTTATGTTCTTTTTTTTTTGTAATTTAGAGAAATTACTATTTTTTATTTAATTCAAGTAAATTTTTATTCAAAATTATGTACTTTACGTTATTTTTTGATGCAGGAGCATCCTGGGATCTTGGCATTCATGCATCGACCAAAAAATTTTCTTTTCAATTTGTTCCTATTTTCCTGTTCTTGTTTTTTGTGTTGCAATCCTTTCAGTTGACATATTGGATTGTGTGATCCTTATAACATATTTTGGGCATTATGTAAACTCTATGTCTAGGTTCACATCTCGATGCATTCTGTCTTGGTGGAGATTTCTTATGATTTTTATCAAACCTATTTGGTCTTCATGATAACAACTTAATCGGAGTTGGTGGATCTTGCGAAGCTTTTCATTGCTTGCAATACTAATTGGTGCACTATTTGAGGATCTTATGCTCGTGGTCGACCTCCTTGTGTGATCGCGCTTCATTTCATATTTATTTGGAGGAATCTTCTAAGATTTGGGTCTTCTCTTATTTGGCACGTTATATTTCCTTCCTTGGAGAATGTGATCTTTTCTAGCCAACTTGTGGCTTGCGATCTTGTATATATTTGTTGTGTTGGTTCCTTAGTTGATAGATTTTGTATAGTTAGCCTTTGAGAGGTTAGCATCCAGTATGGGTGTGGATTTATGTATGTAATCAGGCATGTGTGCCTTGGAATGTAAGCTGACAAGTAGGTGGGCATGTATGATATAAATCTTGAGTAGCTGATAATATGAATGCCTGCGAGGTATGTTTGTTGTTCATTGCTAAGTTGTTTATGATCTTGTCTTGTTTACACCTGTTGTGTTGACTCTTTATGTATGGTTGAACCATCTCCATTAGGGAAACTCTGGCCATGATTGCGTCAATTTTACTTAGTACTTGTAGGTTTCTCAATAATACAGTTGATAGGACAAAATAAGTGGTGGAAGAGAAAAGAATAGAATGGAAATAATTTGGCTGTACCATTATTTTTGATGGGTGGATGGATAGAAAAAACCACACTATCATTAATTTTTTTGTTCCTTGCAAGAATGATGTGGCGATCTTAATAAAATCCATGGAAGCCTCCAACAAGGTGAAGACTGCCAAAATTTCGGCTCTAATGTTAGACCAAGCTGTCATGGAGGTGGGAATTGAAAATATGGTGCAAATAGTAACCAAGAATGTAACAACAAATGTGGCAGCTGGTAAAATCCTTGAAGACAAACATAATACACTTTTTTGAACACCTTCTGTAGCACATGTCCTTGACCTTTTTTTGGACATACAAAAAATAGATTGGGTGACACTGGTTGTAGAGGACACAAGGAAGATCAAAAAATACATCTACAATCACCCTTGGGTTCCTTGCTTGATGAGAGAACACAACTAAAAGGAGTTGTTAAGAGCAAATATCACAAGATTTGCGATAGTTTTCTTAATGTTGCAAAGTATTCTTAGTTGAAAATTTTGGTGAGTCAAGCATGGCTAGACTCGTGTTATTCAAAGAAGCTTGACAAAGAGAGTATTGCATACATTATCTTCAAAAACCAATTTGCACAAAGAGTTGTACAAAGATTGTTAAGGTAGCTTGAAAAGTTGAATATTAATTTTTTATATTCAACTCTTTCATTATTAATTTGTAACTTTAATGATTAATCTTTTTGTATTTTTCAATTGTAGGTGTCAAAGCCCTTGATTAGAGTTCTTTTCTTGGTAGATGGGAATCAAACCCCAATGGGGTATCTTTATAACACCATGGATAGGGCCAAGGAGTCTATCAAAGATTACTACAAGTGGGACAACCTCAAATTTGACCCCATATAAGAAATTATTGATAGGAGGTGGAACAATCAGCTCCGCTAACCCATTCATGCATCAGGATACTTCCTCAACTCTTGTTTTTCCTTTTCTTCATCATACTTGGATCCCAATGGAGAGGTCATAGAGTGCCACACTACACACATTCAAAGGATGGCACTCAAGGTTGAGTTGAGAGACCTCGTTGTGACCAAATTGGGCTTTTACTAGAATGAAAGGGGAAAGATGCTCTCTTCAGAGTTGGTCAAGAGAGTAACCACTCAAAAGCTAGGTATAATATTTGAAATTTTAGAATTTGGAGTCTTTCACATGCATCATAAGTAGAAACAAATAAAATATGTTTTCATTATGCTTTCTAAATTTTCAATATTTTATTTTGCAGATATTTGATAATAAAATCAGGATGGAAATGCCCTAAATCTGCACAAAATGTTCCCTCCATATCTTATGCCAACCTCATAATTCATCCAGTTATGAGCATAATTGGATTTTGTTCGAGCCCATCTACATGAAGAAGATGAACAAGATAGCTCAAAGAAGCCTCAATGAATTTGTCTTTGTGCAATATAATCTTTGGTTGTGCACAAGGAAGGTAGAGGAAACACTATTTGGTCCACTTGATTTAGATGGTCCACTTGATTTAGATGATATAGATCCTTACAGTGATTGGACATCATAGGAATAACCTCTATATTTACAGAGGATGATATTTATGAATTAGAAAGGCAGACTATGGAGGATGGGGGTAGACTGTGACTAGATGACATTGATTAGGACAAGGAGGTTGAGGATGATGAGTCATTGTCGGTGCCAATACCATCTACATCCAGGATGGAGGTCGAGTCACACTCAGTTGTGCCAAGCGAGGTGCAGCCACAACAGACTCCTAAGACTAGAACCCCTACCCCTCTCGTAGTTTTTACTAGAGCTTCTAGGATGGGAAAGAAGAAGATGTAGATTGTTTTGATGTTGTATTTACTTGTAGTTTTACAAAGACAATTTACTATTTTAATTTTGCTTCAAACTATCAGGCTACCAGCCATCAGCATTCCACTTAAGGATGTCATTTTATACCCAATTTACACTTAAATATATCTAGACTCGGCTTATTTTCGTTGTTTACTTGTCTACTGACTGATTAGATGCATCTCCTCATTAAATTTTACAAGAAAATGTATTTCTAATTAAATTTAAGCAATTTTTTAAGTTGCCGAGTTTTTTTCCCTGGGTATTTATCGAGTTTTTTTGGGCCTTTGCAAGAAGTTATCGAGTCCAAATATTTAAACTATGTCGTGTCCCTAAATTAGTCCTTTCGTAATATGACACTTGATAAATCTTCCCAATCCTTCAACTAATAGAATAAATAAATACAAGGGGATCTCCCTGTCGAAGACCCCTAGAAGAACTAAATAGACAAGTGCACTAACTATTGTTAAAATCACAAAAGTAGTATACGTGATGCAACTCATCACCCAATTAATCCATTCAACTATGCCATCCCTGAATTAGTCCTTGCCTAATATGAGACTTGATGAATTTTCCTATTCCTTCAACTAGTAGAATAAAGAAATACAAGGAAAGGGGATCTCCATGTTGAAGACCCCTAGAAGCACTAAATAGACCAGTAGACTAACTATTGTTAAAATCACAAAAGTGGAGCAAGCGACGCAACTCATCACCCAATTGATCCATTTGATAATAAAATCAAAAGCTGTAAGAACCTTATGCAATAACTCCATTTGACTCTATTATAGGCTTTAGCAATATCTAATTTTATAGACATAGCCTTCTCGTTGAAGACTGCCATAGCATGAATATCTTTGCCGTTGTGATTATCCTATCCAAAATTTGTCTTTTGGCAACGAAACTACCGTACTCTTGGAAGATTAGTTTTTAATCCATGGCTTGAGCCATTTTGCAATCAACCTTGTGATTATTTTATAAATCACATGACACAAGGCTATAGGTTGAAAGGAGTTAAGGGACATATCTCCATCCTTCGGTGTGAGAGGTGTGAGAGTAAGGAAGGTAGTATTCATACTCCTGAGCATCTATTTATTTTTTTAAGACTCTTGCACCACATCGAAGAGATCTAACTTAATTATTTCCCGAAATTATTGATAAATTCAATAGGGAACCCATGTTGACTAGGTGTTTTTCCCTTATTCATGCCAAACACCACAAATTCAATCTCAAATAAAGAAATAGGTTGAAGAAGATCCTCATTTATTTTATTAGTAATAAAAGGAGAGATACAGTCCAGTTCTAACGATTTCCTCATTGAGCTCCCATGTCTTATGTCCTTCACAGTGTTATGAAGGAGCTATGCTTTTATCCCCTTCTTAAAGCCAATCAACCCATAAATTTTTCTTCCCACAGATCTCTTCATGAAGCTCTCATTTCTCTAACTCCTTCACCGTAACATACTGTTCCCTGTATAAATCCTTTGATAGACCTTGATCTCTTAATTTGTGAGGGATAATGCTTCAACGTGGGACTAAGAATTCCCTTTTTCGAGAAGATATTTCTGAAACACATCCTATTACACCTTTTGAACTTGTACTTTATGAAGTGCAATTGCTTGGAAAATAAGTACATAGCAATTCAAAAAGCAGGCTTCCCCAGCCTCCACTAATTTAGAATAAGGTCATGAAGGGAAGGATCCCCAAGCCACATGATTTAAAATTTAAAAGAGGGATTCTTTAACACTCAGAACTGAGAAGCAGAAAACTTGATTGGCTAACGGTCCAAATCCTCTCTGATCCATAATCTCTAAACTAGTAACCCAGTTATCACCCATTTAGTACCAGAGACCAAAAAATTGTCTAATCTCTCAGCTATCACCTCAACTCCAAATAAGTAATCCATTGATGGATTTAACATCCATTACCTTGAGAAACTTGATATTGTTCCTCAAAGGACATGCTAAAGGATCAAGCCTAAAATTAACTCCCCTCTTCTCATCCAGGCTTGATACTGCAATAAAATCTCTTGCCAAAATCTAAGGGAACATAGGCATGGAACAAACATATATTAAATATGACCAAAGAAAGGATTTTCCATCAACATCAACTGGAGCATAAATATTAGTAAAAATAAGATTCTCACTGGATTCACAACTAGTAGTCACCAAAGATATGTAAGATTTGCTAGAAATCTACCAAAGTGGGATAATATCAGATGGGTCCTAGAGGCAAGTCGTACCCCCCGAACTACCTTGAAGCCCTATACATTTACAATGACTAAAAGCCCAAATTTTTGAGGCCTTGCTAAGCATATCATCAACAGATAACTTAGTTTTCTGAATAAAGACTATATAAAGAGACTTAGAACCAATCAACTCTCAAATAGTCTTTTGTCTAGGGATACTATTCAACCCCCTTATCTTAAATAAATGGACAATCATCTCTATAATGGAGATAAGTGGGGGTCAATGATCTTTCATGAAGCTAGACTCCAATAAAGTCTCACCAACTAGCTTTACCTTTATCTTTCTTCCTACCTATCTTAGGAGTCTTCCTAGGAGCACATTTTTCAAGAGATTTCTGGTAAATTCCCAAAACAGGTGGGGTGCGCTTACCTTTACTACCATCCTACTTATCTTTGTCTACATTAGCCACAAAACATGAGAGAGACAAACCATCTTTCATTTCATTTCATCTAGGTGTTCCAAACTCTCCTAAAGTACCCATGGGGATATGTGTCCATTTTCACATTTAGATCTTCTTGTGAGCCAACCTCAATAGTATTACCCTTTTCACCCTCTAGGTCGCCTATCCCCAAAAGTTCTTAACCAATAGTAAGTTTCCAATAAACCCGGATCAAATTTTTCTAAATCATCCAGAGCCTCAAACCTGTTAAACACCTCATTTGAATGTCTATCATTTAGAGTTACCTTTTGACATCTTCCCTTAGTATGAGTTCTAACTGGTGCAGGAGCACCATGGCTACAACGGTCACCATGAAGTCCTGATGGAGATCCAAGGATAGGAGAAGATCAATAATATCATTCATGGTCACTTTTCAATGTAATATGATCTATAAGGTCTTAAATGATGTAATTTGGCCATTAGAGCCACCAAATGTAATGAAGTGCACTAAAAGTGCCAACAAGATGTAATGTTACCTTGTAGGCAAAATAAGGCCAAATAAAGGATAAATATAAGGGCTATTGGTAGTTTAAAGGTTTTAATGATGAAAATGTTTTGTATGGTCATTAAAAGACCATTTTGAGAATGTAATGAAGGCCGTTGTCGAGTTGACAACATAGCTGTCAACTTTACAACCTCAAAACATATGTATTATACCAGCTCATAAAGAGTTTTCATCAGTTTCTAGATAGTTGAGGGTGGTTCAAAGGTTAGTTAAGTGGTTGGCGATTGGAACAGATGGTTCCCTATTTATTTATGTCTTGTAATATGAAAGAAAAAGGAGTGTGGTCGGGATTTTGGAGTGTGAATCAAAGAAGTGTTCGGGTTCTACATTTTCATGTTCTTTTTCTACAACAGTCAACTTTGGATACAAATATAGTGGGCTTAATGGATGTATTTTGAAACTTTTCTTTTTGGACATGTTAATATTTTGAATCTAGAGTAATTTGGGCTTTGAAGGAGTTCATTTGATTGAGTATAGCAAAAGTTATCTTTATTTGATTAAAACTGGTTCAAACCCTCGTTAGGGAAAGTAGTGAGCACACAAAATGTGATTCCTTTCATTTTGCACGCATGAATAACCTCCTCTCTTGGATAGGGATGAAGGAGATGGTGTACACTAACTGTCCCATGAGGTTGCAGGGTCTCATGCGATGTTTGGTACGTGAATGGAAGCCATTAATATGACTGAACAGTCACAAAAAGAAGGATTTGGACTGTTGTAGTCAGCAAATAGGGGCTTTGTCCATAAATTGATGAATGTTAGGGCCATGGGCTTGAGGAGATGCAAGTAGGGAGAGTCTACAACATGTAGGATGCTTGGGAGAAGGCAGTGAGTCCAAGGACAGGGTTCAACAACCAAAGTTGCAGAAATTTTGTAATGATTGTCACAGTGGGACAGTGACTTGGTAAGTTATTTTGTTTTGATTAGAAGTTGAGTTTAATGGATCAAGTGGATATGGGGGTATGTGGATAGAGCCTAGGGAGTCGAGGAGGATCTAGATGATGTCTCAATAGTCAGGAGTGAAGGGACACAATGTTTGGAGGACGTTTAATGTGACTGTCTTCATAGTGGCAGATTGACTGTCTTAAGAAACAATGAACAATTAGTGTTTCTTGTAGGCCAAGTTGGGTCAAGTGTCGGGTCACTTGAAGCAAGGTGTAAGGGTTCTATATGTTGATTGGGTGTAGGGAAATCCAAAGGAAAGGGATAGTTTCCAATCAAGAGTCTATAGACGGGTGTCTTGAAGGGTTGTATGTGGACAGTCATAAGTCAATGAAAGAGGATCAAAGATTGAGTGATCAATGATGGGGTGGATTGTATTTAGGGTATTGAGCATAGTGGACTAGTTGTGGCTTGACCATTAGTACGTCTTGAAAGTGGGTGGGTCCAGGAGAGTGATCACTAACATCGATGAATCTTTTCTTATCATCCATCATGGGAGCCTTCTCTTTATCTAGTTAGGAAGTGAATTAATCAGCCCTGTAGAGTCAAAAATTGTATACTTCATTTGTAATTTAGACTACACTTTTGTAGCAACTTTAGTGTACATTCTTCTAGCATTTAAATAGGTCTATTTCAACCCTTGCATCAGCCTTTTCCATCTCAGGATGCTCAAGGGTCCTTTTCATCAACTACACTCCTACACCAATTTGTATTAATACATGTTTCATTTTCCAGCTATTAGTTTTTAGTGTTTTTTGCCTAAACACGAGCTCGTCATGCATTCATCCTGTGAAATCTTAAAATTCAAATGTCAATTTTGAGTGTTTTCACACTTGCCACCTACCTTGGTCAATGGAAATGTCTTGGAATCATCTAGAATGGCTAGGAAGCCTCTTTTTCCCCGCTTTTCTCCCTTTTAAATTAATCTCTATACTCTATTCAAGATCTCTTTCTTCTTGCACATAAAATCTCTTGCATTGTCTTGGCTTTCACAATCTTCTCTTGCACTCTCGCGCATGCTTTAGCAATCTACTACAATGATATTCATACCTCTTTTGACTTTCTCACACCTATTTGCTAATATATTTCTCTTGTATCTTTGAGCATCTTGGGATTTATCACATACTTATCTATTATTTATCTCATGCAATAGGGGTTTTCCTCCATTAAGAGGACTTTGTTTCTATTTGCATTGCTCACGTAATAGGCGTTTTCCTCCATTTAGCGGGATTTGTTTCTAATACATTATCATTTAATCATTTATTTGTCTTTTTGAAATGGGATCTATCTATCTTGCTATTGTGCAGATGGAACACCCAAATAGGGACTTGACTGAGGCAAGTCTCTAAATAGTCCCAAATATTTTTCTTCTCTTATGTGTGTAGATTCAGTGGAAGCATTCAAATGTACAAAGGTTTCCTTGTATTTGTTTGTCTTATTTATGCTTATTTTTAATCTATTATTTGCTACTTTATTTTTTATTTTGGGTTTCGCATGTTATCTGAAGTAGAGAAATAGCTTTTTTCTATTCTAATTATTTTTTATTTCGGTTCATACAAGAGTGTAGCATGTCTCCCAGATGTCCACATGCAACACTAGCGTCCTTGGTCAAGATGCTCAGATTTGGACCAAATACTCTCTTCCTTTTAGTTTTCTCATTTCTGTAAACAAAATCCTCATTTTCTTTATTTATAATTAGATATCTTCACTAGTTTATAAGGTCGAAGATATCATAATGTGTGTTGTGGAATTATCTCTCAAATTAATTTTATTTCCTTTCTGTAGGGTTATATTTACTCCACTACAACGCCAATGCCAAAACCCCCTATAAATTTGATTTGGGACACATCCGCTGCAAATGCCCATATCCATGGAAAATTCGACATCGAAATGGAAAAGTTTCATAATGTAGCAGTTGGATCCATGAATTTGATGTTGGCTGTGTGTCAGCGTCCCTTGTGCGATTCGTGGCGTTGGGAGATTTTTGGCAGTGCACCAACATCCCTCGCAAGATTTGTGATATTGTTTAGCTGCTTCCTATGGATTCTATAAGTCTAGTGGTTGTATTAGGCATTACAGGTCAACCTTTTGGTGCAACAACAAACACACTTGTAACAAGTACTATCAAAGCTTGGTCACATGTTTTAATCTCCTCCATGAGTGACACAGGCCTGTGGCGAGTGATGCTAAAGGGGATTGTTGGCAATGCACTAGTGTCCCTTGTGGAATTCGTGACATGGTTTAACCGCCTTCTATGGATTCTATAAGTCTAGTGGTTGTATCAGGCATTGAAAGGTCCATCTTTTGGTGCAATGATAACCATACTTGTAACATTTGACCCTAGCCTAATTTCCATAGAATTAAGAAAAATCTTAATCAAATCAATTTTCGCACAAACACAAATTATCTTTTTATCGATAGCTTTTTATGAAGGGCCCACTGATTTGCTAAGCTGCACTGCAACCAAGCTGAAAATATCCCTTCTTCAGAATTGAAGAGGAAACCACAGTAACCTCACCCAGACTAGAATCCTTGATTGAAACTCTTTTGAGGGGTTAAATAGAACATACCATGGCTTAATGAAAAGACCCATTTGATTGTAGAAATATTGTTCTCCTTCAAACACTTTATTTCTATCTAGCATACATGAAAAGATCACAAGAAAATAATTGTTGGCTACTAAATAAATTATATCTCTCCCTCTAGATTCTATTTGCGTTGTGCCCATGATTACAAGAATGAAAAAGACATGCGAATCCCCATGAACTTATAAATCAGGACATGATTTGAAAAATAATTTATATCATCTTCAGTCTGACCGGATCACCAGAGTAGGCCTAATATAACTCCCTGTCATGCACCCATTTACCTTTACAGACTCAAATCCCTTAAGTTGTGCAAAATTTTCCCCCATACCTGTACCATTGTAGCCAAAAACTAGATTCTCGTGCACAAAGGGAGCGAGAAGTTCTCTTAATAAAACATCCTTGAAAGGAAGAATTATTGGCTCGAGAAGCTTCTAATCAAAGCCATACTTAGCAGAAAAAAGAAACCACAAAATTTGCACAAAATCTCTCTTCGTATTCCCAATGCAAACACCAGCAACACCCCACAATAGTAAATCTTTCCTCCTGTTCTTCCAACCCAACAACACCCCAAATGGAAGTAGACAACAACACCTTCGCCCCCTGTTCATAGGAAAGAACCCCTATTGGCTGATACATTTTTCAAACCACTGACACACCCTGGCCTACTCCACCCAGGACAACCCTTCCAAAATGGCATACCAAAATTAGTCAAGGGATCAAACCCTAGCCCGATTTCTGTTCTACTCCCATCATCCTCCATTCCCAAATGCAAATCTTCCTTATTTATAATAATTACTGTTACTAAATTTTGCTTAAGGGCTGAAATTTTGATGTGCTGAAAGTAACATTACAGACTGAAGCAGAAAATGTTTCTTTTAAACTTCCTTTTAATCTGATACTTTAAGTGATAATCATTGCATCATAGAAAAGAAAGGAGAATTAAAGTGAAAATCATTGAATTATCAGCTAGCATGTGCAAAGAATAAACTTCATTTATAACAGATGCCGAAATGTCATGAGATGCAAAATGCAAATCTTTTCTCTCACACATGCTGTGAGAGTAGCATGACTAAATACATAATGCAAGAAGTATGGAAAGAAGGAAAAATCAACGCAGGAGGTCAGGGGTAACCAGCCATTGCCTGATGGAATGACTGGCTGTCTTTCTCTGGCTCAAGTCTTCCTGTTGCTCCAGCAAGCTTTTCTTCATCCCTTTCAGCGGTGTCCTGCGAATAGTAAGAAATGGGTTAGATCCGAAGACCTAAGCAATGGTGGTGACCTAATCTCATGCATAATTTTACCTTGCTGTCACAATATATATCTCATGTGCTAAATTTGAATTTCAAGGAGAAAAAAGAGAAAGTAACTTTTGCTAACGTGTTTKTGCAAGTGTGCAGGAGGATTATYATTTTAATGCGTGTGTGCACMTAACYGAGGCTCCCTTAGGGTATGAGCCCGACGTGCRCATTAGGATGGCAATCTTGCAGGTTTCAAATATAAAATATAATATCAAAGGGACATGTGTTGTTATGCATGAAACCTTTTATTATTCATATTGCAGGTTGTACAGGACATCAAGMAATGGCTGTGAGTAAAGCAGAAAACACTCAAGATGTTCAAATTTAACATGTGRAAAAGTATTGGAAGCTACAGGAAAGAGTCATGGTTGAAACCCAAAGAAGAGCATTCATTGCAAAATAACAAGCAGAATCAAGAAAGTTAGTTTTAGCAGCAGTGAGCCATCTTTCCATGGAATTATACTAACAGGAAATCATAAGAAGAGGTTTCTTATGCAAAAGAGGAGGTGTATTCAGGGCCAATTTCAAACCCTTATGTCAGAGAGGGAAAATCTATGAAAAATCAGAATAAACTTTGCAAAGAACAGACAGCTTCAACAAGCAGTTTTCATCCATTTCCATAAAGCAAGCAGAACAATTAATGATATCTCTCATGCAAGGAAGTGAAACTTTAGGTTTTAAGCTCTCAGAGGTAAAAATGACAGAAAGACAGTGCTGTGTAGTTTCAAAGTTTAAATTTCAACAAAAGTCTCAGATTTATGCTAAACTTTATGCATGGAAAAAATACATGAGTGCCCAGAAGATCGTTCCTATTTCCATATTCAGCAACAGCAGAGTAACTAAGCCTTGTAGTCTCTTTTAAGTACCCAGAATGATAAAACCCCAGATCAGTTGTCTCTCTCTGCAAAATCTTCAGAAAATGTCAGAGTAAAGTCAGTAAAATGAAGCCTTCACCCACAAAATGAAGCTCTCAGTTTTCTGGGAATTTTTTCCAAGCTACAGATGTTTTAACAGTGTTGGTCAGTTTAGAGGAAAAAATGCATAGAATGATTTACCAACAGAAAAACCCATTGAACATTGTTGAGGGCAAAATGCAATACTTATTTGATGAGGATGGGTATCGATATTTTGATGCTTTTGAGGGCATTGTTACAGTTTCCTGTGGATGTTGTCATCCAGATGTTGTTGAGGCCATCATGAATCAAACTAAACTGTTGCAGCATGCTACAACAATATACTTGCATCATGCTATAGCAGATTATGCAGAGGCAGAACGTAAGAGTGAGCCCAATTTCTAGAGTCTGAATGTATAACAGCAAATATCAATATTGCAGATGGAAAGGAAACGGCAGCTACTGGGAGCACAAGGAACAGTAAAGACTGTAGCAGCTAGAGCTAAGGCAACGGCTTTCATTAGTAGCAGCTAGATCTAATGCAACAGCAAGTAAAACGACATATAACAAATATAAAAACCTCAGACCCGTGTTTTCTCTTTTCAACAGCTGAAACACGGACAAAGACGTAAAGCATAATGCTAAGCTTTAGAATAAAATCAAGTTAGGCCCAACAGTTACCTCATGGCGACAGCAACCTGGACAATCGACGAGCATAGCATAAATAGTTTCAAACCCTGGCGTCATTTTCTCCTCATGTTTGAGAGTCTTCCAAGAGGTGAAGGAAGAAATGACAAGTTTTAGGGTTATGTTTCATTGTATACCCTAACTTAACCATCTGAAGGGTCGGATGTGTTGTCTTGCACCTTTTCAAACTTAACTCAACAATACACAAATATATTGTTAAGTTGCGCAATATATTTGTGTATTTTTGACTTAAGTTTTTTTTCCTCGGCCTTATTTTGCTCTTTTTTTCTTTGTATTTAATTTTTCTTAGTTGGTCAATATTAAATCAACTAAGTATTATTAAAAGGAAGTTTGTATGTGCAACAATAATTGTTGCTTTCAAATTTTTCCTAAGTGGAAGATAAATGTATTGACTTAGTCATGCAATTCAATGAGTTCGAGAGCTTTCAGGAGTTGAATGAGTCTGTAGACATGAGGAGAACATGTAGGACTTGGTTGAGGGTATATAGGGGTTTTGGGTCGATTTTGACTTGATCTTGGCAGTTGGAGAGGTCATTATGACCATTTGGAGAGTTTTGAGGGTGGTTAGGAGTGAGTCATGGTTTCTTTTATGGCTTAGTGGGCTTTTTCATAAGTGGGCTTTATTTTTGAGAGTTATTGCTTCCTATTATGCTGGCTTTTTGGAGGAATCCGACCCAAGTTTGTTTGGGTGGTGTACTTAGTGTTTCTGGGCACTCTTTTGTAATCAGTTCTGACAGAGTGAAAAGGAGGACTTAGTGATTATTTTTTATCCTTAGTATTTTGGCATCAGTTTTGGTCTGTAACTCATTGGCTCTTTATGGAAGATTGAATACATTTTACAGGTTTTATCTCATTTGCAGGTTATCAGTCCTACTTGTTATTGTGGTACAGTGTGTTATGTGATTGATAAAGCCAAAATTTGAAGTGTTATTAAAGCATTCTTTTTATGGTTTCTGTCTCACACTTTTCTCACCTTTCTGCAAGAGGCTTTTATATAGGTTGTTAATTGTGTCATACAGGTGTTCAGACACTAGTTAGTGGAAATCATTTTCCCTCTCTAACGTTTGTATCATTCTGACCAATTAATGAAATATTGATGTATTATGGTCCATAACAAGTTGTGATGCTTTTCATTACACTTGAGATTGAGTATCTTGCATGAGTATTCATCTTTGCTACAGTTGAAATCTCCATAGCTTAAAAGTTTTCTTTCTCAAGCTCCTTAGTTGTTTGTTCTATTTCAGTTACCTTTCTTTTCATTCAAGTTTCTCTCTCCCTTTCCCTGATAAATCGTAGTGTGAGTTTTTAGGAGCCGGCCTTATCCGGAGATTCACTCCTCCTCAAGTTACCCACAGCTTAGGAGTGTTTCCATTGTTATCCTGAAGTGTCAAATTGTTGTTGAACTTGGCAAGGGTGCAATTTCAAGAGATAACAATTACACCTTTTTATTTCTTCAATAAAGCAATTAATTCGTCTTTATATAAGATGTTTTGCCTTTATGCAGAGCTTCCCTTTTCATTTCTCCATTGCTACTTTTATAGATTTAATAATTGCTCACTTTGTTATTTATAAATCATTATTGTCTGCGTGTTATTCTCCTTTTGGTTTTATTCTCTTTTCATCTTATATGCTTCTTCTTATTGTCTAGCATAAATATTAAGTTTTCTTTAGTAAGTTTTCTGATCCTTAATACTAAGTGTTACCCCTTCATATCTCTATAAAAGTTAAACCATTCATCACTCCCTTTTTCTTACTCTTGGATCATACAAATGAATTATTATATTTTTATTTTAGGCACCAAATTTGAAGCATGAGCATCCTGGGGTAGTTGGCAATCCTGCATGTTGGATTTCTTTGACCTTAGTGTTGGAGAACTCGGTTGGTGAGGTGTTGCTCGGTTGGAGTGTTGGCAGAGGGACTAGGTCGCTAAAGACGGATTTGATCGCTGAAGGGAGGCTCGGTCGCTGAAGAACTTGGCAAACTTTGGCTCTCGGCATATGTTGTGGAGCTCACTCATCGTTCTTGATCGACAATGCCTGGCTTTCTTGGCATGTGCTGGTTGCTAATGCTCTACAGTTTGCTGACACTCGACAATTTAGCTTGCTGACTGGTGTTCTTGGGGATCTGGGAGGCCGACTTGATGGATTGAATTTGTGTAGCGTATGATCATGATGTGGATCGATCGTGGGGATGTCTGTGGACCTGTTTGGGTTTTGGATCTTTATCCTATGTTCATTTAGTGGATTGTAAGGACCGACTTGGTCATTTAAAATATGTTGCAGGAAGACTTGTGGCTTGAATATGTATTTAAAGTAATGATTTCTTTTATTTGTAATTTACTAGGACGACTTCTGGCTTGGTTGGGTATAAATAAACAGTATTAGCTAGAGAGAGGGGGATCAAATGGAGGGATTCAACATGGAGTAGCAGAGAGTTGTGGATTTGAGAAGAGCTAGTAGCTAAGTGTGGGCTTGGAAGACAAGAAGGTTTCTTGTTTGCTTGCGAGCACAAGTTTAGATTCTTCTTGGAGTTTCTACAAGATTGTGGCTCTAGGCTAGTTAGGAGTTGGATATTTCTAGGTCTTGCAGAACTTCTATTGTAATTGTTTGTATTTTAGTCATAACCAAGAAGGCCTTACAGTCAGACATGTTGAATGAAAATCTGATGATTCTATCATGGGAATTTGCATTGTTGTGGATCTAAATCTCTGTGTTATTGCTTATTTCCGTTGAGTGGTTGTTAGTTGGGGGCTTGGACATCTCCTTTGGGGATTCTCCCTGCCTTGCACTGCGTCAAGTGGTATCAGAGCTTGAAGTTCCTGAGTGTGTGGACAGATCACCGGGGGTGAGGCAATTTGCACCAGGACCTTGGGTTTGGAAATTTGGTGATTTGTTGCAGCGGGTTTTCAAAGATCTTGGAAGATGCCTCCAAGAAGATTGGACCCTAGGGAAATTGCAGATCTCTGTGATGTTATGGAGTCAAGGATTACAGAGAAGGTTAAAGCAGATTTCAGATCTGAGATGGACTTGATGAAGAATGATATGATCAATGAGATCATACGAGCTATGACCGGTGTACCTCTAAATGTGGGCACTGAGGATGGTTATCAGGAAGTTGATGAAGACTTTGGAGCTGTTGGATCTAGTGCAGAGGATAGAACTGACCGTGTGGAGAGATCTATAGATGACAGTGCTGGTTGGTTGGACAGATTAGGCACTCGGCAAAAGTTGAAGCATAAGATGGATGTTTCTAATTTCTCAAGTAATTTGAATCCTGAAGACCTGATTGATTGGATTGGTGAATTGGAAGACTACTTTGAGTTAGAGGATATTTATGATCCCCTTACAGTAAGATTGGCACAAACTAAGCTGAAAGGGCATGTTTCTCTTTGGTGGAAAGAATTGCAGCAAGATAGAGAAGGTGAACAGAAGACCACTAGATGGAGATTTATGGTGACTAAGTTAAAGGCTAAGTTCATACCTGCTGACTATGAACTTGATTTGTTTAAGAGGTTGTAGAATTTGAAACAAAAGGATTTGTCTGTGAAGGAATATATCGAGGAGTTCTATAAGTTGACTATTCGGTCTGGGTATAGACAACTTTCCAAGGAGAAGGTAGCTCAGTATATTAATGGTTTGAGATTCAATATTCAGGATGAGATTGGTATGTTGAAGATTGATTTGGTTGAGGATGCTTATCAGTATGCTCTGAAGGCAGAAAATAAGTTGAAGATAAAACATCAAGGTGGATCCAGAGGGAAGGATAAACAGGATCACTCGGTCAAAGATAAGCCAACTGTTGAAGATGAATCAAAAACTATTGAGCCGAGGAAGAGGACTTTAAGGGTACTTGTTTTCATTGTGGTGAAGGACATAGAGCTTTTGAATGTTCCCAAAACAATGGTGACCAAAGAGTTGTTGTGATGAATGAGGCTGAAGACTTGGTAAATGAGCCTGAACAAGGAGGAGACAGTTTGTTGGCTCGACGAGTACTGTTTGGTAAGAGAGTACTTGAACCTTGTCAGAGGAGTAATTTGTCCAGCACTCGTTGTAAGTCTGCTGGTAAAATCTGCAATATGATTGTGGATGGTGGTAGTATTGATAACCTTGTAGCTGAGGAGATGGTTCAGAAACTTGGTTTGAAGAGAGTGAGACATCCTTGTCCTTATAGGATTGGTTGGTTGCAAGATGTACATGCTTTGGAAGTGAGGGAGAAATGTCTTATTGAATTTCAGATTGGCCAGTATAAGGATCAAGTGTTGTGTGATATTGTGGAAATGGGTAGTTGTCACATATTGCTCGGTAGACCTTGGCAGTATGATTGCAGGGTTGTGCATGATTGTGTCAAGAATGTGTTTTTTGTTGAGAAGGATGGCAGGAAGTTTTCACTTATGCCTTTCTAGAATGAAGAAATAGGTAGGAAGAACCTGAGTTTTGGGAACCGAGTTGAGTTGAAGGATTCTGAAAGGGTTAGAGATTAGTATGGGGAACAAACATGTGGAGTGTCAAGGAAAAACTTGAGGAGGAAAAGAAAGGAGAAGTGGATTCA
Organism: Thuja plicata; assembly: GCA_018584345.1. Classification (NCBI taxonomy): domain Eukaryota; kingdom Viridiplantae; phylum Streptophyta; class Pinopsida; order Cupressales; family Cupressaceae; genus Thuja; species Thuja plicata. Next base: position 71,661 of record MU225897.1, read on the forward strand.
GGGTAAGAGTGTTGAAGACTTAGAGGACATGTATGTGAAGAACCAATTCGGGATTTAAGTGTTGAATCGGATAAGATGTTCTTCCAGCCTTTAAGAACATCTTTTTGCACCTGGAGTGTCTGATGCAAGAGCATCCTGGGGTAGTTGGCAATCCTCCATGTTGGAATGCTTTGACCTTAGTGTTGCAGAACTCGGTTGCAATGTTGGCTGAGGGACTCAGTCGTTGAAGAGGGATTTGGTCGTTGAAGGGAGGCTTGGTCGCTGAAGAACTCGGCAAACTCTGGCGCTCAGCATGTGTTGTGGAGCTCGGTCATTGTACTTGCTCGGTGATGCCTGGCTTGCTTGGCATGTGTTGGTTGTTGATGCTCGACAGTTTGCTGACAGACGGAAGTTTTGCTTGCCGACTAGTGTTCTTGCAAATCTGAGAGGCCGACTTGATGCATTTAATTTGTGTAGAGTGTGATCGTGACGTGGATTGATCGTGGGGATGTGTGTGGACCTGTTTGGGTCTTGGATCTTTATCCTATATGTATTTAGTGGATTGTAATGGCCGACTAGGTTATTTAATATCTTTTGCAGACCAGCTTGTGGCTTGAATATGTATTTAATGTAAGGGTTTATTTTATTTGTAATTTTCTAGGCCAACTTGTGGCTTAGTTGGGGATGAATAAAGAGTGTTATCTAGAGAGAGGGGGATCAGATGGTGGGATTTAGCATGGAGTAGCAGAGAGGTGTGGATTTGAGAAGAGCTAGTAGCTAAGTGTGGGCTTGGAAGACAAGAAGGTTTCTTGTTTGCTTACGAGCACAAGTTTAGATTCTTCTTGGAGTTTCTACCAGATTGTGGATTTGGGCTAGTTAGGAGTTGGATCTTGCGAGGTCTTGTAGAATTACTGTTGTAATTGTTTGTATTCTAGCCATAACCCGGAATGCCTTACAGTCAGGCATATTGAATGAAAATCTGATGATTTTATCATAGAAATTTACTTTGTTGTGGATCTAAATCTTTGTGTTATTCCTTATTTCCGTTGTGCGGTTGTTAGCTAGGGGCTTGGACATCTCCTTTGGGGATTCTCCCTGCCTTGCACTGCGTCAAAATTATGATCAGCAAATATGAACATGAGACAGCCAACATTCACAATATAATCATTATCGATCTTATAATCAACATTTCCATAGATTAGTTGACCGTGTTAACTAGTCATATCTTTGGGGTGTAAACTAGACCATACATATTATAATTTTTTCTTTGTGTACCTTGCTTCATCCTAAGAGTTGTCTTTGCTTTCATCAATCTACTTTTGATATCAATGACAATTAATCCAACAATCTCATTCATACCTTTTGACATCAATTAAAATAGTATCTTCTCACAATTGACATTAGTAATAATATCTCCAACAATCTCCTCGTTTGTCATGTTAGGATTTAGGTACCATCAACCCTCTAAATCCTAAATTTATTATTTTCCCTAATATCTTTTGTAATTTACTCGTAAGAGGCTGAACCGTTTAACCAACGGTGGTGAAAGAGACCTTGAAAAGTTAAAGTTACTTTTATCATTTGTAATCTCTGAAAAAGACAAAATATCTAGGCGTCCTCTCTTTTAATCCTCTATTTTGAGGTATTTGAATGCTTGTAAGAAGTTGTAAGAGCATCTATGAAAGCTATGACAGCTGTCATAAGATTCTATGACAACACTTATGACGGTTTATGACAGATTCCTTAAATAGGTCGACATGCATGAGAGATGCCTAATGACAGTTGTAAGAGCATCTGTAAGAGGATATTTTTGGGGTGGGAGTGAGGTTTTTCCAGCTCATTTTTTTTCCTATTGTTTTATGATACCACAATGGTATTCATCCTCACAAATTCCTATAAATTGTGACCTTGAGCTAGAGTTATTCATTCATTCTTTTTTAGTTTCTAGGGTAACAGAGTGCTGCCGGATTTTCTACACGGGTCTACAGAGAAGTGTATTTTTGTTGTATTCTTCATTGGATTAGTAATATACTTGCCTCTCTTTCTGTGGTGTATTTTTTTCCCGAAAGGGTTTCTCCATGTCAATCTGGTGTTTTATGTGCAATGGTTTTCCAGTTCTTGTTTTTGTTGGAAATATTCAGGACTAACCAAGTTACTGAGAGGGGAGGGGTGAATCAGTAACACTTAAAACTTTAAAACATTTCTGCACTTTTATATTCTCTAACCATTCATTCATCTAATCTACTGCA
>MU225897.1:86164-103864 GCA_018584345.1 Thuja plicata
ATATATATATATATATATATATATATATATATATAGGACATGTCATTACTATTAAACCATACATTCTTCTGTCCATATCCACTTGGCTTAGGAATGAGTCCAAGGAGATAGGGTAGTAGATCCTGCTCGAGGCATTGATTTTTAATCCCTTCTTTATGGGATAAATAGTTCTCTGAGGTTAGCTTAACAAAAAAAGGATAAATACATGAAAATTATCTAAATACATGATAAACCCTCGTATAAATGGAACTTTATCTCAGTTTACGAATTCATTAAAATCATTAAGAGAACCCCCTCAAGCTAGTGTAAATCTCATTCTTTCTATTAGCTCTAATCTTCAATACCTATAAAACTTTATTATGCTTCTTTCCAGCTCCTGTCTGCTATGATACCAAGTAAAAATTATGGAGCTCTGATACCATGTAAAATTTTAGCTATCTACACATCGCAATTTGGATCTAGCTAGAAAAGAAAAAAACTGATTTTGCTAGATGAAAGAGAAAAAATTTAGAGCAATAACAAGAATGATAAATTATTTCTATCAATTTACAAATGAATATAGAAAGTATTTAATCTTCCTCAAAGAAAACAACAGAGGAAAAACAAGAATAAAATGTTAATTGGAAAGATTAGGTACTAAGAGGGGGGGTGTGAATCGGTACTAAGAAACTTCTATCTCTTTTGCACTTGATTGAACATTAATCCATTAAACATCACCTGATAGTCACATTAATCGATAGTGTTCTCAGTATTACCAATATGTTGTAACTTAAAAACATAAAGTAAATGACAATAACACATAATCAGATTCACATACCCATAACATAGATTTCTGGCCACGTAGAAACCCTTGGCCAAAGGGAAAAACTGCGGTGGGGATGACACCCACAACTCTTCACTACAATTTTTTTTTTGCTTGTTAGAGCTTACAATATGTCACCTTCTAAGTGACTCACCCATTTAGGAGTGACTGATACATTGTTAAGTGTATCTACTATCTTATTAAGACTACTCCACTAAGAGATTTAATTCCGCCTCTACGGCGTTCACCCTGTTAAAGGATTTATAAAAAGCTCACACACAAATGAACTTATTAGTCGTATTAGAGACTACCAGGTTAAGGGATTTACAATACCTTGTAGAAACTGTTAGGATTCTTCACAAGATAGTAATTGATCTGTATGTGCTTCCTTCCAAATCTTGTCAGATCCCTTATGCTCAAAATCTATGTTCCTAATTCTTCTCTACTTTTGATTCACTTCTCTGCTCAATTCGTCCTTATAACTTCTTCTCAACAACAACTCTTCGTAATCTTCTTTAGATTTTTATCTTTGAATCTCCTTCACTTGTCCCTCATTCCTGACATTTGATCTTAGGGTTATTCAAAAACTTAATCTCGATCTTTCCATAGATTATTTTTATGTTCTTCCTTCTTGTCGGTTGCTGCATGATTTTCCTTATGACTGATAATTGTCGACTTCCGATAGTTGACCTCCTTATTCTGATAACTCATCCTTTTGTGCTATAGTAATTCGGGTAGTAATTACTTTTCTATTTGACATCAATGAAAAAAATTATCATAATGCCAATGAATTCCAACATAAAATTGACAAAAGGGATATTCCTTAGCTTAAAAACTAAGAACAATAGTTTTACCCGTGACAGAATGAAAACTAGTAATAAAACACAGTTTCCACTTCCAAGAAAAAAACACTTGGATTAATACTAATAAAACATTAAAGTTTCCACTAACCCATACTAAGTGCACATTTTACCTTATGGATGGCTAGAATAATTCTAGAATATTTTTGTTGATTATCCCCATCTGATGACGAGAATTTGGCACAAGCTATCCAATGATTTTGGAATGAGAAGCGTGGGTAGCCCCTTCAAACAAGAAAATAATTGAAAACCTCTTCTTAAAATGGGTTAACTTCAAAAACTAAAACCATAATTGAGAGAGTACTAGAGGAAATAATTGAGATAGAAGGTCAGGAAGGCCATAGTATCCAATCTTTGGATATTGTCTCATTCCTTCTGAATCCACTAGACAAGAAGAGGCCATTACTAATGATGATAGTAACTCTCAAATAAAGATGTTTTAATTATTTACAATCCATCATGCAAAGAGATAAAACATGATAATATATGTAATCAGAATAAGAAGAAAACCCTATATTCAACTAGATCAACTGCTTTTCATGATACAAGAAACCTAAACTAGTCTCCAAGCCCTGGAATAATAGTTAAGCGGTTATAATGAGACTAGAGAAAATGAGGAAGACTTCTAGTTTATAGGAAAGCATTAGTACACGAAATCATACGACTTATAATAAGTACCGATGAGAGGGCTTGGGTACTCTCAAACTAAAAAGAGAAATCAAATGACTAGAGAGATAACTGATGATATAAAAAGATTGTACCCATAAGATGATGGCTTGGTGTCTGGATATTTCGCTGAGTTTTGCAGAAATCTCTCAAAGAATGATAAGCCATGAGGGGAGCCTACCAAATAATTAAAGAGGCGGTCACTAGGTGTGGTGCAGGAGCACCTAGGTAAGGCTAAATGGTAACCTAGGGCTTCTAGTTTGATTTTTGGCTTGTAGTGGTCTTAGCCAAACCACTAGTGGAATAATGGGACTAGATGGGTCCTAGGGTGTGTTGAGTTAGATTAGGAGGCCTTATTAGGTCCTTAGTGATCTTCTTTGCAAGTGTTGTCCAAATTTGTCAATTTGTGTACATGTTGCCAATGTTGTGGAAAAAGTGGCATTTATGCATTTAGGGGTCGAATTGGACAAGGAAGTGTTTAGGAGAAATATTTGATGTTTTAATTAGCCTATATATGCATTTGGTTAAGTTTCCTGATTTTCTGACCAAGCTTATATACAAGAATACAACAGTTGTAAAAGTTGAAAAATGTTGTCATTGACAACATTTCTTGCAATGATGTCTCTTCGAGCATTTGGGTTTCTAACTGTCTGAAAACGTCGAGATAGGGTCATGGTCGACTATATAAGGCCTCCCTTGACCTTTTTATGGGGTCGGTTGATTTTCAAAATTCTGTGTACGGACTGTGTTATTGAAAAACCAGTTACAGTTAAGCATTTTCTTGACATCTTGGTGTTTAATGGATTGAACTCTGCATTTTCTTTGGTGCATGAGATAGTGTGTGTAAATTCTTGATTCTACATGTTATTAGTTTTTGTTTTTGTTCATATTTCCTTTCTTGTATAAAAAGTTGTCATTTCTGCACTGGCACTGGTCTGAACCAGGCAATTTCTACAAATGGGGTCATAGCTTCTCTTCCCACCGTGGAATCACTGCGGGCCTTTGGGATTAGGAGGATGACTCCTTGTACACATTGTATTGTGAAGGATGGGCCCTGGAAGGCAAGCAAGCTATTTTTGTAGTGATGCCCCAGGCGAGCCAGAGTTGCATAGCTAGGGATCACAGAGAGTTACAGAGGTGAAAGGAGGGATTGAAAGCATTGATTGCTTCAATCAAAGCCTGTGGAGAGGAGGAAATATGTGTGAAGAATCCCCAAAATCAATGGGAAGCTTTGGTGAGGGATTCATGTTGAAAATGAAGATTCTGATGGCCATGCTCAATTGTGTTGAAACCCTTAAATTTAGGCTTGTAAGTAGGAACCCATTGTAGGGATAGTTTGGGAGGGCAGGACCTAGAAAATCCTTTAGGTTTCTGTAAAGAGTGTCATAATCAAAAGTTAGTTTTCCATCTTGTTAAGGATAATTTCAACTTATTTGGGAAAAGGTGCCTAATTAGGCCTAATTGCTTGTAGCCATGTTTTGGGTGAATTTCCTATGAATCTTGGAACTCGTTTAGAGTTATCTTGGAAATTGTGTTTGTAGGTATTGGATTGGATCCAATTGACATGCTAGAAGCCTACCTCTCCATGTGGGATTGATATTGCTCATGTTGGATCATTTAGTGAAGGTGGTGCAAGAAGAGCTCCATGGGCTAGGTGATGAGTGATTTGATCTCTTGAGTGGTGTATACAAGTTGAAAGAAGGATCTTGTGTAGAGAATCCTTGGGAGATTAGGTTTGGTCAAGAACCCTAATAGGTCAAATAAGTGACCTATAGGATACCCTAGAAGGAGATAGGGTAAAGAGCAAGACTTGTTGTTACATCAAGGTGGAAGAGCAACAAGGTCAAGTTAGGCACAAAATCAGCTATAAATACTCAAAAAGTATTCGCCAATTAGTACACATAGAAATTTACCTGTTGTTAAAATACATACTTGTATCAAATTGATAAATCATTTAGGGTTCAAAATTTAACCATATCAAAGGAGCTGAGGATGTCCTTGGACCTAGTTTTGTGGACAAATTGCATCTAAAGGCAGTTACACAAGAGCAAAGGCTAAAGAATACAACACTTTTAGAGACAAGAGTCAAAACAAGGTCAAGTGGATAAAACCTTCTCAACCTTCAACAAAACTAGAAAAATATGACACCTACAGGAAAAATGATAGAGTATATATTCATGGAACTAAACAAGGTCTCAGAGAGTAACAAATTTTTGCAAAGTAATTAAAAAGAAGTAACAAGAAAGCGGTCAAGAGATTATAATAAAGATGGATGAAATCAGTCAACATGAAGAGGCTTCCTACCTTAAGAATATGATGATTTGCAAGATGTCTTCACACCATGAGAAAGATTTAGGAGACAAAAACAGAGAAGAAAACCTTGCGGAAAATATCCTTACCTCTAGGATTACCAACATGTGTTCTCTGAAGAATTACCTGGGATTCAACCAAAGAGAGTGTTCAATTTATCTATCAACTTGGTTCTAAGATCCAAACAATTATCTAAACTCTCATATAGGATGTCCATCATTGAGCTCGTGGAATTAAAAGTGCAGTTGCAAGTTTTGTTAAGAAAAGGGTTAATTAAACTCAAAGTATCTCCTTAGGGAGCTCCAACAATATTTTTGAGAAAGGACAGAAGTTTACACCTATCTATAGACTATTCTATGTTGAATAAGGTCACCATAAGAATCAACTATTATTTATTGCAAATGTTAGAATAAATGAGAGGGGGGGGGGGTGAATCAGTGGCCTCAAAAATTAATCCAATAATTCAGTCCAAAACTTTATACCACAAATATAAAACTCTAGTTATCTTCAGTCCTACAAGATGTATGCCTTGTATGAATCTAACATATTTATACTTCTACGAGAATATACTTTTTATCCTTCTCTTAAGCTTTACCGAATGCAGTCTATCTTTTTTTAACCTTTACCGAAATAAAGTAAATAACTTAGTGTTTACAGATCAATCTTTTTTTAGTGTGTAAAGAAAAACATTAAAGAAATGAACCATATACACATTTCACACATGGATTTTTTACGTGGAAACCTTGTTAAGGGAAAAACCGTTTGGGACTGGTAACCCAAAATTTTCACTCTTCTGAAGTGAGCTTGGTGAAGAGCCAACCCTGTTAAAGGTTACAAACACACTATTAAGTGCGACCTTGTTAGAGAATTTAAAACTAACAGTTTATCACTTGACCTAGCATTCACTATGCTGTCAACATGAAATTTTTTTGATACTCCTTGGGATGTATCTCAATATATAAAGGATGGTTAAATCCCACTATGTTAAGAGATTTTCTGAATCAATGGTTAAACTGAATCAGTATATGATCTGTTCATAAATACAACTTAATCTTTGCAGATGTTCAGATCTATTGTAAGCTCATAATACCTCTTTTGATCAATGTTCTCTTCAATTCCTTTGCTCCACTTCTTTCTTCTCGGTGAATGTTGTTACTCGGTGTCTACAGAAATCTTAGCTCTATTCTTTAGCTTATATGATTAGATCTGTATGAAGACATCTATCTTCACAAGAATTCTCTTCAGCATTCCTCTCTTTTTCATTATGAATTACTTGTCTCTTTATATAGACATGATTTCACCTTTTCTTGTCCTTCTTGTTTTCTTCGTTCATCACTTCTTGATCCGTAAAGCTCACCATGCTTGCTTTAGTTTTATTCCGCAAATCTCTCCTTGTTTTCTGGAATAAAGCATGCTTTAAATCTCCTTCTTATCTTTATCTTTTAATTGATCGATGAAAACAAAGTAAACAATCAGTTAACTCTATCTTTAGCTCCTGCCAGCTAAGTTGTTTTGTCGTTTCCTAACTTCAGTTCCCATTGGTCAACACTTCAGTTGTGCTTGGTGACTATTGCAGATAGCTCGGACATCAACTTTAATTCTGTTTGTTGACAACTACAGTTAACTTGGTGATTCTTTCTCAGGTATCACTATCTATTGGTTAATACTGTGAACATCTGTGCTCAGGGTTCACTGTCTGTCAGGGTTTACTGTCACTCGGTGTATATGATTACCGACGACAAAAACTTTGTCTCTTCTGATCTTGAAGTGTTCTGACAATATGAGTATCAACAATCATACCATATTAAGTTGACATCAATGATAATACAATATATTAACTAGCTAATGCCTTGCATTAAATTTCTACATCTCGGTGATTATCAACTTTGTCATCTTCAAACATTCAATCAGTTATAGTTCACCAATCTCTCCCTTTGGCATTGATGGCAACATACTACTAACAGAATATGAAATATATCAGTTGTAGTTCATCAATTTCTTCCAAACTTATTGTTCTATAACCAATTCAAATATCTCACGATTGGTAAGCTCTTTTAGCTTAGATTTGATTCTTGCAGAGTACTTTCTTCATTCTTTATTCCCTTCACTAGATAGATGTAGCAACTTCTAATTATGTCCGTCCCTTAGATGGATGGTTTTTTTTCTTTGAATCTTTCTCTGGATCTTTCTCTCCCTTTTTCAAAACTCCTTTTTCTGAACTTTGCTCTCCCTTTGACTGTTCCTTTCCCCGATGGATATTTCTTTTCTCTCCCTTTGGATGATCATGATATTTCATATTTGAATATCTCTCTCCATCATATTTGGATATTTCATATGGATATATTCATTTAGTTCATCTCTCTCTTTGACAGCAATGCCAAACATATAATAGTTTTCTCTCCATGATATATTCGTTGAATTTCCTTTCCATCAACAATATAGCTCTGTATTAGCCAACAATATCTTTAGTGTTCGGTGCAGATAAGTACCTTTTTGTGTTCTGATATATCCTTGCAGTCCATTATCAGCTTGCATCAACATGATTGATCTTTTGATAATGTGTAGGCTGATGTAGCCTCCTAGTCAGCCTAGTGACCAGTAGACACGGGTCGGACCCCTAGTCTCTTCCTCAGGTACTCAAATGTATCTTTTGGCAATGACTTTGTGAATATGTCTGCTAACTGTTCCTTGGATTGCATATATTCTAGTATCACTTCTTTCTCTTGCACTTGTTCTCTCAAGTAATGATACTTGATAGCAATATGCTTTGTCTTAGCATGCATGATAGGGTTCTTGTAAATGTTGATAGCACTTGTATTATAACAATAGATAATTACTGGAACAAGAATTTTCATATTCGTACTTTCCAGAAATTGCTTGATCCATGCAATGTTAGAGCAATTTGCAGAAGTAACCACATATTCTGCTTCTGCAGTAGATTGCGAGATGCGTCCTTTCTTTTTCCTTATCCATGTACCAAGTTTGTCACCCATAAAGAACGCTCCTCCTATTGTGCTCTTTCTGTAATCTATGTTTCCAGCCCAATCAACATCTGTATAGACTTGAAGCTCAAATTTTTCTTCTTTATTATACTAGAAACCATAGTCCTCGGTATTCTTTAGATATCTTAGAATTCTTTTGACAGCACTCATGTGTGATTCCTTTGGATTAGCAGAGAATCTTGCAACTATTCCAACTGTATGTGCTATATCTGGTCTAGTATATACAATATACATTAGCTTTCTAATCATTGATCTATATAAGATCTGATTTAGCTCGGTTGAATTGTCTTCCTTTGTCGGTTTGCATCTAGTTGCCATAGGTGTTCCGACTGGTTTGGAATCCTCCATCTTGAATATTTTGATAACTTCTTTGATGTATTTGGAGTGTGTGATGTAGATGCATGCATCCGATTGAAGAATCTGTAGACCAAGAATCTGTGATCTCTCCAAACACTGACATCTCAAACTCTTTTCTCATTTCATCAACAAATGATTTGCATAACATATCATTACCTCCAAATATGATATCATCAACAAATATTTCAGCAATCAAAATATTATCATCAGTATCTTCTTTTAAATACAGAATATTGTTATCACTTGTTCTTATAAATCCAATACTTATGAGATAAGAGTGAAGACTTTCATACCATGCTCTCGGTGCTTGTTTCAATCCATACAAGGCTTTGTGTAGTCTACAAACCATGTTTTTTCTTGTTAGGATCAACAAACCCTTCTGGTTGTTCAATGTATACCTATTCTTCTAGCATTCCATTTAGGAATACAGATTTGATATCTATTTGGTATACTTTGAATCCTTTGATTGCAGCATAAGCAAGTAGAATTCTTACTCCTAGTCTAGCAACAGGTGCAAAGGTTTCTCCATATTCAATACCTTCTTATTGTGCATACCCTTTGCATACTAATCTTTCTTTGTTCCTTGTGACTTCTCCATTCTCATTCAGTTTGTTTCTGAATATCCATTTGGTACCAATGACATTTTTGTCACTCGATCTAGGTACTAATGTCCATATTTTGTTCCTCTCTATATGTTCTATCTCTTCATTCATAGCACTAACCCATTCCTGATTCTCAAGAGTAGTATTAACAGATTTAGGCTCAAAATCACAAATCAAACATCTAATGTTCAGTGACTTACTTCTTGTTCTCATTCCAGCCTTTTTGTCTCCTATGATATGGTTCTGTGGATGGTGTCTTCTGACATACTTGGAAAGTACCAGTTCAAATATCTATACATCATTTTGATCATCATTTTGACCTTCATTTTAATCTTCATCACTCAGTTCATCATTGTGAGCATTTTCCTGGTTTTTAGTGTTTGCAGCCTAATGCTTGAGTGCATTGTTCTGACGCTTGGTAGCAATACACTATTGCTCAAGCAGAGTGTCAGGTTCTTCACTATAGACAAACATATTGTAATCTTCCGATTCCTTTCTGCTTTCCTCATCATTTTTCTTAGCAAATTCATCCACTTTGACATTTGCACTTTCAATGATTTTGTTAGAGGATTTGTTAAGACATTTATAAGCCTTTCTTTTGGTAGAAAAACCTAGAAATATTCCTTCATCACCTTTGGAGTCGGGCTTTCCATTTCTATCATCTTTCAAAATATAACATTGACTTCCAAAAATTCTAAAGTAACCTACATTGGGTGTGAATCCATACCATAGCTCATAAGGTGTCTTATTGGTGTCTTTCTTCAATTGAACTCTGTTTACTGTATAAACAGCAATACATACAGCTTCTCTCTAGAATGTTTGTGCGACACCTTTCTCAATCATCAGCGTTATGGCACAATCAATAATGATATGTTCCTTCTCTCAGCAATCCCATTTTGCTATGGTGTTCTCGGTGCAAAAACCTATCTTTTTAGTCCATGCTCATTACAAAAGTTAGTGAATTCATCAGAAATAAATTCCCCTCCTCCATCTAACTTTAGATATTTTAGTTTCTTTCCACTTTGTTTTTCCACTATAGCTTTATACCATTTAAACATCGTGAATGCTTCTGATTTCTCTTTTAAGAACATAATAGTCATCATTCTAGAATAATCATCAACAAATAGAATGAAGTATCTATCACCATAGTAGCTCTTTGTTCTTATTGGTCCGCATAAGTTAGTATGGACTAATTCTAGAATATCATTAGATGTGTAGGTCTTGCTCTTGAAACTAGACTTTTTCATTTTACCTTTTTGACAATTCTTACACATGACATGGTCAGGCTTTGACATGCTTGGTAAGCCTCTTACTTTCCTTTTATTGCTTATCCTAACCATATTGTCAAAATTTAAATGACATAATCTTTTATGCCACAACCACATATCTTCATTTCTAGCAAATAAACAAGTGGTGTTAATATCATCAAGATAGAATAGGTAACCTTTTGTTTGTTCACCAGTACTGATCAACCTTCCTGATTCATTAAATATATTTGATTTTTTGTTCTCAAATGCAACTCGGCGACCTGTGTTATTCAGCTGGGAAACACTCAATAGATTATAGTTAAGTCCTTTTACCCAGTATGCATTTTCACATCTGCTCAGATTATTCAACATTATGGTTCATTTACCTTCAACCGGACAAGGTGAGTCATTACCCATTCTTATTGATCCACCATTATAATATTCAAAAGTCTCAAACTTTTTCTTATCTCCAGTCATGTGGTGAGTATAGCCACTATCAATAATCTAGACATCATTTTAATAACCTTAGATATGAGTGCAGTCTCAACATACCTTTCTTCTTTGTTTGAATCATCCTTCATAGCAACAAATACCAATTCAATAACTTCATCAAATTCAGTGTCAGTATTTTCAGCTTTGTTCTCAGCCAGGTAACAAGCCTTCCTTTTTCTTTGTAGTCTCAGTTATCTCTTATGTAAGATTGTCGGTTGCTTCGGTAATCTCGGTCATCACCTATATCAAACTTCTTTTCATAGGATCTATCATTACTTCTGTCATCTTTTCTTTTGTTAGGACATCTAGCAGAAAAGTGTCCAATCTCTTTACAATTAAAACATACCAATGGTAATTTACCTTTGCCTCTCTTGAATCTTCTAGTCATTAGTGCTTCAATCTCATCAAGTTCTTGGCCATCACTATCACTTTCACTATTATTTCTCATAATGTGTTTATGACTTGATTTACTTATTTTCAAATAAGATTTGAATGCAAACTCAATAGTTGGTAAGACACTGTTGTCAAAGTTATTCATCTCAAATGAAATAAGTCTACCAATCAAACTATCTAGAGTAACATTGTTATTTGCTACTGCTCTCATTTTTTGTATAGCAGATACTCTAATAGCATAAATAGGTAGTAAGGTTCTTAGAATTCAACTTACCATTGTTTCTTCTTCAAGTACACCTCCTACTCCTCGGATAGCATTAACAACCTCTTTGATTCTGCTATTGTACTGAGTGATGTTTTCTCTTTCTTTCATTCTTAGGTCATCAAACTTTCCTCTTAGGCTTTTAGCTTTAGCCCTTAGCACATTTGTATCTCCTCCATGTACTAGCTTGAGTTTGTCCCATATTTGCTTTGCACTGGTGCATGATTTGACATCTTCAAATTCAACATCAGAGAGTGAGGAAGCAAGTTCTATCATCATAGTTGTGTTCATGTTTCTCTCTTAATTGATCAAATATCAGAGGTCCAGTAGGTAACACGTATTCAGTACCCAAATACTGTGTGACAACATTTCCAATACCTGATAAGTGGAGACTTATCCTCCTTTTCCATGATGCAAAGGTGTCCTTGTTCAACTTAGGCACATCCCTTTCGCTCATCTTGTGATCTTTAGCTTGAGTCTTTAAAACTCCCTTTCTAAGCACACAAGCTCTGATACCAATTGTTAGAATAACAGAAAGGCGGGGGGGGGGGGGGGGGGGGGGGANGGGGGGTGGGGGGGGTGAATCAGTGCCCTCAAAAATTAATCCAATAATTGAGTCCAAAACTTTATACCACAAATATAAACCTCTAGTTATCTTCAGCCCTGGAAGATGTATGCCTTGTATGAATCTAATATATATATATACTTCTCGGAGAATATACTTTTTATCCTTCTCTTAATCTTTACCAAATAGCAGTCTATCTTTTCTTAACCATTACCGAAATACATTAAATAACTTAGTGTTTACCGATCAATCCTCTTTTAGTAATGTGTAAAGCAAAACATTAAAGCAATGAACCATATACACATTTGACACATAGATTTTTAACGTGGAAACCCTATTAAGAGAAAAACCACTTGGGACCGGTAACCCAAAATTTTCACTCTTCTGAAGTGAGCTCGGTGAAGAGATGACCCTGTTAAAGGTTACAAACACACTCCTAAGTGTGACCTTGTTAGAGGATTTAAAACTAACAGTTTATCACTGGACCTAGCATTCGCTATGCTGTCAACATGAAAACCTTTTGATACTCCTTATGATGTATCTCAATATATAAAGGATGGTTAAATCCCACTCTGTTAAGATATTTTATGAATCAATGGTTAAAGTGAATCAGTATATGATCCATTCATAAATACAACTTAATCTTTGAAGATGTTCAAATCTATTGTAAGCTTATAATACCTCTTTTGATCAATGTTCTTTTCAATTCCTTTGCTCCACTTCTTTCTGCTCGGTGTCTGCAGAAATCTTAGCTCTATTATTTAGCTTGTGTGATCAGATATGTATGAAGACTTCTATCTTCACCAGAATCCTCTTCAACATTCCTCTCTTTTTCATTATGAATTACTTGTCTCTTTATATAAACATTATTTCACCGTTTCTTGTCCTTCTTGTTTTCTTTGTTGATAACTTCTTGATCCATAAAGCTCACCATGCTTGCTTTAGTTTTATTCCACAAATCTCTCCATGTTTTCTAGAATAAAACATGATTTAAATCTCCTTATCTTTAGCTTTTAACTGATCGATGAAAACAATGTAAACAATCAATTAACTCTATCTTTAGCTCCTGCCAGCTAAGTTGTTTTGTCATTTCCTAACTTCAATTCACTTGGTCAACACTCCAGTTGTACTCAGTGACTACTGCAGATAGCTCGAGCATCAACTTTAATTATGTTCGTTGACAACTCCAGTTAGCTCGGTGATGCTTGCTCGGGTATCACTGTTTGTCAGTTAATACTATGAACATCTGTGCTCGGGGTTCATTGTCCGTCAGGGTTTACTGTCACTCGGTGTATATGATTACCAATGACAAAAACTTTTTCTCTTCAGATCTTTAAGTGTTGTGACAATATGAGTATGAGAAATCATACCATATTAAGTTGAAATCAATGACAATACAATATATTAACTGATTTAATGTCTTGCATTAACTTTCTGCATCCCGATGATCATCAACTTTGTTATCTTCATTTACATTCAATTAGTTATAGTTCATCAACAAATTGATGACTTGTTCAATCAAATGAGAGGGGCTACAATATTTTCTAAGATATATTTGTGGTTAGGATATCCTCAACTCAAATTGAAAGAAGGCGGCATACATAAAACTACTTCCGAACTCAATATGGACATTGTTACCTTTTGCGCTCACCAATGTTCCAGCAATTTTTATGAATCAAATAAACATCATGTTTAGGGATTATCTTAAAAAAATTGTATTAGTATTCCAAGATGATATTCTAATCTACTCTAAGAATGAAGAACACTTCAAACACTTGTGAATAGACCTATAATGACTTTGAGAGTATAACCTATATGGGAAGTTATCCAAGTGCACTTTTTTCCAATAGAATTGAATCATTTAGGGCCCGTTTGGTTCCTTGTATTGACCTGGAATAGTCATTATTTAATGCGAGAATAAAGTAATTCGCCGTTTGTGACCATTTTTTGAATTCTCTAATTAGAAAATTAATCCCCGTTTTTGGGCCAATGCTTGGATTAATCAATTCGAAAAAAACCTGGAATTCATCTTTTCTTCTAGAATAAGATATTCATGGATTCGAAATAAGCTATTCATGGATTCAATATTACAACAAAATGTATAAGTCGTCGGATCCGTGCGTGAACGGCTCTTTAGGTTTTCTTGGAAATTTATTTCCGCCACAATCATTTCAGCCTTTTTTTCATTTTTTTTATCGGTAAAAGGTTGAGGCCATAATGTCATTTCGGTCATTTGATAAAAGTTCAAAAATTAAAATTTTTCTTAACGGTTCTTTAGGTTTTCCGAAAATAATTTAGTTTTTACTTGGATATGACTTTGGATAGAAAATATTAAAAATTTAAAAAATGGGCAACAAAATTGATAAAAGTTCAAAAATTAAAATTTGTAAGAAAATAATTTTTTTTTATACTCTTATTTTTTTAAATTTAATAATACATATTTTAATTTAAAAATATATAAGTTAAAAATACATTTATATTTTAATTAAAAAACCAACAACAAAAATGATAAGTTCAAAAATTAAAATTTGTAAGAAAATTATTTTTTTATAATTATAATTTTTTAATAAGTTGAAAATACATATTGTTCAAATTAATTAAAAAAATGAAAAATAATCCTTATTCCAATTGCACATTATAGGATCCAAACGCAGAATAGATTAATTCCCAGTCATCTTCTAGGTGCACAAAACAGGTCCAAACCTTATTCCAACTTTTTTTCTCAGGATTAATTAATCTGAGAATAGGTCCTTATTCTAGAATAGGCCTATTCTAGATAAATTAATTCCATGCACCAAATGGGCCCTTAGTGCACATTATTTCTACTAGGGAATAGCGATGGATCTAGCAAAGATAAAGAATTTACTAGAGAGGTCAATTCCAAAATGTTCAAGAAGTAATAATTTTTTTGGGGTTAGCATGATATTATAGAATAATAGAAGGTTCGTGATGAATTTTTTAACTATAGCTCATCCTATCACCACACTACTGAGGAAAGGAAAATAATTTGAATGGCCAAAGAAAATTCAGAAACCTTTTGAATATTTGAAAAAAAGGCTAGGTGCAAGACCAATTTCAAAAATACTAGATCCCACAAGTGATTTTGTAGTTGTCACAGATGCATCTAGAGAAGTACTAGTTGTCATACAAGATGGCAAGTATTCTATTACAAACCAAGGAATTTAAAAAAACTATGAAGAGAACTATGATCTCCACATTGTGTACGGTCTCCAAATGTGGCAGTATTTCTAAATGGGAAAACTATTTGAACATAGGTCAAACCATCAGGGATTAAAATACATATTTACGTAACCTAATTTGAATGCTTGAAAGAGAAGATGGTTGGAGTTGATTTATGACTATAATTTTCAAATCAATTACATTAAGGGTAAGAAGAATAGAGTGGGTGATACCTTAGATCATTGGAGACACCTATCATCCATGGTAACCATTAACACATATTTTAAAGCCTGTATTTTATAGGATATGAAGGAAATTAACATTATAAACAAGTCTAAGAAGTTGTTCAAGCTAATCCCCAAGACCCAAGGTACAAACGGTTCTGATAGAAGAGGTATGAGTGGAATCTGCATTTGAGGTAGAGAATTGTTGTACTTCATTGGAATCATTTTTGCATATGAGAGATGTTGTTTGTCAGTTTGTGAGCTTGGACAGTATGCCCTCTATATTTTGAGATTACAAATTACTGTAAGGTAGTGAGCCTTCTTTGTGATTGAGATCCTTGTCATATTTGATCAATGTGCTTGAATGCATGTGCATTCCCATTTGTAATACTGCTAACATGGTATAATGCTTTTAACAGAATACATTTATCTTGTGGCTTTTATCCCCACCGTGATTTTTCCCCAAAAGGGTTTCCACATAAAAATATTGGTGTTATGTGTTGATTACTATGTTAGGTTCCTGCATTCATGTTTATCTTTCGGATTTGAGATTAAGTTGGTAATTTGGCTAAAGGTCTTGAGTTTTTTATACAACTGATTAACCCCCCCCCCCCACCTCTCAGTTGTGTCTACTATATTTATGCTAACAGTGGACACACTCTTTAAGGTGTCTCACTTNCTGATTACCCCCCCCCCCCCACCTCTCAGTTGTGTCTACTATATTTATGCTAACAGTGGACACACTCTTTAAGGTGTCTCACTTTATACCACGTAATTTGGCAAATGGAGCACCCACCATAGCACGAAAGTTTGTACCAAAACTTTTCCAATTACAAGGAAATATAGAAAAGATTATATCGAATAGGAATACTAGAATGTCATCCAAGTTCTAGAAAACTTCATTTGCATCTCAAGAGACTCAATTGAACATAAGTTCAACATAACATCTTGAAAAATATGGTCAAACAAAAAGAGTGAATCAAGTTGTAGAGGATGTTTTGGGGGTATGTAACACGAATCAACAATACAAGTGGGAAGATTACCTACCACTAGTAGAATTTAGCTATAATAATTCCTACTAGTCACCCATTAAGATGTCACCATTTGAGGCATTATATGGAACGTGTAGGACCCCTATCAGCTGAGCTAAGCAAGAAGATAGGATAACCCTTCGTTTTGAGATGCTCTCAGAAATAGAAGAATAGGTCAAGTTGATCAAGGAAAGGTTAGTTAGAACTAAGGATCCATGAAAAAAACTATGTTGATGCCAATGCACTCCAAGACAATTTAGAGTTGGAGAGGAAGTACTCCTAAGGGTTAATCCCCACAAATGATCAATTAAATTTGGAAAAACTTCTAAATTGGTACCTACATACGTGAGACCATTTGAAGTTCTAGAAGTTATCAACCTCGTAGCTTACGAAATTAATCTACCTCTAGCTCTTGCTCTGTTGCATAATATTTTTCATGTTTCTTATTTAAAGAAGAATATAATATACTTTCGTCACATGATTGACTAGAACTCTTTACATGTGCAAGATCCATGGGTGGTCACGTTTGAGATACTCAGGGTGCTTGAGGTACGTAAGATCCACTTATATAACCATGAGATCACAGTGTGCAAGGTCCAGTAGACCAGTATGCAAAATATAATGCTAAATGGGTGGATTACGATGAAATCCTTACAAAAACTCTATGTTTATTTCTACAAACATTTATGGATAATTATGAGGACATTCAATCATCAAGGACAATGATTCACAATAGGGAGAATATGTTACATCCCCACTTCATGAAAATTTTGTATAACTATTTGATTTGCATGATTAAAGATGAGATGTTATTTGAAATATGTTTAATAGATATATTAATGGATTAACAGACTTCTTGATGAAAATGTTAGAAAATTTTGTTTATTATTTCATATCTAGTATGGTAATAAGATTATGTATAGCTACCATGTGTGTCAAGTGGATGCAAGAGGTTGGATCACCGTCGAAGAAGGGAGAGAAGGGATCATCAGGGAGAAGGGCACAAGCACGAGGAAACGTCAAAGTTGTCATCTAGCCTAGAATCTAAAGATAAGTTATATTAGGTCATCTATTCACCCTAGAGTGGTAGGATCAAGTTGTGGTTGCTAGTCATTAGTCTTCTAGTGGTGGGGTTAGGTGACCCCTCTCTTGTTAATCCTTAAATAATTAAATTAAATCTAATTAATATTTAAGAGAACCTTCATTTTATATATATAAGAATTGGATTTATAATCTGAGAAACGCAATTAATTCAATCGGTCTTATAAGTGATAACTTCATGGTTACCAAAGTATATGTATATGTATATGTATATGTATATGTATATGTATATGTATGTGTATGTGTATGTGTATGTATATGTATATGCATATGTACATATATACATGTATATGCATATATTCTTATACATAAGAATCTCTCTCTCTCTCTCTCTATATATATATATATATATAAATATATATACATTTATACTATAGGGTAAATGCACAATAATCTGTCACCCCCGGGGACATTTCGGGGGTGAGATTTTTGGCATACTCGGCCGAGTTGTACTCGGCCGAGTACTTCTCGGCCAAGTATAAGGGGCCGCCACGCGGCGCTAAGTGGCGCCTGCATGGCGGCTAACTCTCGGCCGAGAGGGACTCGGCCGAGTTTAATCTTGTTTTTAAAAGACAAAAAACAAGCCGCTAGCCCCTCATTTGCACT
>MU225897.1:120263-137097 GCA_018584345.1 Thuja plicata
AACTAATTAAAAACTAAAACTTAATAAAAAGATAAAATTAAAATAAAATAAGAAAATAATAATAAAAGAAAAAAATTAATTCAAAAATTTACATTAGTAATAAATAGAAAACATAATAAAAAGGAAAAAAATAATAAATTAATAAATCATACCACTTAAAAATTAATAAACAAGTTAAATATATTTATTAAAACTTTATAAAATATTTTTACCACTCTAATTTGTTTAACACTAAGACTTTTTACTTATAATAAATTAATAATATATACTTTGCCATACATAGAATAAAAAAATATAACTTTTAAAAACTAATACTAATACGGCATCGGCAAAACTAATCATGTACTATACTGTTCGCACTGAGAGAGTACTGTACTGCTCCGCACTGACAGAATACGCATGGTATGGGTATGGCAATGGCTAAAGGTGCGGGGAACGAGGTACAAATCCTCGCACCTTTAGCCATTGCCATTTAAGCTCACCTGCCTCCTTTGAAAATTTGCGCAACTCTCGTGAACAGAGGTACAATTTGGTCAAGGTCAAGTCAGTACTGCCACCTACTTGGGTTATGAATGAATGAAAATTTTTAATAATGTCTATGGGACCTACTGGTAGTGGTAACAAAATTAACAAGTGGAAACCAAGCGCGGCAAGCCACCAAGTCGATTTCTTTCTCTTTCTACACATTGGATCTTCTCCTATGTATCCTGACTAGGAAATCAACAACCTTTGTGATCTTTTCTTCTTCGAACAAATTTCTCAAGGTGTTGACTTTTCTTCGATCAAATCCTTCTTGTGGGTGACTTCAACGCTAGGACTGCAAATGAACAAGCAAGCATTCTCTGTTTTAGGGAAAATGACAACCCTATTTGGCTCACAGAAGAAAGCAATCATCAATGGACTAGAATGTGAGAAGATAGCAAAGGTTGCAATTCTTTTGGAGAGCAGCGCCTTACTCTTTGTGGTGTGTTTGACTTAGTCATTTATCAATGGTATGACTAGATGGGCCAAGTCTGATAATTTCACTTGTAATACGTACAATGGTGCAAGCGTTGTAGATTATGCAGTTTGTTCACATGGTTTGTGTGAGAATATAGAAGTCATGTCAATCGGTGAACAACTTTGGAATCTAAATTATGATCATAATCCTATATATTTAAGCATTTCCTAGTCTGAAAGCAACAATGTGGGACTAATACCCCGCACATTCAACAATCTTCTTCAATGGGCAGTGTTCTGTTGACTCAGAAAAATTGCAGCACTTTCAAGATTGCGCTTGAGAAGCTCATTAAGAGGGAAAAAATCTCAGTACATGGGCTCCACAGCTACACATTAACAAACTTGATTCTTAGTGCACTTGATGGATGCAAAAGGGCAAAATATAAGAAATCTGAAAAAAATTGTTTTCCAGCTAATGCTTGGTTTGATGAAGAATGCAAAAGGGCAAGGAGAACTTTGAAAGATTCAAAAAAGGAGAAAATAAATATCAAAGCTTACAAGCAGATTTTAAGAAAGAAAAAAAGTTACATGATTACAAGATGGGAAGAGCTTATCTTTCTTGGGAAAAATAACCCTGAGGCATTTTGGAAAGAGTTGCAACCAAAGGAAAAACAAATAGAGAATAATATTACATCTTCTCAGTGGTTCAATTATGCTAGGCAACTTTATGAGCAGAAACTCAAGGTTGACAATTCTCCTTTGGTCAACACTTCTACTTTACTTTTCATTGTCCAAGAGATAGAGATGGGAATCAAGAAATTAGGGGTTGGTAAAGCAAAAGATCTTGTGGACCTTCAAGTAGAGTATCTAAAGTGGGGGATGGTAATTCTTTCTCCTCACATCACTAAAAAATTTAACATCATTTAGCGAGGGTTTCCTCTAGATTGGACAACTAGCCTTGCTATTCCTCTTTTCAAGAGCAATGACGTCAATGACCCATCCGAATATAGAACCATAATGATTAATCCTTTGTTTGCTAAGTTATTTGGGAGTATGGTTGAAAATAGATTCAGCAAGTGGGCAAAAAAAATGATAAACGTGCTAAAGGGAAAGCGGGTTTCAGACCTAAACATTCTACAGTGGATCACGGTATAACCTTAAGACACATCCTTGAAAAAAATTGGGAGAAGAAGAGAGGACGCATTTTGTTGTTTTTTTTTTAATTTCAGAAAAGCGTTTGATACGGTCCCTAGGGACAAGCTTTGGCTCAGACTTGAGGAACTTGGGGTCCCCATTCACCTTAGAGTTGTTTTTGATAGACTTTATGAGGAGGTTAAAGTTAAAATCAGAACTGCGAATGACATCTCTGAGAGTTTCAGAAGTGATATAGGGGTCAAGCAAGGGTGCCCTTTGTCCCCCACACTCTTTGGTTTGTATATTGATAAACTTGAGGAGTGGTTAAACCTTCAAGGTGGAGATGGTGTACATTTGGGCAAGTTTATTATTAGACTTGTTCTGTATGCGGATGACCTTGTGCTAATCTCTTATTCTATCGGTGGCTTACAAAAACACTTACTTTCCCTTGAGCATTTTTGCAACATGGTTGGGATGCAAGTCAGCATCAGCAAAACGAAAGTGATGGTCTTCTCTATTAAAAGAAAACATAACCAGCATAAGTTTTACTTTCAGGGCAGCATCCTTGAAGAGGTGTCAAATTACAAATACCTAGGAATTTACTTCAATAAAAATTTGAGTTGGGAAGGGTGCAGAAAGAAGTGTATTTTAGGAGGTTGGAAAGCATTTTATGCCTTCCAAAATAAATGTAGAGAGGGTGAGCTATGGGATTGGAAGAATACTCAAATTTTATTTGGTCTTTTAGTGTTACCAGTTGTTCTCTATGGGTGTAAACTGTGGGCCAGCAACACTTCAAAATTACAATGGAAAGAAATTGCAAAAATCCAAAAACGTTTGATTACAAACAAGTTCAAACTAAAAAACTCAGTTCCGTATGATATCATGTTGAGTGAGGTTGGGGTTGGTCCTATTGAAGCAATTGTTATGGTGTGTCTTATAAGATACTTAAAAAAGAATTGAGCAAATGGATGAGGATAGATTTCCTAAAGTTGTATTCAGGGACACATTGTGCCAATGAAAGAAGACGTGGATGCGTCAAAACAGTAAGTGGCTCAATAAATGGGATATTCACTAGAATTCTTTCCCCACAAATAGTAAAGAAATAAAGACTTATGTTATGAATAAGTTCCACAAGCATTCTTGGGATAAAGGTTTAACTAGAAAGAAAGAGTATTATATTATGGAGTTTAATCCCACTCGTAACTTCCATCAAAAAGCGTACATTGGGGTTAATATTTCTTGGAGAGCCTAGATTCTCATTGCCCAGTTAAGGACCAATTCACATTAACTTCGTTGTGAAACCACAGGTCGGAAAAGACCTAAAGAAGCATGGGAAGAAATAATTTGTATCTTTTGTACTTCTGGTAAGGTGAAACAGAAAACCACTTCATTCTAGGATGTGACGTCGTCAAGGACAGTAGGGACAGTTTTAAAAGTCTTTTGACCGAGAATTCGGGGTTTGATATTTTCAATGAGGGGACGGTTGAGCAGTTGGGGGCACTCATTATCAAGCTTCACAAGAAAAGGGTGGAAATGAAAATTTTAGCGTGTGAGACGATTTGTCCCATAGGCTATCTTTAGCCTCACGGACATTAAAATTATTTTCTTTCTTTCTTTCTTTTAAGGTATCAATGTAATTCTCTCAAATATCCTTATAGTATGAGCACTCTATGATGTAATGTCAATCGGTCTCCACCACCCCTTGAGTGAAATGCCAACATTTTCTATCTTCCCACTCTTCTTTAGGTATCATTCATCTCCTGATTTCATGCCTAAGTTGGTGTGATCTAGTTCTTATTTGGGCAATCAACATTATAGCTTTCCATTTTATTCTCATTCCTATGTAGTTCTTTGGAGTATGGTTGTGTGTGGGGTTAAAATGTTTGATGCGGTACTCCTTTCTCCAAAGATGCCCAATCCACATGCTTTCCTTAAATTTTCCTTGAACGTACTTTTTTATTTCCTTATTGATGTTTAGGCACTCACTTACTTTAATACCTCACTTATCCATCCATTTTTTGTTTTGTCTCATCCATGTGCTCTTTCGTCTGTCTAATTTCTCCTCTTCTACTATTCTTGGCCAACGATGTTTCTCCATGTTTTCTAATCTCCTTGAGTAGCTTAGCAACCAGCACATAGTTGTCACTTTAATAGGAAAAGACTCAACTTCTTCCAAGACAATATCATACGGAATAGAAGATTTAATTTTAAGGTTGCTCGTGATTAAATGCTTTGGTACTCTTTCTATTTGTCTCCATTTACTTGCCGAAGTGTTACTACCCCACACCTCACACCCATATAGCACAACTGGCACTACCAAAAGCCCAAAAAGAGTTTTCCTAGTTTTCCAATCCCATAACTCGGCACTTCTACATCTATTCTGTAGTGAGCAACGATAATTTTAGTGGCGGTTATTCATGATTTGGCGAATGTCACACGTCGGGGATTGAGGTTTTGGTGAATATATTTTGCATATTGGGTTGGCCCAGTCGCCCGAACTTTATAAATATTGGGTCGAATGTCAGGGCACATCACCCATCTATTTAATAAATTTTCTACATTTATTCTATGATATCGTCAATCGAATATATTTTTTGGACACGATAAATTTTTAAAATTTGTCGACAATTTGAAATGGCCCCAAATCAACGGCCTATATTCGCTGATAGTTTTATACAAATATATTTATAGGTGACCCCAAATTCATCTGGCATTTTGCGGACGCGTGTCTCAAACAGACGCATTTTCACCAACTTTATTAATCATAGCAAGTTATTGGATGACCCATAATCACCTTGGAAATAACATAAGACGTGTTAAACACATACATGGGCTTCACTAAATATTTGTTTACCTAATACCTCCCGCCAAATTCACCAAAAAGGATTGGTATAAAGACATTCATAGATCAGGGTTATTGTACATAATTTGGTTCAGTTGGTTCTGATATCTCTATTTGATCAATAGCAAAGTTTCAGACTATTGAGTGCATTGGCGACTAATATTGAGGAAAAGGTAAGTGTAATCTTATTCGTGATTTCACCTAAGGTTTCACCTATATCTGTCTATGACTCTGCAATTTTAAGTTCATTCTTATTTGGGTAAGTGCACAAAGATGGGGGACCAAAAAGGGGGTATAAGATGCTACTTTTTTCTTAAATCAGCAAGCTCTGAACTTCAAAGAGAAATTGAGGATAGTTACACTCAAATTTCATAATGTGAGAAAAACAAGAGTGGTTCTACTTCGAATCTAGTTTCTAAACTACTAATTTATTTTAGAAATGGTGGACATTAAGGCCCTCGAAAAGGGGGAGCACAAAAATTGGTCATCTTTTTTGTGAAAAAACGTAACATAGCGTCTGACGTTCTCCCCCTAAAATGTTAACTTTTTTTTTTTTTTTAAATTGATCGCTCAAGTGAGAAATTAGCTAACACCACCTAGTTTATCCTAGATTTTTCAAATAATTGTTTGATGAAAGTATGATTTTTTTTTATTTTCCGAAGTGGACACGTCCTGAAAATGTGAAATTTCTGTGTGCTCCTACTAGAAATCATTAAAAAGTAATAAAAAATCAAAACTTCATTTTTTTTAAAGTCTGTGGAATGGAGTCTAGTTTCTGAAAATGTTATTTGTTTTAAAATTTGATGAACGAGCCAAAATCTACGCCCAAATGAATACACGTTGGTTTTTGACAAAAAATTGGACATACAAAAGAAATTAGAGATGAAAAGCTTAACATAATGAGAATTCAAAATAAATTATATAGTTAGATAGCTAACAGAGAGATCTACAGTATCATGTTGTTTGATTTTATCATTATTGAACCACATGCAAACCTTGACAGGGAGCACACAAAAAAAAATGTTAATTTTTGTAGGTTTGCTCGAAAACACATTTCAGACCTATTTGAATCCTCCAAGCCTTTGGTTTGGATCTCCAAAGAAAATCCAAGCCTTAGGCTTGGTAAACTTCAATGTAGTTCAAAGTGTGCACACACTATAATGTGTGCTCGCTATGTAAATTTATCGTTTACATAGTGCATACATGCTATAATGTGTGCGCACTATAGCGCCTATCCGTTATAGTGCCTACCCACTATGTAAACATTAAGAAAGGGCTTAAGGGAGGGAGGGAGAAAGCCCAACAGGCCCTTCCCGACCAATTCTAGTACTAGGTCAATACATAAAATGTAACATTTAAGTATAAGTTACATACTTCTTATACTTAAGTTACATTTTATGTATATACATTTTTAGGATGTTTGAGAGTGGTTTCAGCTTCATAGTAGTTAAGATAAAGATTCTAGATTTTGAGGGTTTTTAGAGAATTTCAGACATCCAAATTTTAAGAATCAACACATTGTCTTAAGCACGATTCTCAGTGGACTATTGATTGTAGCCTTAAGCCCTTGACTCGATTAAGGACACTCTTAAGGGGTTTTAATGGGTTCTAAGTGGTCCTTGGAACCTTTAGGACCCCTTAGGACCCATTAAGACCCATTAGGACACATTAGGACTAATTAGGACCCCTTAGAACACATTAATAGTCATTGAACCCATTAGAGAGAGAGATAGAGCGCATTAATCACCGTAGGACACTCTTTAGAGTTCTAAGTGGTTCAAATGTATCATAAGGGGTCATAATGGGTCCTAAGTGGTCCTACAATCCTTTACGACCCATTAAAGCCCCTTAGGACACATTAGGACCCATTAGAACCTCTTAGGACACTTGAGGACCTCTTAGGACCCCTTAGAATGCATTAATCATTGTAGGACATACTAATGGGATCTAATGTGTCTTAATGTTTCCTGAGGGGTTCTAATGGGTTCTCAGTGGTCCTAGGAACCCTTGAGACCCATTACGACTTGTTAGGACCCATTAAGACCCATTATAACACATTAGGACCCATTAGAACCCCTTCAAACACATTAATAGTCATAGGACTCATGAGAGAGAGAGAGCCCAATACGAACCCTTAGGTAAGGGTCCTAGAGATTGTCAAGGGGTCCTAGGAAACATTAATGTGTCCCAAGACCCCTTACCATACACTAAATAATGGTAAGGGGTCCTAAGGGGTTTTAAGAGGTGCTAAGACATATTAATGTGTCCTAGGACCCCTTATGAACTCAAAAAAGCATTTTAAGGGGTCTAAAGCGATCCTAGTACATATTAATGTGTAGTCGAACCCCTTATGTTCCCTTAGGACCCCTCTGTCTATATCTTAGCGTTCATAGGATTGTTAAGGGCTCTTGGGACACATTAATGTGTCCAAGGACCCCTTAGACCCCTTAAAACCCCCTAGGACCCCTTACCATACACTAATGAATGTAAGGGGTCCTAAGGGGTCTTAAGGACCCTTCATGACCCCTTACAAACTTTTACGACGCCTAATATGTATGATAAGGGATCGTAAGGGGTCATAATGGATCCTAGGACACATTAATGCGTACTAGAACCCTTTATGACCCCTTAGGACCCCTCTCTCTAAATATTATGGGTAATGTGTCGTAGGACCTCTTAGACCCCTTACAACCCCTTAGGACAACTTACCATACAGTAATGAATGGTAAGGAGTGTTAAGGGGTTGTCAATGGTCTTAAGGGATCCTAGGACACATCAATGTGTCTTAGAACCCCTTATGATTCCTTATGAGCCTTTATGACCCCTAATATGTGTTGTAAGGGGTCCTAAGGTTTCCTAAGGGTCAAAAGGGGTCCTGGAACACATTAATGTGTTCTAGGACCCCTTCTGACCCTTTAGGACCCTTGAATACCACTCTCTTTATATATTAAGAGTCATAAGGGTTGTTAAGGTGTCTTATGAAACATTAATGTGTCTTAGGACCCCTTAGACCCCTTACAACCCCTTAGGACACATTACCTTACATTAGTGAATGATAATGTGTCCTAAGGGGTCTTAAGACACATTAATGTGCCATAGGACCCCTTATGACCCCTTACGAGTCTAAGGACCCTTAAGATGTATACTAATTGGTCCTAAGGGTTCATAAGGGGTCTTATAACCCCTTAGACCCCTTTAACATCCCTAAGATGTAGGTTAAGGGGTCCTATGACACTTTACTATGTCGTAGGATCCCTTAGTACCCTTTAGGACCCCTCGCTCTACATATTAGATATTATAAGTATTTTTAATGGGTCACAGGAAACAATACTAAGTCATAGGACTCCTTAACACCCCTTAGGACCCCTTACCATACACTAATGTATGGTACGGGGTCATAAGGGGTCTTAAGAGGTCCTAAGACACATTAATGTGTCCTAGAACCTCTTTTGACCCCTTAGAACCCTTTAATACCCCTAAGATATATGGCAAGGTGTCATAAGGTGTCATTAGGGGCCATAATGGGTCCTAGAACACATTAATGTGTCCTAAGACCTCTTATAACCCTCTAATACCCCTCTCTCTACATTTTATGGGTCGTAAGGGTTTTAAGGGGTCATAGTCCACACAATAATGTGTCTCATGAGACTTTAGACTTCTTAAGACCCATTACCATACACTAAAGACTATTAAGGCATCCTAGAATGGGTCGTAAGGGGTCTTAAGGAGTCCTAAGAAACATTATTGTGTTTTAGGATCTAATATAACCCCTTACAACCCTTTAGGACCCCCTAAGATGTATGATAAGGGGCCATAAGGGGTCATAAGGGGTCCTAGAACACATTAATGTGTCCTAGAACCCCTTATAACCTCTTAGAACCCTTAAGGATCCCTCTCTCTACAAATTAGGGGTCATAAGGGTTTTTAAGGGGTCATAGGACACATCAATGAGTCCTAAGAACCCTTAGAAGCCCTTTGCTCCCTTAAGACCCCTTTACCATACACTAATTAATTTTAACGAGTCCTAAGGGCTCGTAAGTAGTCTTAAGGGGTCATATGACACATTAACATGTCCTAGAACCCATTATGACCACTTAGGACCCTTTTCAACACCTAAGATATATGGTAAGGATTCATTAGATGTCATAATGGTCAAACGGGGTCCTAGAACACATTAATGTGTCGTAGGAGCCCTTATGACTCTTTAGGACCCTCTCCCTACATCTTAGATATTGTAAGGGTTGTTAATGGGTCCTAGGACACATTGTTGCATCACAACACTCTCTAACACCCCTTAGGGCCCCTTACCATACACTAATGTATTGTAAGGGGTCTTAATGGGTTCCAGGACACATTAAATGTATTCTAGAACCCCTTATGACCCCTTAGTACCCTTTAATACCACTAAGATGTATGGTAAGGTATCATAAGGTGTCCTAAGGGGTCGTCAGTTTTCTTAAGGGGTCATGACACATTAACATGTCTTAGAACCCCTTATGACCCTTTACGATACATAGCATGTATGGTAAGGGTCCTGAGGTGTCCTAAGGGTCAGGTCCTAGAACACAATAATGTGTCCTAGTACCCTTTATGAACCTTTAGGACCATTTAAGACCCCTATCTTTATATATTAAGGGTCATAAGGGTTGTTAAGGTGTCTTATGACACATTAATGTGTCTTAGGACACCTTAGACCCCTTACAACCCCTTAGGATGCCTTACCATACACTACTGAGTGGTAATGTGTCCTAAGGGATTGTAAGGGGTCTTAAGACATATTAATGTGTCATATGACCCCTTATGAATCTTTACAACCTTTTAGGACCCTTAAAATGTATGGTAATTGGTCCAATAGGGTTATAAGGGGTCCTAGAAAACATTAATGTGTCCTAAAACCCCTTATGCCCCTAGGACCCTTTAGCACCCCTAAGATGTAGGGTAAGGGGTCCGAAGGGGTCCTAGGACACTTTAATATGTCTTAGGACCCCTTATGACCGATTAGTACCCTTTAGGACCCCTCTCTCTACATCTTAGATGTTGTAAGGGTTGTTAACAGATCTTAGGACACATTCTTGTGTTGTAACACTCTATAACACCCTTTAGGACCCCTTACCATACACTAATGTATGTTAAGTGGTCATAGGGGGTCTTAAGGGGTCCTAGGACACATTATGAACTCTTAAGACCCTTTAATACCTCTACGATGTATGGTAAGGTGTCATAAGGGGTCATAAGGGGTCCTAGGACACATTAATGTGTCCTAGGACCCCTTAAGACCCCTTACCATACATTAATGAAATATAAGGACTCCTAAGGGATCATAAGTGGTCTTAAGGGGTCATATGACACATTAACATGTTCTAAAACCTGTTATGACCTCTTAAGACCCTTTACGACACCTAATATGTATGGTAATGGGTCATAAGTGGTCCCATGACACACTAAAGGGCCACAATGGGTCATTAAGGGTACTAGGACACATTAGGATAATTGAATACCCCTCTCTACATATTAGGGATTTTTAAGGGGTCTCAAGGGGTCCTAGGACAAAGTAATGTATCCTAGGACCCCTTATGACCCATTGCGACCATTTAGGACCCCTAAGATGTATGGTAAGGGGTCCTAAGGGGTCCCAAGACATGTTAATGTGTCCTAGGAACCCTTATGACCCTTTAGCACCCCTCTCTCTACATCTGATGGGTCAAAAGACTTGCTAAGGGGTCCTAAGGGGTTTTAAGTAGTCTTAAGGAGTCCTAGGACATATTAACATGTCCTAAAACATATTTTGACCCATTAGGACCCTTTAGAATCCCTTAGATGTGTTATAAGGGGTCCTAAGGTTTCATAATGGGTCATAAGGAGTCCTAAGAGATAGTAATTTGTCCTAGGACCACTTATGACTCCTTAGAGCCCTTTTAGAACCTTCTTTCTACATCTTATGGGTCGTAAGGTTTGTTAAGGGGTCCTAATACACATTTATGTGTCCTATGATCCCTTATACCCCTTACGACTCCTTGCCATACATAAATGAATGATAAGGGTTCCTAAGAGTTTGTAAGTGGTCTTAAAGGATCCTAGGACACATTAATGTGTCTTATAACCCCTTATGACTGCTAAGAGTCTTTATGACCCCTAAGATGTATGGTAAGGGTTTCCTAAGGTTTCTTAAGGGTCAAAAGGGGTCCTATGTATCCTAAGACTCATTATGACCCTTGAAGACCCCTCCCTCTACATCTTAAGGGTCATTAGGGTTGTTAATGTGTCTTATGATTCATTAATGTTTCCTGGGACCCCTTAGACCCCTTATGACGCCTTACCATACACCAGTGAATGGTAATGTGTCCTAAAGGGTTGTAAGGGGTTATATGACACATTAACGTGTCCTAGAACCCCTTAGGACCCTTTACGACACCTACGATGTATGGTAAGGGGTCATAAGTGATTCTAGGCTACATTAATGTGTCCTAGGATGGCTTATGACCACTTAGGATCATTGAAGACCCCTCTCTACATATTAAGGGTTGTAAGGGTTGTTAAGGGGTCTTAAGGGGTCCTAAGACATAGTAATGTGTCCTACGACCCCTTATGACCCATTGCAACCCTTTAGGACCCCTAAGATGTGTGGTAAGGGGTTCTAATGGATCATAAGGGGTCCTAGGACATGGTAATGTGTCCTAGGACCCCTTATGACCCCTTATGACCCTCTAGGACCCCTCTCTCTATATCTTAAGGGTCATAAGACTTGTCAAGGGATCCTAAGGGGTTTTAAGTTGTCTTAAGGGACCCTAGGACATATTAACGTGTCCTAGAACCTCTTATGACCCCTTAGGACCCTTTACAGTCCTTGAGATGTATGATAAGGGGTCCTAAGGTGTCGTAACGGGTTATAAGGGGTCCCAAGGCATATTAATTTGTCCTAGGACCCCTTATGACTCCTTAGGGCCCTTTTAGAAGCCTCTCTCTACATATTATGGGTCGTAAGCATTGTTAAGGGGTCCTAAGACACATTAATCTGTCCTACGACCCCTTAGGATCCCTTAGCATACACTAATGAATGGTAAGTGGTCCTAAGAGTTTGTAAGTGGTATTAAGGAATCCTAGGACAAATTAATGTGTCTTAGATCACCTTATGACTCCTTAAGAGTCTTTACTACCTCTAATATGTATGGTAAGGGGTCCTAAGGTTTCCTAAGGGTCAAAAGGGGTCCTAGGACACATTACCCTAACCCTTTAGGACCTTTGAAGACCCCTCTCTCTACATCTTAAGGTCCATAAGGGTTTTTAAGCTATCTTATGATAGATAAATGTTTCTTGGGACCCCTTAGACCCCTTACAACCCCTTAAGATGCTTTACCATACACTAGTGAATAGTAATGTGTCCTAAGGGGTTGCAAGGAGTCTTAACTAGGTTATATGACACTTTAACGTGTCCTAGAACCCCTTAAGACCCTTTACGCCACCTAAGATGTATTTTAAGGGGTCATAGGTGGTCTTATGACACATTAATGTATCCTATGATGCTTTATGACCACTAAGGATCATTGAAGACCCCTATCTACATCTTAGGGATTGTAAGGGTTTTTAACGGGTCTTAAGGGGTCCTAAGGCACAATAATGTACCCTAGGACCCCTTATGACCCATTGTGACCCTTTAGGACCCCTAAGATGTATGGTAAAGGGTCCTAAGGGATCACAAGGGATCCTAGGACATGGTAATGTGTCCTAGGACCCCTTATGATCCTCTTGGACCCCTCACTCTACATCGTAGGGGGTCACAAGTGTTGTTAAGGGGTCATAAGGGGTTGTAAGTGGTCTTAAGGTGTCCTAGGACATATTAACGTGTTGTAGAACCCCTCATAACCCCTTAAGACCCTTTAAAACCCCTAAGATGTATGATAAGGGGTCCTAAGGTGTACTAATGGGTCATAAGGGGTCCTAAGACATAATAATGTATCCTAGAACCCCTTATCACTCCTTAGGGCCCATGAAGAATCTTCTCTCTACATCTTAGGGGTTGCAAGGGGTTTTAAGGGGTCCTAGGACACATTAATGTGTCTTGGGAATACATAGACCCCTTACAACCCCTTACCATAATCTGAAGAATGGTAAGGGGTTCTATAACACATTAATGTTTCTTAGAACACCTTATGACCCCCTAGGACCCTTTATGAACCCTATCATGTATGGTAAGGGGTCCTAAGGTGTTATAAGGGGTCATAAGTC
The DNA here is from genome assembly GCA_018584345.1 of Thuja plicata. Taxonomy (NCBI): domain Eukaryota; kingdom Viridiplantae; phylum Streptophyta; class Pinopsida; order Cupressales; family Cupressaceae; genus Thuja; species Thuja plicata. Next base: position 133,402 of record MU225897.1, read on the forward strand.
TCTCTCTCTCTCTCTCTCTCTCTCTCTCCCCTAACATGGTTAAACATACATTTAAATTACCAAACAAATCATAGTATAAATAATACAATGAGAAATTATCCTTAAATGATCATGCACAAGTCAAGGGCCTAAGGTTTCGATCAATAGTCCCCTGAGAATCATGCTGAAGACAATGTGTTGATTCCTGAAATTTAGCTAAGTCTGAAACTTTCTAAAAACCCTCAAAATCTAGAATCTTTATCTTAACTCGTATGAAGCTTAAACCACTCTCAGTCATGGAAAAGATAGAAAACAAAGTAGGAATCTCAGCATGTTAGGAATGCATAATTATTTGAATTTCAGCAGAATATATAGATGAACCCTACTGAAGTTAAAAGCTTTATTGAAGTTTTTTTGGAAAAGCAATGGAAGTAGAACAAATGGGAAAAGTTGTTGAGTTAAGTGTTGTCTTTTATATTTTGAGGAGATGATGTCCTATGATAGACTACCCATCATTGAGTTCTTTATTACACTTTCTGAAAGTTTGTACCTATTCTAGCAATCACTAGTCAGTAAACAGTGGATGAGAATGGGAAAGTTGTCTTGCCGAGATTGAAAAAGAGGATCTAAAGGAAAAAATTGAAGATATAAACTTTATTGCATTGTATTTAGATGAAGTTACAACAGTAGATAAATACTTCCTAGGTATGCATGCATGTTAATACTATACACAATTTTGTTTTCCAACGTTATCTACTAACTGTTGCTAAAATGAAGGATAATGCAAGAGTGGAAAATTTATTTGAACTAGTAAAGAGTTTGATAATTGAATATGGAGGTATAGATGACATGATGATTGTCAAAAGGTTGGTGTGTCTTGGAGTGGATGGAGCTTCAATGATCCAAGGCCACAAGGGAGGTCTTTGTACAAAGATACAAACTTCTTGTGCATCCTACATTATTGCCATTCATTGCATGGATCACAAAATGAATCTATCTTTTGGAGTTGTCAGCAAGTAGGCTCCAGTACAAAAAATTGAAGTTTTAATCAAAGATATCTACCAATACTTCTATCCAAATCCAAAAAAATTCATGTAATTTTGACACTTTACCAAAGGACTAACTGATGGGAACAAACTTCTTAAGGATAATCATACAAAATGGATCTCTTTGGATGGACCAGCGCATTGATTTTTTAAGAATATGAATCATTGTTTGGTGTAACTCAAATCGGGAAGGAGCAGGGCAATTGAAATTTCTCGAGTTGCTATGAACGTTAAGTAATATAGAGACACTCTTAATGTTAGGAGGTATTCTCCCCATGATGGAGGAAATGAAAAATATAATGAACAAGGCCCAACAAAGAGCTATGTACATTGCAGAATATGTTGCACTACGTAAATTGACATGCATGACGCTCGATGATCTCTATCGATCATGTGATGATGTAAAATTTTCTAGCTGGCTCAAAATCATAGATGTGAATAATCCTGATACATTTTAAAAGATCAGTACAAATGGGGAGTTATGTGAAGAAGTACGTGGAGTTGAGATACCAATGCACTACTTTGCTAGGGTCAAGTCTTAGGAACCAGGAAAGAACCCTAGGAAGCAAATATCAAATGTTAAAAGAGAAGACTTTACCAAGATCGTTGAGTCTTTAACAGCTTTTGTGAAGTACATTGCCTATGATCTTTCCTCACATATTTGAGCAAGATTCTCGTTGCCCAAATTTCTCATTCCTATGCAATTGGCCTAGTCTGCCCTGTCTGGCAATCCTCTGTCATGTTTTTCAGGTCTTCAGCTCAAACCTTTGCTCTAAACCCTCAGAACCCCTGAAAAACCTAAGTCCTCCATGTTTGAACGAGGTAAAAACCCTAAGTCTTGGCTCTTATGTTTTGCAGTTACTTTTTCCCATCACTAAGAGCATGTGCTTAATTTCCAAGTCGTGTAATCACTAGAGCCTCAGCGAATATACCTTTTCTTCTCCCGACTCTGCGTTTCACTTTGTCGCGTAGTCTGAGAACACATTGGAATATTCCTTCTGCATCTTCCAACTTAGCTTTTCTCTTCAGTCGTGAGGTCGTCAAATCCATGTCATAAGCCTTTGTGAAGAGTGGGACCCTCTCAGTCAATCAGGTAATCGCAAGAGCCTCAACGAATATTCCCTTTTATCTCCCGACTTCGCTTTTCACTTTGTCGCGTAGTCTCATGACCTTATCAAATATTCCCTTTGTGTTCCTAGACTTAGCGATGAGCCCTCAGTCGTGATGTCATGGAATAGTAATGTTACAAGTCACATAAAGAATGGGGCCCACCCTCAGTCGCTTGATCGCGAGAAGTATTCAACGGTTAAGGAAAACATCTTTCAACTTCGCAATTTACCTTGGGTCGCCTTGTCGCCAGAGCAGAATGATGACTCAGTGTCCCAGTGTGAACAAAAGTAACCAATGGCCGTGCGACAAATGGCATAAGGCATGTGGATGCGGGCCCTCAGTCAGGTAATCGCCAGATGGAGGAGATGGATCACGCGACTTGGAGACTAAGTGTTTCTTTGTCTTCAATCGCAGGATCGCGAGATGATTTAAGGGCATGCTCTTTTGTTCAATGACCAAGCGACAGCCGTCTGATGTAAAGCTCAGAAGATCCAACGGTGGTCGCTAAGTCTGGTGATCAAAGTGCCCTACGAGAAAAGTACTCCCGACTCAGCGATAAAGGGTAGTCAGGATGTCGCAGAAGCAGATAAGGGACACATGCTGACTGTTAAGATAAGTCAAAAGGCTCGGTACTTGGTTCTCCCGACTTGGCGACTGGTGTTGTCGCGCAGTCTCGAAATAGAGAATTAGCATCTGGCGACAAGGAGACAACCATGGCGGTCATGAAAGGCAGTTAGGCGCAAGGTCGCAGGACGGATGGTGAGTTAAGGTTATCTCCTCGCGACTTTGATTTCATACAGTCGGGATATCGCCAGATTTGGACTCAGGTTTACCAAGGGTAAAAAGTGCTTTGTCGCCAGGTCATGAGATGATACCATGGTTAAGGACCGATGCTCGCGACAAAGAGACTAACGTTTAGTCACGAGGTCGCAGGAATTTGAATTTGAAAGATTGGCGGGAGATTTGGCACTATGAACGCTCGGCAGCCATGGTTTCTCTGTGCTCGTGTTCCAGAATTGATCATAAGGGTCTAATTGCAGAAAGGCCATGCATAGAGAGTCTATTGATCCCTGGATTAGATTTGTTTCAATGTCGATGAAGAAAGGGAGATTCAAAGGCGTGGAAAGAGATACAGAGTCCAATCAGAAGTTATTGCTCTCAGTTGCAGTTGGCTAAAGGCATGGTCATGATCGAGGACTCATTGATGAGAAATTGAGCGGCGGTCGTCTGGTGTCACTTCTTGTCCTAGGAGATTGTGATCAATTGGTGAGCATTCATGACAGGGGACTAGTTGCAGAGTATAGCTCATTCGTTCTAGGTTGCTTGTTCACATGGCGTAGTCAAGTACAGGGATAGGTGCAGGAAAATCTGATCTGATCGATTCACTTGGTGCACATTTATGACCAGATTAGATTTTGTCCTAGGGTCAATTAATCTATTGTAAATCTGTAACCCTAGTTAGGTTTTGGAGCTCCTGCCTGCGTGCATTGGAGGTATTTAAAGTTTTTTGAGAGCCTTAGTGCTCAGATTTTGGCATTTTGTAAGGAGAATTCATTCTTCC
>MU225897.1:137596-167376 GCA_018584345.1 Thuja plicata
CTAGAATCTGGAGGTTTCATCTCAGTTAGCATAGGTCCCACAACCTGGAGATGATTCCCTTGTTATACTGGATTATCAAGACCAAGAGAGCTTGAGATCAGAGGCGCAAATTCAGTGTATAACAATTCCATCCAGTAAAAGTACTTGATTCCATGGTCATTGTGTTTCCTTGATATTGGAGTATCAACAATTTGAATAATTTTTGAACTAAGCTACTAACTTTGATAGATCATTTTTGCAAAACCAAAGCATTCAATGGAGTAAATCTAAATGGAATTTTAGATGAATCTCATTTGAGAGAGAAATCGGGCCATTTTTCACAGACAGTGAGGGAACAATATAATATTATGTGGAACCCCCATGAAGATGGATCAGTAACAAGGATTTGGAAAACTCTAGCTCAGAGAGAAACATTGATTGATTCAATAGTATAATTTTTCAAGCTTTCTAATTTATGTCTGGCCATGGTATTGGGGTTGGTAGAGGATGAGAGAGTTTTCAGTGCTTTGGTGTTCCTAAAGTCAAAGCTAAGAAACAAACTAGACAAGAATTTGTAAAATTGCTTGAGGCTCTATACATCTAGGTATGATGTCAATACTTTTCCTTACGATATGACACTCAAATTATGGAGGAAGAAATGTCAAAGAAGAGGGTTGGGCAACATTTCAAAACAAAGTGGGAGTGCTAGAGACAATGATGTCAGTGACTCATGTACTGGTACTTGTAGCATTGAACTTCAGTTAAGCAGAGGTATGCAAAGTGAAGAAAACATAGCGAAGAACCAAGGAAGATATGATGTTGATGATGATGAATCTAAGGATCCCGATAATGAGATGATGTGGTAACTTGAATCATTGTCAAAGTAGCAGATCCTAGGTATTTATTAAACTTAGTTTTGTAGTCTACTGTTAGTGTCTGTATCTCATCATCAATCATGCATAATAGCATATTCCAATGTCAGAAATATAAATGTGGTTGATAATGTCATCAATTCTACAATTAATAATGGTTTTACTTTTCATTTGCATTATTCAGCTCATATGGTACAATTATTGAATATTTTCATTATTGTTTTGAAAATATAGCAATTCATATGATACAATTCATAGAGATTCTCATTAATTTATTGAAAAATATGATACAATGTAACAATTTATTCATTAATATTATTAAGTACACAAATCTATATCATTTTGTTTGTAAAAGTCAATGAATTAATAGTAAAATACCCTTAGCAAATGACCTTGAATTCCCTTTTATAGAAACAAGGGAGCAACAACAACTTTAGGTTGATTTGCCTCATGTGAAGTCTCAAAATCAAATTCAATCAGAAAAGTACAATATCTCTGCAACTGTACATTTCTGCATTTGACATGTCGGTTTAGTAAATTAGTAATAGCATTCAATCTACTACATTACTCTTGTTCAAAAAAAAAAGTTCAAACTTTAAACTCAATTCAAACTATTAGAAATAAATATAGATAAGATTGAAAGTACATTCACATACTATGATGAGATGATTCTCCTAGTTTTTTTAGTATTCTCCATTCTGTGTAGTTTGGAAGGTCAAAAAATTTCAAGTTATAGTAAATGACCTGTAACCTTGTCAACCATCCATACTTATAAGAGTAACTTGAAATAAATGATCCATCTAATATTGCATTCATTTTTTCAATGGTTTGATGCAATTTGCAATTCTTTCATGAGTTGTGTCCTGATGAAGCTTTTCTAAATTAGAAATCATTGTGTCCTCCAACATTGTTTTGTAAGCTTCTCTTGCAATGAATTTTGTTAATGAATTACTAGGACCAAGACTAGGATTCAGCAAACCAAGACTTATCATTTTGGTTATTTTTTGATGCATCTTGGCTAGCTTTCTCCCATATGTGGTCACAATTTCCTTTCCTTCCCTTAGTTTTTGACATTTTTGAAAGACATTTGTTTCCTTTATTATTGCATGAACATGGTCATTAATTCCCTTTCTTTCCAAATACCTATCATTGGTTTTGTCGATTTGTTGCAAAATCTATTGTGCAATATTCTCTCTCAGAAAGATTTTTGTTCTTCTCAACATGCTCTTTGAGCTTCCCTAAAACATCTCTAAGACTTTCATTCAATTCAAACCAATCACACAAAGTATCACCACTCACCTTTATTCTCCCCCAAATGTCTTATTTTATTTGTTTGACTGTATTTTTTTACTTTGTCATTCAAGTTGTTTTCGTAAGTTTTAATTGTATTATTTTCCATCTTTAGCTCTTCTCTAAATTTTGACAATTGGTGTTCACTTTGTTTTCTTATTTCCTCTATTTTCTCTTCCCACTTTTTTAATTTTACCCTCTCATTCTCCAATTCCTTATTTAAGTTATTGTTTGCATGTGTTGTATTCTCCATGCTTTTTTATAAACGTACTGAAGAGGCTTTTTTATCCTCAACTTGTTTATTGCTCTCTTCCAATCTTTCCCTCAAAATTTTCAATTCTGCATCCATATGTTCTTTCTGTGCAATTGCTTCTTTTGAGGAAGATTTTTTTATCCTTTGTTGTAATTCTTTGCACCTATTATCTTCTGCTTTCTCCTTTTCCTTTATATTTTCTAGGTCTCCCTGTAACTTTTCTATTATGCCAAGAAGCTTTCCTTTCTCTCTCTCTCTCCAACTTCATCACTGAACTATAGACTACTTGGTTGGTCATTTTTGACACATTTATCTTTTCCACATTTTTATTTTTTGATAAATCCATTTGTAGGATACTAACGTGAAATTCAGATGGATCAAACTGACTCTCTGGTGGAATATTATCTCTAGTTGGGGGCATGACAACCATGAAATCCATCATTTCTTTGTTTGGGTCACATGTGAGAAATAACCTATTTGATGTAGGTTCTGTTATGCCTTGCATACCCATCCCTACATTTTGTAGGCAAAATGTTGGGTCCCCCTTTTGGCTTTTTCTCTTTCCCTTGGTTTCTTTTGTTTCCTTTGTTTCCCTTTGGGATTTGCCTCCGCGAGGGCTATTTTTATTTTGTTCCTAGTCTTCTTTTGTCTTCGGGACCCGGTCCCAGAGTTTGTTTGTTCTTTCGAGTCAGTCATATTCCAGACTCCAAGATTCTCTGTCATCGTGTCTTCTTTCACAAGAAGATGTGACTACATGGAATCCCCGGGCCCAGAGTCTAGAGGTTTGCTTGTTCCAGAGTTTGCAGAGAGAAAGCAACACATTTTTACCCTAAGGGTATAAATAGAAGTTACCTGTCATTTTCACATTTACCTCTATCAAACACTTAGAGCACTCAAAGTGATTTTAAGGTAATTAAGGTGAATTAATCAACATTTTGCTCCCTGTGTTTAGTGGTTGATTAAACAGTGATTTGCAGTGCTTGTTTGTGGTCACTTGAAGGTTAACTTGTTGCAAAGCACCTCCCATGCTCATCTTTCCCACATCCCTTGTGTTTCCAGGTAGGCCCTCAACTCTCTCTTCTCTGGTTTTTGGTTCTCTATTTCTCGCTTCTGTCTGTTTTGTTTTTGTTCTATTTTTTTTTTTTGTCGCGTCTTTGCACTGGATTTTCTGTCGCCTCCCATTGGTGGGTTGGCTCTACCAGAGGGTTTTTCGCCCTCTGTGTAATTGTATCTTAGTGTATATTTTGTACATTTTTGTGGAATAATGTACATGCCTTTGTATATTGTGTGTATTCTATAAATTGTGTAATTCTCTGTGTCTGTATATATGTTTGCTTTAGCCAGCCTGTGAGTCATGCTTCAGCCCTTGTGTGCGCTTCAGCTCTATCTATACATTATTTGTATAACCTACACTCGGTCTATTGGCGAGCTTTCCACGCTCCATGCAACAAAAACCTTAAATGTGGAGCTCGTCCGAGAAAGATGGCTGCCTGGTTTGAATTCGGCACCTCGTTGGTTTTGAGCCATGGCAATTTTCTCTCTCTCTATCAAGTCAGCCTTAATGGTGGATGTAACCACCTAAATTTGGTCTGTTGCAACTATGGACCTTATTTTCCCTAAGTGTGATCATACCCTCGATTATGTCCAAACGACCCTGTTACTGCTTGGCATAATTCTTCGAATCAATTTAATGTCCTAGGTGATTTTTATCACTGAATTATATTAACTATTATAGCCATACAATTCAAATCAATTCAAACCAATTAAATCAAACCAAAATTAAACATGGCTATTGTATTTAATTATAAAGGAATTAAATAAATCCCTAAATCAATTACCCACTTGCAAAATAACCCATTCCCCTAGCCTATTTAATTTAATTAAAATGGCTATAGTCCCCTAATTATTAAAAAGCAATTATATTGTTTAAATAATTAATTCATATATTTTTGAATGAATTAAATAAGTTTAATTCATTTAATTAATATTCTCCTAAACCCCAACCTAACCTATCTCAACCACTTCTACCCTAGGTTCTAACCCTTCTCAACCCATTCACCCTTGTTAATCTAATCCTAATCCCAATTCTATCCTAACCCACTTCCTAATGTTGTCACATTCCATTAAGGAATGCTTAACAACTCAACCCACTTGAGAAAGTCCACTTTCTGAAACTTGACTTTCTTAAAGTCCACATTCTCAGGCCACCCTCTTACACCCTTCCCTTGCTTTTTTAAGGCTTTCATTAATGCCTTATTAATGAAGATGCCTTAAGCCTATGTCTCCTCCATGCCTCATTAATTCCCAAGGCATTAATGGCTCTTACACCACCATTAATGAGTCCCTCAACTCATAAATGAGCCTTGTCTCCCTTCTCTCTCTCTCTCATTCTTTTATAAATAGAAGCCATTTTTCAGAGCAAATAAGCCTTCATCTATTATTTAAAATGCATTGTTATGCTGTCAGATTAATCTTAGAATCACATTTCACTTCATATTTTATGCTTTCACATTGTTCTTATTTCCATTCTTAGAGCTAGAATGCATGCTTTCTCATCTTTTTAGCTTGTTTTTAAACTAAAATCCTTCATGCTAGGTTTTATATGTCACTGATTGTAGCATAATCTGATGGTTATTGTGTTACTAATCATACTCTTCCTAGTTAGAAGGCAATAGGTCGATATTAGTGGGTTTTGTATGTTTATCTAACCTTTTTACACTAATGTAATGACTTATTGATGTGTTGTGTCTCTCTTATCAGGTACATAATATACACACACATTTATGGCGCCCACCGTGGGGCAAGATTTTCAACTTGGACTCATTTTATAACATTTTTGCCAATTTACATGCTCAAGATTTGGTTACAGGATCATTTTTAGTCATTCTGGATCGCATTTGGGATACGCCATCGCACCATAGAAAACTAGGCTCGCATCCGAGATTTCCCAGATCATTTTTGGTTTAGGCTCGCATCTGGTCAGCATGGGATCGCATTTGGTAAGGAATCTCGCATACAGTATGCTAGCTCGCATTCAGTAAAATTTTAAGCTCGCATCTAGTTAGAAAGTTTGTGCATTTCATTTGCCTAACTTTGACATTTCAACAAGTTGTGTTTTTTATGTTTTGCAGCTTAACAAGTGTTTGTAGGTTGTTTTTGGAGGTTTTCGTGGAAGTTGAAATAAACAAATACTAACTCGGTTTTGCAGGTTGCCAAAACCCCCATCTTGACTTCTATTTACTTGCTTTCCAAACTTAAGACCATTTCTCCACTTGCTAAAACAACCAGATAATATGCTCTTTTCCTCTTGTGAAAAATCAGAAAGTCAGACATTGTCTTATCATTTGTGATGAAATTGGGGGTAAATGAACAAGCAAACTCATCGTCTAAATTTGGAAACAGTAAATGCACAAAGCATTAAATATTGCGGTTCAAAGAACAAGTTCAATCGTATAATTTTCTTTTAGAATAAAAATTTGAACAAAATAAAGCATTAAATATTGTGGTTAATTGAACAAGGAAAACTTTTCCTTTCAAGCATCCTATTTTCTTTAAAATAGGAACAACTAAATCGAGCTCAACATAGCTTGAAGGAATGAACTTTGCTTTACGTGTTTTGGGAGAAAACTACTTAGATTAGGAGAGTATGCTCTTCTTCTTCGGAAGAATCAGAAATCTAGACATCCAAAGCTTGCCAATCCTGGTTACCCATATATTTAAATAGTAGAGGGCCTGTCGCTTGAGGAAAAAATCTCCTGGGAATAACCCAAGTGAGGACAGGTTTTATGCCAACCCTTCCAACTCACTATAAATAGTTGCTTCCTCGTAGGCTAAAGCCTCGAAAGACAGAACTGGTTTTGTTCTTTGAATTACGACATCATTCCTTGAACATATATGGGTATATATAGATCAGAGCCACTTAAATCTTGCTTGCGAGACTACATATATTCAGGTACTCATAGGGCTGTATGCCTGAATTTTGCCTTGTGCAATTCTATGGGGGACAATTTCGAACGGATTGCCCAATAATCTACAACAACTTCAACTGAAAGAATTCCCGATTTATCCCCGAAAGGGTGATAATCTTTGTGCAAGGAAAAAAGTAATTGCCCCAAGACACTTGTCATATTGTGCCCTCACTTACGTTTGGACTCGGCTAATACAACATCATGACTGGAGTCATTGCGTGTTTGGTGATGGTTGTATTCTGATTAGCATTCGAGTGTGTACCTAAGTCAACAAGCAAAGATTTTCATCCTCCACCTAGAGAATAGAAAAAAATGAGTGTTTGTTTCACCCTCTTAACAATTGTAACATATAAAAATGTCACTATGTGTATAACATAAGAAAAGATGTCACATTTGAAAATGTAGATGTTTGTGTGATGTGTGGGGAAGATAAGATGTTCCTTTTAAACTCAAATGAACAAATGAAAGATCCAAATTGATTAATCCAAAAGAAGGATCAATGCACAAATGAATCATCCATTCGGAAATGAGAGCAAAGAGGAAAGATCTTAAATTTCTTTTTTAGAAAGGAATGTATATGATAGATCTAGGAATTGAAATGGATGAGATGAAGTACCAACCTTAAAATAGTGTAGATCAAAGAATGTTGTTTTCTGAGGTCTGTAGACTGTTTATGGAAAAACTAAAAGTTAATACTAAACCAAAATGCAGAGATGAACAAAACCCAGGAATCATTTTCTGTTTTGATGTCATCTTATGAAAAAGGTTGACCTTGACTCACAAATGTCAACCCTGACCCAATAATGTCGACCCTGACCTGCACAGATCCAAAAGTGACTTTGTTCGCGGATCCTGAAAGTTTGCTGAAAAGGGTATCCAGATCTGGGTTCAATTCCACTGTTATGTACCTGTACCTGCAAGAAAAAGAGGTTTGTTTTTTATGGGGGAGGGGTTTGCCTTAGTCAAACCCCGATTTAGGAATTAACCTTGAAATTAATAATTGAAATAAGAATGCTAGCAAGTAGTAGAATTGAATCTAACAATGAAGCTATGATATTGAATAGATATGTAATTGTAATTCAAATGTAAGCAAGTATGTAAGTATGAAAACATAAACTTTAGAAACCATAAACCTCCATGATTGTATGCTTGGAATCCACCTTGAAGAGATGATGAAAGATTTTTGAAGATGCACAAAAGGATCTTGAAGGAAGATCACACCATCATGATGGCTAGATCCGGGGCTTGAATGATAAATCTTGAATGCTTGAACAAAATCTCTTCAAAGGCTTGAAAGCTTGAATCCTTGATCTTCAATGGAGAACTTGAATGCTTGAGGAGGGATAATTGAACACCTTGAGAGCTTGAAAATATGTAGAGCAATGGATGCTTGAACTTTTTTCTTGATCACCTCTTATCACCTAGTTCATAGTTAGAGAAAATGAGAGGAGAAGGCTTCCTTTTATATGAAATTAGGGCACAATCTTCCAAGGAGGCTGACATAGGAGAATTAAATCCTAATTGGACCCATGCCCCTATAATTGGACCTATATTAAATATAATTTAAGATTTACCACTTCGGAACCCCAAAACAGCTGACCCGGAAGCGGGAAATGAATTTTGGATGACCTCCGGCAATCGACAGATTTCCAAATTTGAAAGGGGGACCCAGGTCGAGGTCGAGGTCAACCTTGACCTAGGTCAAGGTTGAGGTCGACCTTGACCCAGGGGGTTAGAACCCCTGGAAAAAGTATCAGGTGGGATAGAAGGTGCCTAGAGAGGCCCAATTAGGGTCCTAAACAGGCATAGAAGCAGGAGATGATGCAGAAATGAGGGGACAATATGATAGTGGTAAAAAAAATCCCCTAAGGAGGGCTAAACACTCTTAACATGGAAGTGCTTCCATTTTAAGATGATACAACATTGCAAAACTGTTTGACGTGTTCAAAAGATCTTTAAAAAGATAAGCTCCTCAAAACAATCAACAAATCTCAAACCCTGGAGTACAAGTGTTTTTCACACATTATGACACCTCTTGACGCAATCTGGAAATAAGAAACTTCACGCACTTCGAAGATGAAATTTTCAAAACAGACTCAAACTGACAAAGACATCATAAGATTGCATCCTATATTTCCCAAGTCGCATGCAGTGTTTAAGATCGCATTTGGTATTTAGGATCGCATTTGGTTAGCAAGAAGTCGCATCCAGATTCTAGGATCGCATCTGGTACCATCAGAGGCTCGCATCTGGGAGCTCGCATTTAGGATAGTGGGGGTATTTGTAGAAGTTTTTCTTAGGATGTCTCAGTTGATTAGGATACCCTTTTTTCTCTTTAGCTAGTTCCTGTTGTCTCTTCTGGTTTCCCTATTGTATTTTCAAAATACTTTCGAAACATCCACCTTGCATGCTTAGTCAGTCTTTCATGATCAGTCCAATAGTGTGGTCTACCAATTTTCTATCAACAACTTGGTTCCCAGCTCACTATTAGGACATTCTAACCCTTTGACGTTGGAATCATTTACATCCACCAACAACAAATAGTTACTTTTACCTGGACATGCCCACTTGAACGATCTAAAATCCTTACTTGCACTATTGGGAAACGTTAACAAAGTTGAGAAACAAAATTCATGGTTAACACAAGACACAACTAGTACACAACTAAAGGATCAAAAGTGCCTCCTAAAACACCACACTTTCAAGGAGAAACATCTCGCAGTTCCCTTCTTGATCTAGATTCCCCTCAAATGGATAGCAACACTAACGAATGGAGTAAGGATTTCTAGGGTTATAATGATGGCAAACATGGAAAATCCAAAGGCACAAAAGAGGAAGAAAGACCCAAGTTTGAACATAATCTGTTTGGATCAGACAGTGAAGAGGAGATTCCTAAAGACAAATATGAAAAACTCAAACAAAGTAAACGGATCCACAAGCTATTGGAACGGATAATTAGTGACGATAAAGAAAAATACTTCCTTCATCTAGCATCCACAAGTGTCAAGTTACCCAAGGATTATAACGTGGAAAATCTCAAGGAAAAGGAAGTACCAAACCCAATATCCATTCTTACCAAACATCTCAATCTGATGCAAACGGAGCTCACCAATCTCAAACAAGAGAAAGAGAAACCCAAAACAAAATATTTTTTGGACGCCATTTGTCCATTTCCTTTTGAAAAAAGTATCACTATAGTCCCGTTTCCTCCCAACGTGGCAAGACCAAAGTATGACAATTACATGGGAGAAACTGAACCCCATGACCATGTAAGGGAATTTTGTGCTCTCAGCATCGAGTACATGCATGAACCCACATACCTCATGCAACTGCTTCCAGGAAGTCTAGGAAGTAATTCCATGGAATGGTTCTCAAAACTAAACCTTAAGGTCAAGAAATTCAAGGAGTTAATCCAAAGGTTCATTCAACATTACTCCTACAACATCCAACATGACGTAACTATAATGGACCTATGTAACACTAAACAACAAACTGGAGAATCATTCACACACTTCCTACAAAGATGGAGGAAGATTTTCGCACGATATTCAAGGGTCATTCGCGAAACGGAGAAGATGGAAATATTCATTAATAATCTAGTGCCTAAATTTAACTACGCTCTACAAATGCAAGACTCTCCTAGCTTTGATGGAATGATTAAAAATGCCCTCCGTATTGAAGAAGTCATGGTTAAAAGAGGAGAAATCACCCTCCAAAATGAAAACAAAAGCAACAACTCCAACTCCAAACCTAAATGGTGGAAACAAAACAATAATGTTGTTAATGACAGAGTGGTTGATGCCGCTATCATTAATCCTAAACCCGAGGCATTCAATCTAACCAATGGCATGCAAGCAAGCAAAGTTGCTAAGGTAACACCTCCAGTTCCCAAAGAAAACAATGATAATAACAAGGAATGAACATGGACTTCAAAACCCCAAAGAACATTCAATCCTTTAGGGGAGACACTTGAGACCATTTTGAAAATATTGGTGGATAACAAAGTTCTTACAATTTTCGATTCTCAACCATGGGAACCGATGGTAAAAACCCAGGTGGTGGGATGATAACTCCTATTGTATCTTCCACAAAAACAAGGGACACAAGAACAATATTTGTCTCAAACTTAAACATGTCATCCAAGACCTCATCGAAGGAGGTAAGATCAAAGTAGATAGACATACTACCAATGAGGATCATACAACATTCAACAAACCCTTTCCTAATTACAATCAATGAGAAACATCTAAAGGGAAGGGTGATGAGGTAAATTATACCTATTCCAAAAATGACAATGTGATTAATATGATTGACATTAAAACTGAATCCATCAATGTGATCACAATTAAAGGTGCCTCATCCCATTCCAATGATGTAACATGGAGCCAAGCATAGGTTACAATCAAAGGACCTCCTAAACCTACATCAATGTCAACATCCAAGGTTCCTATTGGAACTATTCCTAAACCAACAACAAGACACATGGTCACTATCCCCAGAGAAAAATATGACTTGGTAGACCAATTGCAATGAACCTCTACCAAAATTTCTATTTTTGAATTGCTCAAGATATCCACGGTACATAGGGAAATCTTAGAACAAGCTCTACACGCTGCTAATGTTCCAAAAGATATTGATATAGATGAGTTTCAAGCGATGGTCAATCACATCTCAGTGCCACACTACGTCTCCTTTTCTGAAGAGGATGACAAGTCATTGACCCATCCACACAATCAACCTCTCCATATCAAAGTCGTTATTCATAAATCTCATGTTAGATGTGTATTGATAGATGGAGGTGCAGGATTGAATATCTGTACACTTGATCTAATTAGGAGACTAGGTCTCTCAAAACAAACAATTGACACTCAAAACAAGATAACCATCAAAGCTTATGATGAGGAAGAAATATCCTCCAAAGGTCTTATTGCTCTACCTATCAGAGTCGGACCAATTGAGAGGAACATCATATGTCAAGTTCTGGATTTACCATTGGCCTACAATATTCTGCTAGGGAGACCGTGGATTCATGAAATGCAAGTTGTATCATCCACTTATCACCAATGCATAAAATTCCCACATAATGGGGGGGAAGTGACGATTCCTGCAGATGCTAACTACACTTGCAACAATATCAAAGCATGTAGCATGATCCCACACAACAAAGAAGCTATGGATGCAGTTGCTCCTGAAACTACCAAGGACATGGTTATGAAGAGTTTTAGCAAAACCCTTAAACTTGAAGAAACAGGTATGGGAGAGTACAAGCTGGACCTGACTCCCTCAATGACAAAACTTCTGGTGTCACCAAGATCCTATGGAAAACCTTCCTCGACATTCACACCTCTTGCATTCAAAGAACCAGGAGTACACAAGGCAACTGGCATGATAAAGGCATCCACATCTTCTTTAGATAACACAGAAGAACATGTAGTCCTGGACTGGCTTTACAAAGGAGAACCAGTGGAATCTGAGGTCAAACATGTGAAGATATCTCCCAAATAGTATGGAAAGGGATATGATTTCCTCACACAAATGGGTTACAAAGTAAAAGGACCTCTAAATGACACAGGATGAGGGATCATTGAACCTATACCCATGGAATTATGTAACACCAGAGATAAGACAGGATTGGATTTTAAAACTAAAACTGATAAACCCGCTCCAATAGAGAGTCTACACTCAGATAAAGGGAGTGATGAAATAGATGAACTAGAGCAATGGTCCTATGAAAGATTGTTACATATTGGTGCACAAGACCCCAATTACCAAGGAGAACACTATGTACCTAGCTTTGAGGTACCATAGGATCTTCACACTCCTTTGCTAGCACAACCTCCCATTCAAGAGGTAGGAGACACCATAGCAACAATCACTCAAGAGATACCCCGGCCACAAAATATACATCCTAACTAGGGGCAATTGGTCACAATTTCACATGTCCTCGATCTTCCCAACTTTGATCTACAAGCAGCTAATCGAGTACATCAGATAAACATTACTGAATATTTAAACAGATTTGATGATGATGTCACAGATTCTCATGACTATGAATGGGACCGGCTATCTATTGCCTCTGAAGATATTGGAATAGATACAATTCACATGTTTACAGCTCCCTCAGCTCCTAGCAAACAATCTGACACTCCTCTCAATGATACTGATCCTCCTAAAGTAGAAGAAGATTTCATTCCCCCAATCATTGATGGAGACACTGGTGAATACATAAGTCTAGAATAATTTCATAGGCTACAAGTAAGAAGCCTCCTTTTACAGAGAGATGATTATGAGACTTCTACTGATGATTCACTAGAGTTTGGTCCACATATGACACACGACAACCCTTTTAACGATGATCTCGCTCTTATTGATCTAAATATCGAAGAAATTAACTTAACAGACCATGTCATGTCGGTTAATGGTCTTGATGCTAACACGATGCTGTCCTTTCCAGAATCTGATTCTCTAACATTGGTACTTCCAAACCTAATTGATTAGACTAAAACAAATCCTACTCCTATCCTAGAATTTTCCAATGACCACTCCCTAGCTTTTTATCTCAATGCTTGTGAACCTTACCTGTCTTCCACCAATGCAAGGAGCGAGAACATGTCACAGGAGGATATCAAGTTTCTTAGTCACAAGCTGAAAAATAAAAATAAAAAGTGGACTGATGGTGAAAACCACTGTGTGGCAGTATTAGATCCCAAAATAGTAAAGAAAAAATATGTATCCAATGGTGAAAACCTCTCAAAGGTGCGAAAGGATGAGACTCTTGATATCCGCCCTGAACACTTTCAGGAAAGATCTTCGGTATTGATTGAACCAACACAACTAGTAAACTTGGGCACTGTTGAAAATCCTCAAATAGTTCATCTAGCACAATCTTTATCAGAAGAAGAGAAGGTATAGTTCACAGAATTCCTGAAGGAGAAGAAGATCAACTTTGCATGGTCTTACACTGATATGCCAGGGCTAGATCCTAATCTCATCATGCACCACTTATCTATAGCTCCTGGGATCAAGCCCATGAAACAAAAACTTAGAAAAATGCATCCTCATGTTGCATTATTGGTAAAAGTAGAACTACAAAAGTTGTTGAAAGCTAGATTTATTTGATTCATTGCCTATGTAGTGTGGATCTCAAATGTGGTCCCTGTTTCTAAATCTGATAAATCTATCAGGATCTATATGGACTTCAGAGACCTAAACAAAGCATGTCTAAAGGATGACTTCCCTCTACCAAACATTGACATGATCATTGATCTTACAGCTGGCTTTCAGATATATTCATTAATGGGTGGATTCTCAGGCTATAATCAAATGAAGATCACCCCTGAGGATTAAGAGAAAACCGCATTCACATGTGCATGGGGCACCTTTTGCTAGAATGTCATGCCTTTCAGGTTAAAGAATCTCAGTCCAACATATAAAAGAGCTATGACCACAATATTCCATGACATGATGCACAAGAACATGGAGGACTATGTCGATGACACATTGGCTAAATATAAAGAAAGAGGTACTCACATTGCTGACCTAAGAAAGATATTGGATCGAATGGAACAGTTCCAGCTCAGGCTCAATCCAAAGAAATGTGCCATTGGGGTCCAATCAGGGAAGCTCCAAGGATTCATAGTATCCACAAAGGGAATTGACGTAGATCCTGCCAAAGTAAAGGATATTCTAGAGATGGCTCCTCCACGTAACATTAGTCAAATGAGGACACTACAAGGGAGACTTTAGTCTATCAGGAGATTCATGTCCCAACTTGCAGATAGGGCACAACCCTTTACTAAGCTACTACATAAAGGAGTTACCTTCAAATGGGATGAGCACTATGAAGCAAACTTTAGAGAATCGAAAGGATACCTAGCTACTCCACCTATTCTTATGGCACCTATTCATGGAAAACCATTACTCCTATAAATTTTAGCTACAACTACATCCCTAGGAGTATTGCTGGCACAAGAAGATGAAACAAAGAAAGAGTGAGCTATCTACTACATTAGTAGAACACTAGTCACCTATGAGCTTAATTATAGCATTATTGAAAAAGTATGCTTAGCAGGCGTCTTCACATCACAAAAATTGAGACACTACATGCTCTCTCATACAATGAAGCTCATTGCTAAGATCGATCCTCTAAAGTATCTTTTGAGTAGAACATCACTAACAGGACGTTTGGCAAAATGGGTCCTAATTCTTAGTGAGTTTGACATTGAATATGTAGAATGGAGAGCTATCAAAGGACAGGTGCTTGCAGATCAATTGGCTGATTCACCACTCAAGGATGATGAACCGTTACTAATTGAATTCCCTGATGAAACAATCATGCATCTCACTGAACATCCATGGAAGATGTACTTTGACGGTTCATTCACTCAACAAGAATCTAGAGTAGGGATCCTCTTCATAACTCCACAAGGATACAAGATTCCCAAATCATATAAAATAATGTTTCCATGCACCAACAATATCTCAGAATATGAAGCATTGGTCAATGACCTCAAGATAGCTATGGAATGGAAGATCATTGAGTTACACGTATATGGTGACTCCCAACTAATTATCAATCAAGTCAATGGGGAGTATCAAACAAAAGATGAAAAGTTAATGCCCTACAAACAACTAGTTGATGATCTGAAGTACATTGTCTTCGTCACCTTCCAACAGATACCATGATCCAAGAACAAGGCTGCAGATGCTATGGCTACCTTGGCATCCATGTTACAACTGGAGGAGCATCAATTCTGCTATGACTTCTTGGTGGAATAAATATCCTATCTTGCCTCTGCTAACCCTAAATACCAGGTAATATGTACCTTGAATACCCCAGGTCAATCTCGGTATGCTAGTATCATTGCTTACCTTTCCGACCAAACCATTCCTGCCAATCTATCCAGAAATGAGAAAAGATCCCTGATTAGGATACTATCACGTTATGTCCTCATAACTAAAAACCTATATCAACGCGGTCTTGATGGTACACTTCTTCAATGTTTAGAACTCGAAGAGTCTGATCTAGCATTAAAAGATGTCCACGAAGGTGTATGTGGATCACACTCGAACAAATTTTCATTAGCGAAAAAATTGCTCAGAGTAGGCTATTATTGGCCTACCATGGAGAAATATACTATTCAATTTTCAAAATCATATCTTAAATGCCAGACACATGGAAACCTTATCCATGCTCCTTCTAGAGAACTTATACCTTTCATAACACATTGGCCATTTTAGTAATGGGCCTTTGACTTGGTTGGACAAATATATCCCAACTCCTCAAATGGACACAAGTTTATCATTACGACCACTGAGTATTTCATGAAGTGGGTCAAATCCATGCTGCTAATCAAAGCCACTGGAAAATAGGTGGCTATGTTCATTTTGAACTATACTATTTGTAGATATGGGATACCCTCTTCAATTGTAACAGACAATGGGGGCCAATTTAAAAATCAAGACATTGATGACCTTTGTGAACGGTTTCATATTACTCAACACTGCTCCTCAATATATTACCCTCAAGGTAATGGATAGGCTAAGGCATCAAACAAGAATATTCTCAAGATCCTACACCGAATTGTGAGCAAGTCTGGCAGAGACTAGCACCTACAACTGAATTTGGCACTATGGGCCTACAGAATAAGCATTCGAACACCAACTGGAGCCACACCATTTTCTCTAGTCTATGGCACTAAGGTAGTACTTCCTATTGAGGTTGAAATCCTATCTTTGTGGATATCTTTACAAGGACTGGTTACTGATGAGCAGTACCGCATAGATAGGGTGAATTCTTTAGACTTATTAGACGAGCGTAGGAAACAAGCATTTGATCACCTCAAAGTGTATCAAGCACGTATGTCCAAAGGTTACAAAAAAAAGGTAAAGCCATGCAAATTTGAAGTAGGAGATCTCTTCCTCAAGGAGAATCCTAAGAACCAGCCTAACAGGGAGCAGAAAGGAAAGTTTGAACCTAATTGGCTGGGACCTTATGTTATCATTGCTACTTTTGGTACTAGAGCTTATCAGTTAGCTACACTTGAAGGAGACATTCTTCCAGATCCTATCAACACTCTACACTTAAAGCGGTTCTACACTTAATGTTCAGCTAGCAGAGCCTGTACAGCAAAAAGTTCTTGCAAAAAACCAAAAACATTCAGAAAATTGATCCTGAAGAAATCAAAAAATAGTGGAAAAGGTCCTTCAAATAGGGTATCCTTGGTGAAAACCTGGTAAATAGGTGCCTTGATACTACAAAAACATTCAAAAAGCAAAAATAGCAAAAAATTTGAAAAAGAGAAAAGTGCCTTGATGAGCACCTGGTAAAACAGGCATCTTGGTAGCAAAAAGAAAGGAAAAAGGTCTTGCCAAGTGGTAAAAACCTGGCAATTAGGTATCACTTGTGTTCTGTGCTCCATCTATCAATGCACTACTGACACAAGGCCTTCATAATTTTTCCTGTGCTCATACGCTGACTTCATATTCCTTCACATGACTATCTTGTCCTCGCTTGGGTTTTGTCTATCTTTACATCTTAGGAATAAGTCATTCTACACTTGGGGCATCTTTGCTAGCATAGTAGGTTGTGGTTTCTAGGTTGTTCTAGGATGGTTCGCCTCACGGACGCAATGTTTCTTGCTACATACAAAACAATGTCACTTTTCAAAACAAGGGTGTCTTTTCACAACATGGAACACGACATTTACATTAATGGAGGGCCTACAAGGCTATACTGTATCACAAACAAGAACGCATTATCCTATTAATGTACAGATATGGAACACCATATTGCTTGATTTTCTGATTGATGAATCTTTACTGTGTTTGACATAAGAATGAATAGGTACTACTTAAACACATAGTTGGTTATTGGTTTGATTATGATTCTTTTATGTCTTGATGATGTTTTCAACTAGGGGCATCTAGGTAATTATACATTTTGTTTGATTGATTCTCAATTGATAATTTATTGTCTTCTTAGTTGCTCAATGACGTCTACGCAAAGACAAAGAGTCACAAGGATAGGAGCCATAATGTTTTCTTGATTTTTTGTGTATGGTGATTGTTCCAAATGATCCTATAAATTTCACCTATCTTAGATGTTTATGGTAAGAGCTGCCACTATGGGTGGATAGCCGCATATATCTCAATCTTCGTTATGTGTAAACTACAGTGAGGTTGAAACAATTTTCTTGTCTATTTTATGATCCAGATTCTCACTAACGTATATGAATCATAATGTACCCAAGGATATGAATTTTCAAGGTCATTGCGGGTCCAATATCTTGCCTTAATCAAAATCTGGTATATTAAAAGGAAGGTGACTATTTTGTTATCCTGGCTCCTATGCCTTGATACCTAAGTCTATTTCCAACATTTCAAAAAAAACATAGTATTCGTATTATCATAATATCAGTGGGTATTAGTGATGGTTGTACTATCAGGTGGTATCCATTCCAAAAAGTTCCCAATGATGATAAAAATGTTGCAAATATTTGCTCATCAGTGACAAGTCCTAAGAGTCTGCATATAGCTGCATTTAGAGATTGCATGGTGCATTTATAACAGAAATAGCAACATAAGAAATTTTGTGCTAAAAAATGATTTCTATCTTCTTCTAAACATCAAGTTAATTACATCATCCATATTACTGATATCCAATATTGTTGCACATCCATAGCATAACATTTTGCATTCATTAAAAAGAAGAAACATGAAAATACAAATATAAAGCATCCATATATTGCATTTTTTAGTTTTTTATCTTATAGTGCATCCATACATCTATTTTTGCATAATTGGAAAATCAAAAGAAAACATACATTTGCATATTTATATCAGTAATGACTAATCATATCCAATTATAAAATGATGTTATCATCTACAAACTAACTCATCAAGAGACCAAGATATCATCACCTGTGCAAAGATACATTTACCACATTTATGAAAGCAAAATGAACTCATGAAACATGTCAGAATCAAGAAGCTACATTGGATATATAATCATCATAACATGGTATAGATCAAATATAAAGAGTATCAGTGAATCAGTGAGTATAAAGAGTATCAATGTATCAGTGCGCCAAAATGAATCAAATATACATGTATGAATGTCATCTACAAAAGCGGGGATCTCAGCAGGATCCAGATATACAAATATGATCTCAAAATATACATGTCATACAAAATGATACAACATAAAACAACTCTATCCCGCCCCCTCTCCCTGGTCAGGCAGAGGAGGAGGTGGTGGTTTAAAAGGAGCTACTAGAGGAGGCATGGCCCCCTCTGACTGCTGAGCTAATCGAGAGAATAAAGGTGCTCTCTGCCCCTTTGGAACTAATACGTGATATAGGGCATAATAATATGTCACCCTCTATCCTTGATGGATTGTTGTTCGAACATGGGCATCTCTCTCAGCTCTGAGAATCTCTCCCTGCCTATCCCTCTTTTCCCTCAAACTCTCCAATTGTAAATCCCTATTTGCCAGTAAAGCATCGGCAGTAGTAACCCTAGCCTCCAATGCTGTGATCTGGGCTCAGAGATGCTCCCTCTCCTGCTCACATCTAGATAAGGGGTCTCCATCTCGACTTGTATCCTAACCCTGTGGCCTATCTAGTGGTCCCTGCTATCGCTTCCTGTGCTGGTCCCTAGTAAGGAGCAGACCAGTATCTCCTTGTGGAGCTACGAATCTAAATCAGGTATGTCGACCCTCTCCACTGCTACTAGCACCTCTTGTATCAACAACCTTTCCGCCACCACCCCTATCATCTCCATCGGGCCCATCATCCAGAGGAGGGCACCTACCGTCTCTCCCACAATCACGACCCCCATGTCTCCCAAGAGCCCTGTCTCTGCCTCCTCTACCCCTGACAGGTCGATCATCAGGATCATAATCAAGAGGCTCCTCTATGCGAGGAATGATCTCCTCTAGAACAGTGAATTGAGGAAATGGGTACTAGAGCCTCTCAGCAGTGTAACCATTAGATACACCTGCATCCTCTACATCCGGCTGAAGAACCTAGTCTATAGCAACTATGTCCTGAACCTCCTGATGAGCGGTCTCATATGTCAACTGTGCCCCCCATAGTGGTGTCTCCTCCATGGTACAAGCATATACTACAATATCCTCTGTACGATCCTGTCGCCAACCATACTACCTCAATACTCTTGTGATCACAAAATGCTCTATAACATATCTGGTCTGGCCAATAAGATATCTGCTCTAACACAAAAATGGCACCTGCCGGGCATCCGAGGTCCACACCTCACAATCTAGATATGGTTTCCATACGACCTCTATCATGTCATCAAATAATCGGCGCCAATACTCAATCTTTCCCAAATGGGGCTGCTGTAAAAGGCATGCATACATATATACATAGGGCTGCTCAGGTGCCCTCTACCTATCAATAATCGGCTATGTCATAGGGATATGCTCCCAGGCCCAGATCTGAAGAATAAGAATCCCCACAGTCATACTATGGGTATAATGATATACGATCTCATGGAGCTCTCTGTACATGTGAGCTGAGATACAGCTCCCCTAAGAGAATCACCGACGGTGGGTCACCATCTTCTTGATCATATCCACTGAGCCGACCATAAATCCATGTTGGCCCCTATCTGGCATAAGGATGCCGCCTACCAGACCTTCTAGATAAACAGATAATCAATCGTAATGATCGACCATGTAGTCCTATGATAGATATCTCTGGTCTATGGTGTCATCCTATAAATATCTCCGTGTAGCACCAATCGCCACGGCCACCGTCAACTCAAAATGTACCTCATGTCTGACCATCGGTACACGAAGTATCCTCCAAACATCCTCTAGAGTCACTGTAATCTCTCCCGTTAGTAGGTGGAAGGTGTTGTGCTCTAAGTGCCATCTCTCAGCCAGAAAAGTCAACAACCCACGGTTTACCCTGATCTCAGGTAAACCTATCAAAGAATGTAATCCACATCAGATCAAAGTAGTCTGCTCATCATCTGACAATCAGCCAGACAATGCGAGTACACATGCAGGATAAATGCCGTGAAATGCGACTACCTCAAACTGGATCTATTTTGGACAACAATGGCTATACATCAGTATCCTATCTACATTACAGGGGCATATTCCTAATCAACTAAGTCATTTCATAGTTCGCAAGATGCAAACAGGTCAAAAGCATTAAAATTCTAAGTTTTCTACCAGATGCGATCCTGGAAATACAGGATGCAACTGCGTTTACCAGATGTGATCCCCGAAATACGGGATGTGATCCTAAATGCAGGGTGCGCTCCTAAGCAAACAGGATGCGACCCACTGATGGATTTCCCTTGAAAACATGGCAAAAACACTAAAACTAGATGTGATTCAGGAAATCTTGGATGCGATGCAAAAATCTAGAAAAACTGAATGCGATCCAAGAAAAACTGGATGTGACGCAGGATTCGCAGGATGTGATCCGGAATCCCAGATATGATCCTATATTGAAAGGGCTCTAAAAGCCACAAAAATGGATAAATTTGAAAATTGCAAAATTCACAGGGTAGTTTATCGAGCACTTATCAGTGGTGGGTAGTCGGTTGGTCACTGATGTCAATGGTTCATCTCAAAATGGTGCTTCCTCATAGGGACTACCATCTTCTCTGCAGAGCTCTCTGAATTTCTATGGAGGAAAGTGAAAATGAATAGTGAAATGGTAATTTTGGAGGCTTATATGGGTCTTTTGAGACATTTAGGAGTTCCAAAACTCCTCTCGAACAACTACAAATTCATTTCTATTCTCTTTTTACTCAATCGGGAACCAAATTGAAGGTGCTTAAGATGTTTTTAGCAGCACTGTGTCATTTTTGCGACAGTTCTGAAAATTGCAAATTTGCTTCATTTATTCTAAACATCGATCCAAACTGCACATTTCATCATACATCTTGGTCTAACATCATTTTATCAGTCTCCTCACTCTCATTTTCACGTAATTAACTTGGTAATCGTGTGTTTATTTTCAAACACACCTTGTTTTCCCACTTCTTCTACTCCATTCTTTCTTGTCCTAGCCACTTCCTGCAAGTGTTATGTTCTTTTCAACTGAGGGATTTTATTCTTTTTCCTTTGATTTCATTCTCGAGGGGCATGATCACACTATCATCAATTAAATTTTTGTTCAAAACAACATCAAAATGACTTCGTTATCAAACTAAGGGGCATAACAGTTTCCTTGACTAAAGTCAGAACTGTTGGATAGAAAGCTTTGGTTCTAACCCTTCTCAACCCATTCACCCTTGCTAATCTAATCCTAATCCCAATTCTACCGTAACCCACTTCCCAATGTTGTCACATTCCATTAATGAATGCTTAACAACTCAACCCACTTGAGAAAGTCCACTTTCTCAAGCTTGACTTTCTTAAAGTCCACATTCTCAAGCCACCCTCTTACACCCTTCCTTTGCCTCTTTAAGGCTTTCATAATGCCTTATTAATGAAGATGCCTTAAGCCTATGTCTCCTCCATGCCTCATTAATGCCCAAGGCATTAATGGCTCTTACACCACCATTAATGAGTCTCTCAACTCATAAATGAGCCTTGTCTCCCTTCTCTCTCTCTCATTCTTCTATAAATAGAAGCCATTTTTGAGAGCAAATAAGCCTTCATTTATTATTGAAAATGCATTTTTATGCTATTAGATTAATCCTAGAATCACATTTCACTTCATATTTCATGCTTTCACATTGTTCTTATTTCCATTCTTAGAGCTAGAATGCATGCTTTCTCATCTTTTTAGCTTGTTTTTAAACTAAAATCCTTCATGCTAGGTCGTATATGTCACTGATTGTAGCATAATCTAAGGGCTATTATGTTACTAATTACACTCTTCCTATTTAGAAGGAAATAGGACAATATTAGTGGGTTTTGTATGTTTATCTAACCTTTTTACACTAATGCAATGACTTATTGATGTGTTGTGTCTCTCTTATCAGGTACATAATATACACACACAGTGGATAAAGTTCCCACATGAGAATTCAAGTCTAGCCCAAGTGGTATTCATTTTCTCTCATGTTCAGACAGTTGTTGGCATTAATGCCATAACTCCCATTACTGCATGGCCACGTGACACCCCCACATCAGCCTACTACGGCTCATTTTGATTCATGTCAATAATGGTTAGTTTTCCAGACTCCAGGTCCCAGGTCCTCATTTGCTCCTTGTTTATTTCTCATCACATGTGCTGGAGTCCCCAGAGGTTCAACAAGAGGTCAAATTCCTAAGCCACTCTTATTATATGTATATCTTTTTGGGGTTTGACATGAACTGACAATTCTTTCAGGCACAGGTGTGATGCGATGATAAGATCTCTAGAATCTAAAATAATATTTTATTCTATATGAATACTGATGATCACCTTGCTTTGTAGGTTGCCAGAACTAAACTCACTAATCATGTTAGAGGCATCTACATAATCTCCACCTAGGAGTCCAGATCTCCCCACCACCGCTGGCACCCGAGCAACCATCAGGACGAAGGCCAAGAAGGCCCTTCTAAAGCTCCCATTAACAATGAAGTATCTGAAGGGAGACACCATTGTGGGCTCAAAGATTGATTCCAAACTTCAGTTGATCGCTGACACTAGTGTCAGAATGTGAGCCAAAATGTAGGCCCTAGTAAAAATGATGTTCATACAATGGACGCTCAAAGATCCATTGGCCATCAATGTGGGAAACTCCTAGATCCTCAAAGATGCTTGCTTCCCCTACTCCGTGCAAGCCCCAAAGTTTATTCTCACTTTGGCAGGACACTATAATACAATCATCCGGGTTGTCATGCTCACCGCCCCAATCCCAATTAGATACCCAATGCCTATGGTGTCTCTGGATGTCGTGAATTTTTAGGCAGGGCTAGGGATTCTCCAATTTGATGATGCGCCTGTTCTTACCTGGGCTCTGGCCTTGGAGGAATTTCAGAAATTAGAACACATGGCCCTACAGTATCTCAACAACAAATGGCTTAAGGTGCCGAGGAAAGAATTCAAAAAGATGAAGATAGAAATCTCCCGGACAGAATTTAAAGAAAGCATACAGATAGGGATCATCACAGTATGCAGAGTTTTTGGAAAACCCCATGCCTAGGAATTCTTAGCATGGCTGTACTATTTCTTGTTGGGCATCGCCTCTCGCAAGAAAAACTTTGATTGGGACACTATCATTGCAAATCATGTGGACTCCCGACTTCTCCAGGTCACCAAGTCCTCCAAATTCTACATGAAATCTTATGTTTTGTGGGCACTAGCACAACAATGCCCCGCAACCCAGGGATTACTTACAACAGGTGTGCTCAGAACTGGCACAGGCCAGAATGCTCCCTGGGATTACTTCCCACAGATCCAATGGGAGGCTAGTTTCCTTAGATTCTACTGAGTGAATGATACCTTCATTTACTACAACCTCCTCACACCTACTCAAGAAGCCAGATACCGGCTCTCCAAAGAAGAAATGGAATTGGTCAGAACTTATGGCCATTATTACAGTCAGTTTCAATAGCATACATACATTCGGGTGACCGACTTCTCCGGGAAGCCCTATTTATTACCCAAACATTGTGGGGATAAAATAATTCTTTTAGAGTACTACAGGCAAATCCTGGAGCTACACGCCCTCTTCACAGTGAAGAAGGTGACAAATGTCCCATTCCCAATCACTTGTGGGAACTACTTTTGTAGTCTGGTTGGCAAAGGAGGCAGACAATAAACTCAAAATCCTGGGGCTGGCAAAGTTTTATCTAGAGTGGAAGAATTTTGATCCGCTAGGAAAAATAGCAATGACACTTCCCTGGGCATCAGAACCCCATGAGTATCACATGGAAGATTTTTTGGAAGATTTCCAAACGACTTCAAAGTTTGGAACCAGAATTTTGTCTAGATGACAATGGGAATGATGAACAGGCTCAAGCTTCAAAAGTTTCTGGATGACTTTTTACATACCGGGTCCATAGTGGACCCACCATATAAAGAAAAGGAAGTAGATAATATGGCTCTCCCATCAGGGGATTGGGATGCGTAGGAGGGTCCAACGATAGAGGACCTCACCCACGATGTGATTGAGCGCAGTCATGTGTATTTCAAAAAGGCATGCCCAAGAAGTACACGTAAATTTGGCCCATTTGTGCGGGGTTCAACTTCCAGGGCCGTAACCTCCTTGTAGGGAAAGGATAGAGGAAAGAGAAAAATGGGGACCCCATCTCAAGTCCTGACCGTGGTTCCCATAGTGGAACAAATGTAGCAAACTCTGGCAGAACACATGAAAGAAAAGTTAATCACCTTGTTGGCCACCCTAGCTATTATGGTCAGACCGGTCTTCCCTTCCACTTCTCCCTCACTTGCAGAACTAATGGTACGAGCGACAGGGACTGGAGCAAAGGAAGAGAAAGTAGCTATGGTGGATGTCAGGCCCCCTTTGGTAACTAGGAGAAAGAAGAAAAGTACAAGTAGCCCTCAGCCGAAGGCAGAGCCAGAACGCGGGATGCCCAACATCCCTGAAATACAAATTGTTTCCTTAGACTCTCTGGAGCCAGACAATCGACCTAAAGATCCCCCAGAGACCTCCCCTCCACACAATGAATTCGACAAAATGTTCAGGGAAGATGAGCTTGTAGAGCTGCAAGGGGATATCAGGAAGGCAGTAGAGGAGATAGCTACCCAGGAGGAAGTGACGACTCCTGCTGAAAAGGAGACCTCAGAGAAAGAAGCTGCCATAGAGAAGGAAGGTTGGGAATAAGGGGAGGAGGAGCAAGAATAGATAAATGTCTCCAATGTTTTAGAGATACAGGTCCTAGAGACCAACACCATAGAGGAAAGGAAAGTAAAGAATGAGCAATCAGCCACTATTGAGATAACCGGACCTACGGGAGAAACCGTGATCTCAGCCGCCAAGCTTTAGATGCCACCTCCTACCCCAAAGAGGGTAACCTTTGGTGAGGTAATCATAGTGGCCCAAATGTTGAATCTCAGCCTGATACCTCTACCACCTTTAGAAAATACACCAATAGAGGAGAACATTCTGGCAAAAGGAGCTGACAAAAGACAACAACAATAGAAATGTGAGGGGGAGAACCCCAAAGATACAGATGTCAAAGTTGATGCTGCTAAAGACGTGGACACCAGGGTAGATGATACTAATGCCACTAAGGTGGATAATGTCAGTGGACCTGAGGATATAGGGAAAGAGTTTGGAGAGACTCAAAATATCAAGGATGTGCAACAGAACCCCAAAGGGGATTTACAGGATCAAACTCTGGCAGTGAGGCCACCCTTGCCACCATAATGGTTGGTGGATTCTAGAAAAAAGGAAGGCCCCAGCACCGACCAAGGCCCATCTCTCTTTGGTAGAGATGATGGCACAAGTGTAGAATCCCACCAAGGAAAAGATAGCCCAGACCGTCCATACCCTCCAGACTGGGCCAGGTAGAGACACTGTTGTGGTAGTCGCAACACCTCCCCCAAAGGCAGACGCAGTGACAGCAAAGGCCAAAGATTATGCAATCAAGGAGATATCTCTAGGGAAGAGGATAAAGCAGAGTGAGTTGGACCCACTAAAATAAGCAGCCAGGGCAGTAGAAGCCCGCTATGAGAAGGAAGCCCAAAAATTCAAAGAAGAGAAGGAAAAGAATGCCAATCTTGTTGGGCTATTGATAGAACTTGTGCAACCTATCATTGCCATTCCCTAGGAAGATTCCACATCTGGGGCACTTCTCACACAGGGTGACATAGATGCGCTTAGAGGAATGAAGAGGAAAGCATAGGCAGTTGATGATTGGGTAACTGAACAGGTGGGAAACATCCAACATTTCCTAGTGGCCACACTCTCGGACATGTATGAAACCAACAATGGTTTACGCCAAGCCAAAACTACCATCTCCATCTGGGAGGGGAAGATCGAGAAATATGAGGCATGGATAGGTGAGTTAGGGGAACTCATGAGAATCGAGGAGGAAATTGTTTTTGAGGCTGGAATTTTGGGAGAGGAGTCCTTTGAGTTTGTCCAGACCCAACACTCCAGACTTGATCTCACATTGGAGATAATCGAGCAACTATTAGGGACCCTGCAGGACAAAGTTCTGGAGGTGGACTATTCTTTAAATTTATACAAGGCATTTATTTCAAAGGTTTCAGGAGTTGATCCCTTTAGTACTGAAACATGTACTCCAGAGGAATATGTCGTGGGAAAATTTGACGAGTTAATGGAGTCTCGATACCAATCCCCGGAGGGAATGGACGGAGCAAAAATGACACGTATAACACACATGGTTCTCCAGGATCATGACACAGCAAAAATGGTGACATAATTCAAGGCAAATACTCTAGATTTAGGCAAAGAGGTGGAGGCGGCCAAGTAGCGCTAGGCCAACCTTAAGGAAATTGATAAGGATGGAATCACCCAGCTCCTAGAAACATTCAAAAATAGTAAGGAGTAATAAGGTCCTCCGAATTTCAAAGGTTTTCATCGGCAGGGTACTTTGAAAATTCTTTATTATTTGAGTGCAAGCTCCTGGATCCCGTAGTTCTAGATCCATATTTTTGCATTATTTGGATGACCCATGTCCAAGTTCCCCAGAGCCAACCGGTCATTATCAAGTAGTTAATAAGGGTGTCAAAAAGTAGGTGACCCCAACAAGGCATGCCAACTCGAGGGATGGTTCTGACAGATGGTCTTTCCAAGGCGCCGCTCCAGCATTAAACACCTGGCACATCGGAGATAGTGAGCCACTTTTTTTATTGATGGGGCATGTAGCCTCAATTCTCGGGGGATCAGATTTCTTCTATTCTCCCTCTGGCCCTCTTCTTGAGGCTGATTCTTCCATACCTCTTTTCTTGTCTCATTCTTCTGACATGTCAGACCTCTGAGGTTGTTGTAGCATGGTGCAGGTAGTACCGACCACCAAAAATTATATTTTATTGTTGAGTTGAAAGATAAATTAGGTTAGTTTTAGGGAAAACATGTGTATAAATAATAAGTCTGACCTCATTCCAAGGGTCAACAGAATTGATGATTTTGCAGTCCATAGCTATAACACTTTCAACATTTCCATTTTCTTGTGGTTGCAGAGCTCAATGATCCTTAGTTCTTAGAAGTTCTCAGTAGATAGATGCTCCCTTGGAGCCATTATTGTATGCACCAGTGCTCGCTGGGAACCTGTTAATAAAGAAAGAGGAGTTTTGGCAATGATGTTGTTAGCATTTTGACCTATGGATTAACTTTCTTTTGTGCTACATATTTCTAATGTCCCTTGCTTTAATGTTTTAAGTATATTAATGACTTATTTTCCCCTCGCTATTAGATATATATGAACTGATGGTTCTGCGTGTATTCAGTATTTAGTGTAGCATGTTAGAGTTTGGTTGATGTTTTAAATGTATTTGAAAAACTATAGATAAAATGGAATACTTCTAACCTTGGCATATATTTTGAAGTTTCTTTAATAGTCCAAATGCTTGTAGGAAACCTTGACCTAATGAAATCCCCAGAGAAGACGAGCCAAGATAACCAACTGTTGGTGCTATTTCTTGCCCAAATTGTACCTTGTAATTTTCATAGGGTCTCTTATCATTAGTAGTGTCAAGGGCTTTGAAATTGGTATTCAAATTGTTTTTATGCCTCTGCAAAGTGTGCTCAAACCCTCAACCTAATTGAAAATGGTCAAAAGTGACTAAAAACCCTAAGTGCCTTGGCCGGTTCTATTTTCGTGTTACTTTTTCAGTCACTTAAGTCATGTGTCTGTGTTGAATGGGTTGCCTTTTACCAAAAGATTGTAACATCCTAACCGCTTTAATATTTCCTAAGTCTTGCCATGTAGGTCCCTTTTACGTCATCACCTTATGTATCGAGCAACTCAGAAAAGATCAGACGATGCGCTTATTCGCTTATATCTAAGATGCTCGACATCTAATGTATAAGTGAACAAGCGGAGGCAATGCGTGTCCTTGGTGGGGCCGAACTGTTGAAAAGGCATTCTGTTAAATAGTGCACAAGTTTGAAAAGATCGAACAGACCGCTTATTCACTTAAAGGAAAAGTGCACGACATCTAACATATAAGCGAATAAGCGGTGATGACACTTGTCCAGGGAAGTATGTGGGTCCAATTGCAGATGAGTATGAAAGGTGTTAAAACCCAAAAAGATCTAATGGTCAGCTTATTCTCTTATGTCCAAGATGATCGACATCTAATGAATAAGCAAATAAGCGGTGATGACATCTGGCAGTTGGTGGGTCCAGGCATTCAAAGCTGGCGGAGGGTTAAAGTTCATCTAAGTTGTTTCATATCTAACAACTCACTTAATTTCTTATATCCAAGTTGCTTGAAATCTAATGGATAAGATAATAAGTAGTGGTGACACGTGTCCTCAGTCAACAATTGTTTTTGGGAAAGTAAGATAGCCGTCAGATGCAAAGAATGATGCCCAGAATTGACGGTTCAAATTCAAAGTTGATAAAACAAGTTACAGAGAGTCGTTAAGCCACAAAATTGAAGCTGGTGAATTAAATACAGAACGTGTGATGACTCCAGTTGAATTCAATTTGAAAGATTGATTTGATTGAGGCCATAAATTTATTAAGCCGACTGCAGTCTAAATCATTCACCAAAACCATTTGAGCAAAGACAAAATTGTGAAGAAAACTAGCTTCATGCGACTTCTGTGTAGAACGGGTAAGCTCACTGATTCACTACCATTCAAATTGAGATAGAGTTTGCAGTTTAGAGAAGGTTTTAGAGCTCTTATTTCAAAATCTGGTTCTAGTATTGATAGAAAAACCTTAGAATGGCCCCTAGAGTTGAAATCTCGAGACAGGTCAATTACCAGAAATAGAATGTTAGGGAAGATTTATTGCAGCAGTTACCATTGTCCTTAGGGGATGCCACACAAGATAAGAAGGTAGTGCCACAACATCCCCGCTTCAAAATTGGGGAAGGGTTATATGATTCGGGAAGGTGGGCAAGAGATGCTATTACTAGTTTAGATGCCCTTACTCTATTTAGAGCAGCTTATAGTCAGAGAAAGGCCCCCACCCCAGACTGTAATATTTGGGAACTAAATGTTGGAAAGTTAATAGCGCCTAGTGTATTCATGGACACTGATTTTCTCATTATAATAGAAAAAACTTATGATAAGGTGACTAGGGTTGTTAGAGACACCCGGGGAAATATAATACTGACTGTATCAGCTGATGAAATCAGAAGGATTTTCAAGTTGACTGACCCCTCTCAGAGTATGGATGATATTGACCTTGAAGAAGTATACAATATCCAAAGGGATTATTACAGAGGTGAAGTAGTGAAGGGGTATGCTAATAAAATAGGAAATTTGGTTGTAATAGGACCAGGAACCCCCGAACCTTTCAAAGTGGATCTTTTCATTGGCAAGGCCAGGAAA
>MU225897.1:192404-265652 GCA_018584345.1 Thuja plicata
GTGGAAATTGCCTATATAATGAAGGCCTGTAGTGTTGTCTTAGGCAGTTCGGGACAGTTCTGGGTAGATCTGGGTAATAATTCGAGGCTTTGTCCTACAAAATATTGTAAGGGGAATGCCCATGTGGTTTGAATATTGTAATTCTGTAAGTTTGTAATTCCACATTTATGGAGATAATAAGAAGCCCATTTTCTGTTCTTGCAAATTGGTGTTGCTTCTCTGTTTCTGTTATGTGTTTGTGGCATTAAGGGGAGCGCCCTTCATCATTGGTCTAAGTCCCTTAATGGGTATTTCTCCACTGACTTTTCCCACTTGTGGCTCCCCTAGGAGGGAGAATCTAACCAGATCTGGGTAGAAAGTGAGCCCAGGATGAAACAGGCCCTCACCAAAGTTGGGAGGGTAAATGAAGTCCTCTTCTCTGAGACTTCCCAGGGGTGTACCGACACCTAGATATCCTAACATTTGATTTCACCCCGGGGAAGATCCCATAGTCTCTCAGAGAATCCAAGACTTGGACTAAAACCTAAGGGGTGAGGTTAACTCACAGGGTACCATAGCAGCGCCTACTACACTCTTGTCTGACACTTAGTGATGTGTACATTATCAGAAACATTCAGAACTAGAGTGTGAGCCTTGCATTGCCGCTGCTACCCATCACATCAATTCCCTCTGGGAGAAGAAATATGAAGTGAATTTGCCTTGACCCAACAATAATTCTGGTGGTGCCCCTTAGGCGCCATTGGTCCAGGGATCCCAACCACAGGCTTCTCCAGAGAAAAACCTCACCTGCACGACATCAGAGCCAGAGGAAACTTCTCCCAACCTTCCTAGACATAATCCAAAGGCCACTTCGCCTTCCCATCCCAAGACAATGAATAGTTACTTGTGGACCCTGAAGTTCGACGGGTCCCGGTCTAAATAAGGCTATGGGGCCAGAGTGGAATTGATCAACCCATAGGGGGAATCCTTCCTTGCATCTTATAGGCTATAGTTCAACTGCATGAACAACATCACGGAGTATGAGGCCTTGGTCCTCAGACTCCTATTTGTACTAAGGAAGGGAATCACCCACCTTCGGGCACTGGGTGATTCAGAGTTGATCGTCAAGTAGGTTTGGAGCTAATACACTTGTCATGATAAAAGACTGGCTGCATACTGCAACTGAGAATGGAGCCTCATCAAAGATTTTGATGCCTTTGGCATCAAACTCATTCATCGGAAAAGAAACTATGTTCTAGATTCCCTTACCGTATCTGCCAACACTCTCGAGCCAATGGCTGGCTCCCAGCTCTAGAAATTCTCTGTTGAGATTGTCCCCACCCCGTCCATTCTAGATAATGTCACCCACTTTAAGGTCTTTAAAGGTGATCAACATATCCAAGCCTTCATGGCCAATGTTGGTGTCTTCGAAGACCAGATAGTGGAAGAAAGAGATCACAAAGCTACTGGGCAGGGTGAAGAAGATGACGGGATCATAGACTTGCCAGCTAAAACCATCCCTAAGGGGATGGTAGTGCTAGAACATATCTTTGACTTAGACCCTCAAGGCCAGGAAAAGATATCATCCTCCTCAGAGGGAGGAAAATTCAAAAAAGTTAACATTGGCCAGGCCGGTGAAGAAAAATTTGTACACTTTGGCACCTCCTGCTCCCTAAAGGAGAAGGAGAAGATTCTCGCAGTTCTCTGAGAATACATTGTTGTAATTGCGTAGGGGTATGAAGATTTGAAAACATATGACACATCCATCATGACCCATACCATCCCACTGAAACCTGATGCTAAGCCCTTCCGACAAAAGCAAAGACCGGTAAAGCCACTGATAGAGCCTCTAATCCATCAGGAGGTTCAGAAACTGCTATCAGCCCAGATTATCTTTCCTATGTAGCACACTACTTGGGTTTCCAACCTCTTCCTTGTGAGGAAGAAAAGCGGCAAAATCCACATTTGCGTGGATTTTCAAAATTTGAACAAGGCATCTAAGAAGGATAATCACCCTCTCCCCTCGTTGGATGATAAATTGCAAATTGTGAATGGATCACAAATGATGTCCTTTTTGGATGGATACTCTGGATATAACTAAGTCATGGTTAAGTACAAAGATAAAGAAAAAATGGTGTTCACCACCAAGTGGGGAATTTTTGCATACTAAAGGATGCCCTTTGGCCTGATCAATGTAGGGGCCACATCTCAAAAGGCTATGGACATTGCATTCGAAGGCTTAGTAAACTGGTGCATAATCATCTACATGGATGATTTGACCATCTTTTCCTGGGATAGGCGTGATCATTCTGCCCACCTCGCCCAAATTTGTGAGAGGTGTCACCGGTATGGAATATCCCTCAACCCTAAGAAATGCATATTTGGGGTCACTAAAGGGAAGCTGCTCGGGCATATCATCTCTGAGAAGGGTATATTTATTGACCCTGAGAGAGTTGAAGCAGTGCTAAATCTATAGATGCCTGACAACAAGAAGGAAATGAGGTCTTTCTTTGGAAAGATCAATTTTGTCTGGCGGTTCATCACTAGATTCATCGAGATAGTGAAACCACTCAATGAGATGATGAAGAAAGATACAAATATTGAGTGGAGTCCTAAAGCAAAGTGGGCATTCGCCCAGATTAAACAAACAATTATGAAGGTGCCAGTCTTGGCTAGTCCGGACTACTCCCTCCCTTTTCACATATACTCCTTTGCTTTGCTGCATTCTTCCCCAATAGTTTTGACCTAGAAGGTTGAAGGGGAAGAACGACCAATAGCTTGCATGAGCTCCCCCTTTAAGAACGCCAAAGTTTGGTATTCTCCATTGGAAAAGTAGGCCTTTGCTCTCGTATGCACTATGAAGAAATTCAAGAATTACATCCTCTAGAGAAAAGTGCATGCTATCATCCCAGACCAGGTTGTTAAATCTCTATTCCTACAAAGTAAATTGGGTGAAAGACAAGGGAAATAGATGGCCATCCTCCAAGAGTATGATTTTGAAATGAAACCCATGAAGATAGTCTGAGGCCAGGGACTATGTAGAGTGATGGCAGAAGGAACTCTAGATATCAAATGCCAAACATATACAGTGGAGTCCATCACTCAAGATCCATGGTATACCGACCTAGTATACTTATTATTGAATAACAGATGCTCGAAGGGGCTACCCCTAAACAAAATTTGCACCCTGTGACTGAAAAGCGCACATTTCATGATTAAAAATGAGACTTTTTCGTAGGAACTATGAAGGTGTATACCTCCGGTGCATAGACAGGGACCAAGCTGCGAAAAAGATTGAAGAATTTCACGGGCAATTTGGAACTGGGCATGGCTCAACTGACGCCACTACCCATCATATCCTTTGGGATAGATAATATTGGCCCTGTATCTTTAAGGATGTCTACACTCACATTAAGAGATTCCATACTTGTCAAATAGCAGCACATCGTGAGTGAAACCTGACCATGCCTTTGCAACTGGTCTTCGAAGCTAGACCCTTCACCCAATGGGCATTTGAATTTATTGGGGAAATCAAACCCAACTAATCTACCAACCACCAGTACATCCTGACTGCTACCAATTATTGCACCTGGTGGTCTGAAGCGATTCCTTACAAAAATAACATGACAAACGTAGTTATAAAATTCCTAGAAGAAAACATAGTTACAAGATTTAGAATGCCATTTGCTATAGTGTGTGACAATGGTCTAGCATTTTTTTCTGTGCAATTAATCAAATGGACCTATGAAAAGAAGATCACTTTGAAGTTCTCCAACAACTACTACCCCCAGGGTAATGGTGTGGTTGAATCTACCAACAAAGTTATAATTAAGGTGATCAAACATCTGTTAGAACAAAACCCCTGGGACTAGCATCAAAAGCTTAGATTTTCTCTTTGGGAAGATCACATCCGAATAAAGAAAGCCATGGGGACATCTCCATTCCATCTGGTTTATGGCTAGAATATTGTATTCCCCATCAACTTATAGATCTCAGTTTTACAGTTTATGCAGGAATTCAGCAACTGGGATAACATTGTGGAGGTCTGACTACTAAACCTGGTGCAAATGGAGGAACAAAGAGACGTAGCCCTTGAAAATTTTATGCATCATCAAGCAGTAGTGAAAATATGGTTTGACTAAAGAGCCTAGTAAAAGGCCTTTCAGATTTTGGACTTGGTTCTCTTGTGGGACAAGGCCCAGGAAAAGAAGGGAAAGCACACTAAGTTTCAACGGCTCTGGCTCAGACCATATCTGATAGCTAAGATTTGTAGGGAAAATACTTATCACCTCAACACTATGACCGGAGAAGCCATCCCATTTCCAGTCAATGGGTAGTTTCTCAAGCACTATTTTGAGTAAGGTAGGTGGTGAGTTTGTCTAAAGTTGTACTATATGTATAATTCTTGCTTGTAAATATCTTTCCTGATGCTCTATTTGGAGTACCTTTGTCTTGTAAATAGTTTGTCAGCCATCCTATGGGACCGCATTTCCTTTTCTTTTTTTCCTTTTGTTTTTGAATTTTTCATTTTCTTTTGTTTTCTGGGTTCCCAGTGTGTTGCCTTCTTCCTATAGGTAGGTATGCTTTGCATAACATCTAGTCTTTGAAATGGTACCTTATGTATCCTGGTGAATTTGGAATCTATTGTTAGTGTAGTGGAATTTGTCCATGCTCTGGAGCTATTTTGTAAGTATGGTAAAAGTTTATGTGTAATCTTCATCAGATTCACATCTTGACAGTCTCGAAATCAGTTAACAAAAAATTCAAGAAGCAAGTAATTGGACACCTTGAGGGCAGATCGTTTGCACTGGTTGATTAACCAAGTCTGAAAATCATTAAAATATCTTGGGTCTGGAACATTCTCTCTTATTCAACAATTTAAAATTGATGGAAAGGTGAAAGAAGTATCGTCGTTAAACTTAGCTAAGATTAAGGCTCAGGGTGAAAGAAGTACCGCCTTTCCATCCAGAAAAGAAAAGAAAAGAAAGAACTGAAGAATAGAGAATTTCAATATTCAGGGGAAACGTGCAAGATATGACAAATTTGGTTTGATTTTCTTAGTGCCTCATCTCTACTTCTCCTATAGGTCATCGGCTTGGTTTTATTTCAAAGCACACTTCACAACTAATGAAAGATTGAAAGATTGAATCATTGACGAGTCCAATTTTCTCAGACACCTCGCACTTTGCAAGTAGAAGGATCCACATAAAGATTACTTCTAGTTTTGCTAACCAGAGATTCTGAAGTTCTCAAATGTGCTAAAGCATTCCTCCCATAGTCGCCATTTGTTATGTCCTGCATACCCGTCCCTACATTTTGTAGGCAAAATGTTGGGTCCCCCTTTTTGCTTTTGCTCTTTCCTTTGGTTTCTTTTATTTCCCTCTGAGCTTTGCCTCTACGAGGGCTAGTTTTCTTTTGTTCCT
Organism: Thuja plicata; assembly: GCA_018584345.1. Lineage (NCBI taxonomy): Eukaryota > Viridiplantae > Streptophyta > Pinopsida > Cupressales > Cupressaceae > Thuja > Thuja plicata. The sequence continues at coordinate 197,807 of MU225897.1, forward strand.
TGTCTTCTTTTGTCTCTGGGACCCGGTCCCGGAGTTTTTTTGTTCTTTTGAATCAACTGAATTCTGAACTCCGGGATTCTTTGTCATCATGTCTTCTTTCACAGGAACATGTGATTGCATGGAATCCCCCGGCCTAGAGTCCAGAGGTTTGCTTGTTTGAGAGTTTACGGAGAGAAAGTAACACATTTTTACCCTAAGGGTATAAATACAAGTTACCTATCATTTTCACATTTACCGCAATCAAACACTTAGAGCACTTAGAGAAATTTTAAGGCGATTAAGGCAAATTAATCAGTGTTTTGCTCCCTGTGTTTAGTGGTTGATTAAATAGTGATTTACAGTGCTTGATCATGGTCACTTGAAGGTTAACTTGTTGCAGAGCACCTCCCATGCTTGTCTTTCCCACATCTCCCATTTTTCTAGGTAGGCCCTCGACTCTCTCCTCTCTAGTTTTTGGTTCTCTATTTCTCGCTTCCATTTGTTTTGTTTTCTTTTCGGTTTTGCCGCGTCTTTGTGCTGGCTTTTCTGTCACCTCTTGTTGGTGGGTTGGATCTTCCAGAGGGTTTTCTACCCTCTGTGTAGTTAAATCTTAGTGTATATTTTGTACATTGTTGTGGAATACTATAAGTGCCTCTATATATTGTGTGTATTCTGTAAATTGTGTAATTTTCTGTCTATATATATGTCCATTTTATCTAGCCTATGAGTCGTGCTTCGGCCCTCATGTGCGCTTTGGCTTTGTCTGTACATTCTTTATATAACCTTCACTTGAACTAGTGGTGAGCTCATCACGCTCCATGCAACAAAAAATCTAAATGTGGAGCTCATCCGAGAAAGATGGATGCCTAGTTTGAACTCGGCACCTCGCTAGTTTTGAGCCATGGCGGTTTTCTCTCTCTCCATCAAGTCAGCCTTAATGGTAGACTAAGTTCCCATGCTAGCATTCAATTTCATCCCAAGTGGCATTCATTTCCTCACGTGTTTATATAGTTGTTGGTGTTAATGTCATAACTCCCATTACTACATGGCCACGTGACACCCCCACATTAGCCTAATACTGCTCATTCCCAGTCACATCAGTAACATTTAGTTTTCTGGACTCCACATCCCAGGTCTTCATTTTCTCCTTGTTTCTTTCTTATCACATGTGCTAGAGTCCCCGGAGGTCTGGGAAGAGGTCAAATTCCTAAGCCACTCTTATTCTACGTATATCTTTTCAGGGTTTGACATGAACTAAAAATTCTTTCAGGCACAAGTGTGATGCGATGATAAGATCTCTAGAATCTAAAATAATGTTTTGTTTTATATGAATACTGGCAGTTTCCTTGCTATGTAGGTTGCCAGAACTAAACTCACCAATCATGTCAGAGGCATCTGCATCATCTCCACCCGGGAGCCTAGATCTCCCCACCACCGATGCCACCCGGGCATCTTCCAGGATGAAGGCCAAGAAGGCCCTAGAAAATCTCCCATTGATAATGAAGTATCTAAAGGGAGACACCATTTTTGGATCAAAGATTGATTCCAAGCTTCAGTTGATCACCGACACCAGTGTTAGAATGTGGGACAAAATGCAGGCCCTAGTAAAAAAGATGTTCATACAATGGATGGTTAGAGATTCATTGGCCATCAATGTGGCCAACAATGGGATCCTCAAAGTTGCTTGCTTCCCCTACTTCGTGCAAGCCCTAGAGCTTATTATCACTTTGTAAGGACACTATAATATAGTCATCCAGGTTGTCATTCTTGTTGCCCCAATCCCAACCAGATACCCAACGCCTATCGTGTCTCTTGACATTGTGACTTTTCAGGCAGGGCTAGGGATTCCCCAATTTGATGATGCAGTCATTCTCACTCAAGCTCTGGCATTGGAGTAATTTTAGAAATTAGAACACATGGCCCAACAATATCTCAAAAACAAATGGCTTAAGGTGCCAAGGAAAGACTTCAAAAAGATGAAGCTAGAAATCCCCTAGAATGAATTTAAAGAAAGCATACAAATGGGGATCCTCGCACTATGCAGGGTCTTCGGACAGCCCCATGGCCATGAATTCTCAGCATGGATATACTATTTCTTGTTGGGCATCGCCTCTGGTGAGCAAAACTTTGATTGGGCCACTATCATTGCAAATCATGTGGACTCCCAACTTCTCTAGGTCACCAAGTCCTCCAAATTCTACATGACATCTTATGTTTTGTGGGCACTAGCACAACAACGCCTCGTGACCCAGGGATTACTTACAATAGGTGTGCTCAGAATTGGCATAGGCCAGAATGCTCCCTGGTATTACTTCCCGTAGATCCAATGGGAGGCTAGTATCCTCAGCTTCTGTCGAGTGAATGATGCCTTCATTTACTACAACCTCCTCACACCTACTTGAGATGATAAATACCAGCTCTCCAAAGAAGCAATGGACTTGGTCAGAACTTATGGCCTTTATTACATTTAGTTTCAACAACATACATACATTCGGGTGACCGGCTTCTCCGGGAAGCCCTATTTATTACCCAAACATTATGGGGATAGAATTATTCTTTTAGAGTAATATAAGTAGATCCTAGAGCTGCACACCTTCTTCATAGAAAAGAAGGTGACAAATTTCCCATTCCCAATCACTTGTGGGAACTACTCTTGTAGTCTGGCCGTGGCAAAGGAAGTAGACAATAAATTAAAAAGTTTGGGTTTGGCAGAGTTTTATCTAGAGCAAAAGAATTTTCATTCGCTAGGCAAAATAGCGATGACACTTCCCCGGGCGTCAAAACCCCATGAGTATCACATGGAATATTTTTGGGAAGACTGCCAGGATGACTTTGAAGTCTAGAACCAACATTTCGTCCAAATGAAAATGGGAATGATGAAGAGGCTCAAGCTTCAAAAGTTCCCAGATGACTTTTCAGATACCGGGTCCATAGTGGACCTGCAATATAAAGAAAAGGGATTAGATAAGATAGCTCTCCCTCTGGTGGATTGGGATGCGTAGGAGGGTCCAACAATAGAGGACCTCACCCACAATGTGATTGAGCGCAATCATGCGTATTTCAAAAAAGCATGCCCAAGAAGTACATGTAAAGTTGTTCCATTTGTGTGGGGTTCAACTTCTGGGGTCGGAACCTCCTCGCAGGGTGAGGATAGAGGAAAGAGGAAAATGGGGACCCCGTCTCAATTCCTGGCCATGGTTCCCATAGTGGAACAAATGTAGCAAACTCTAGCAGCAACCCAACACATAAAAGAAAAGTTAATCACCCGATTGGCCACCCTAGCTATTATGGTCAGACCGGTCTGCCCTCCCACTTCTCCCTCACTTACAGAGCTAATGGTCCAAGTGGCAAGGACCATAGCGGAGGAAGAGTGAGAAACTATGGTGGATATCGGGCCCCCTTTGGTAACCAGGAGAAATAAGAAAAGGACAAGTAGCTCTCAGCCAAAGGCAGAGCCAGAACTTGGGATGCCCAGCATCCCTGGAATACAGATTATTTCCTCGGACTCTCCGGAGCTGGACAATCAACCCGAAGATCCCCCGGTGACCTCCCCTCCACACAATGACTTCGACAACATGTTCAGGGAAGATGAGCTTGTATAACTAAAAGGGGATATCTGGAAGGCAATAGAGGAGATAGCTTCCCAGGAGGAAGTGGTGACTCCTGCTAAAAGGAGACCTCGGAGAAAGAAGCTGCCATAGGGAAGGAAGGATGGGAAGAAGGGTAGAAGGAGCAATAATGATAAATGTCTCTAATGTTTCAGAGACATAGGTCCCAAATACCCACACCATAGAGGAAAGGCAAGTACAAAATGAGCAATCGACCACTGTTGAGAGAACTGGACCTACGAGAGCAACCGTGATCTTAGCCGCCATGCTTCAGACGCCACCTCCTACCCCAAAGAGGGTAACCTTTGGTGAGGTAATCACAGTGACCCAAAGGCTGATTCTTGACTCGATACCTCCACCACCTCCAGAAAATACACCAACGGAGGAGAACATTCCAGTAGAAGGCGTCAATGGAAGACAACAACAACAACAAGGCGAGGGGCAGAACCCCGGAGATATAGATGTCGAAGCTGGCGCTGCTAAAGACATGGACACCAAGGTGGATGATACTAATGCCACTAAGGTGGATAATTTTGGTGGACCTAAGGATACATGGAAAGAGTCCAGAGAGACTCAAAATATTGGGGATGCACAAAAAATCCCCAAAGGGGATTTACAGGATCAAACTCTGGCAGCGAGGCCACCCCTGCTGTTAGAGTAATTATCTATTTATACTTATTAATTAGATTATTTTGATTTAATTAATTAAGTTGTTTATTACTCTAGTTTACTTAAGCTATCTCTTAGGTGCATTATAATTAATATTTATATTAATTATTAATGTGCAACCTAGCTTTTCCTATTTTAGGGTTTCATTCACCTTTATAGGTTGAACTTTGTAGTTTCTTCTTCATTAATTCAGATTATAATTTTGCTCTCATTTTCTGAGCAACTTCTGAGTTCTTCTCCTTCTCTCTCTGCTTCTCTTCTATGATAGGTTCTTGCATGCAGGTGTTCTTTGGGTTTCTGTGGATTTGTCTCTCAAATCCTACATGGTATCAGAGCTCTCCTACTGCTGCCGAGTCTGAGGGTTTTTGAAGCCGTGAGTCAAAGATGAAAGCCACAACTTCTCTGAGGTTTTTTCTTCATTTTGGAGGAGGTGCTATTTTTTGGAGCACTTGGAGCCAAAATGGACTCCACCATTATGCTCAAAAGGCCTGGGAGAGTCAAAAAAATATAAAGTTTGCCATATTTGGCCACAGTAGCATCTGAGAATTTTTCTCGCTACTTGAGGTCGAACGACACATTTTACGAGAAAAAAATTAAAAAAAAAAGGTTTTTTAAAGGGTTTTGGGCGCAGGTAGAATGCACCACCAATGCACCACCCATGTGCAACCAACACGCCACCCGCGCTGGCTCGGGCCCCACCCTAACCGGTGCACCACCATTGCGCAGCCCAGTAGCTGTTACGACCCCAGCTCCACCCGGCCACCACTGCTGCACCGCCTAAGAGAGTCTGCACCACCACAACGCTGCCAGTGAGCCACCAAACTGCCACCCGTGTGCCACCCATCTGATGTTGTCACCTTTCCCACATGTGACTCCTTTCCCACATGTGACATCACCTTCTCGGGGCCAAAATTTTTTCCTGGCAGCCGGTATTTTTTTTGGCAATGATGTCATGCTAATGTTAGCAATGGGCTGGTGACAGTCTGATGGCCATCAAATTTTTTGCAGTGCCTGGCGACGGTCGTTTGACCATCAAATTTTTTGCCATGACTAGTTTTTCCAATGAGCTCATTTTTGGAGGAGCAGTTGGTTTTTCGGCCGTAACTTGTGCATACTATGTCCGTTTTCAGAAAACAAAATATTGTCAAAAAGGTGTTTCTAAGCCGGACATAATGGTGCTAGTCTTGTTTTTCAATTCAGTAATTTGAGCTCTCATTTTTTTCATTGAAATAGAGGCTTTTGTTTCCTCCCTCTCTACATCTGGCGTCCAGGTTTTGTTCTCATTTTTTGAGCTTTCTATACTTGTTTATTTGCTGTACGGGGGTGTTAGACTTATACATTATGGGGGGTCCATTTTATTTCTATAAATTAATTCAAAAATGACTCTTCTACTTCCGTCTACTTCTTCTCTCAATGTCAGACCCCTCTGTGGCACGACTGACACCACACAATTATCACACCTAGAAAGCACACATGACCAGGCTACTTATGTCACATGGCTTATGGTCATGTCTGGATGAGAACCAACCTATTCTACAACATCCATTTGAGGTCCTTCAGCATAGAAATAAAATGGATGAGGCCATGGGTTTGATTGCATTACACATTTGAGACAGCCTCCTGTTTCACCTGGATGGTTTGACCACTCCTCACGCCTATTGGAGAAATTTTACAGATCTGTTTGGCACAGTGAATGCATTCCGGGCACTTCATCTTGATGCAGAATTGACATCCTTGTCTCCTAATAATGTTTCCACCATTGAGGACTTCTTGATGAAGGTCAATGCTCTCTGATCACTTTTATAGGGATGTGGGAAGACGAAATAAGATGATGAGTGTATCTTTTTGATACTCTCCAAGCTTCATGGAGAGTTCTAGATTTTCTCCTCCACTTTCTATTCCACTATGGATGCCTTGGGTCCTAGGCACAATATGCCTTCATTTGCGGCCTTCTGTGATCGGTTGACTCAAGAGCAGTCAAAGATTCAACAGTTGAATGATGCTTTAGGTTCTATGAGCCATGCCTTGGTTGCTCACACATCTCCACGGAAACTAGAGCAGAAACAAGTATCATCATCCACAGAATCTTGGAAGGATTCTCCTTCTCAGCATTCCTCTGGCCCACCTCCTTCACCTAAGGGGAAATCGAAGACAGACAAACCCAAGTGTACTTATTTCAATAAGTTCAATCATGATGAGTTTCAGTTCTTTCAGAAGAAGGTCGATGGATATGCCCAATAGATTGCTGATTTGACTGCTCTTCTTCATAAGGGCAACATTGATATTCCTTCTTCCTCTTCTCGTTGGTCTTCTTCATCATCATCTTAGGCAAATGGGTCAGAAAAAGGAAAGGGTCATGCCTTATGTGCATCTTTTATAGCTCGCTCTTCTAGATGGTTGTTGGATTCTGGTGCTTCACATCATATGGCATCTTCTTGGAGTTCCTTCTCATCTTTTGCGGCCTCTCCTACCCCACACATCTTGATGGGGAATGACACTGTTATGCTTGTGTGTGGTCAAGGTTCTATTGACATTGATGGTGGTGCATTCCATGATGTACTATGTGTTCCATCCTTGTCATCAAACCTTCTCTCCATTTATTAGATTACTCACAGTGGGACAGAGAAGACAGTTGAGTTCACTATAAATTCTGTACACATCCGTGATAGTGTGACTAGCCACATTGTTGCTACAGGGATATTTGATCATGACACCCACCTGTACTCCTTCTCCCATTTTGGTCTACCATCTCCTATGTCAGAGAATATCTCTCCTACTTCACGAGTGCCTAGTGAGAAGAAGTTGGGTCACCTGAACTTCTGTTTTTCTCCTGAGATTAGTGTTATGGCTTCTCCACCTCCTCGTCCTATTACACCAGCCTTTGTTCAACATGATTCTTCTTCAGCAGTCCCTGTTATGGTCACTCCCTACATTGAGCCTTCCCCTCTAGTTGTTGAGAGCATAACTAAGGACATTCATCTCCTCCCAGCTGACAGATTCAGCCCATCTATTGGCCCACCTTCATTGGGGATTCTATTCTAGGAGTCTCATTCATTCTCCTTTGAGCACCAACTCGGTCTTCCATTTTCACCTCTCATTCAAGGGTTTCCTTGTTACTCTGTACCTCTGTTTCTTCCACATTGGAGTTTCATTGGTTCGATCATTCCTACAAGGGTTCCATCATTCTAGGGGGCATTGGTGTCTCATCCCTCTCTCATGGGGGGTTTGATTGTACTTATGGTTTTGAGAGAGTCTCTTGAGCCATTCTTTTCTGCATTTTCTTCTATCTCTTCTTGGAGTAGGGTTTTTCCCATGTGGTTTTCTCTATTTTTCTGCTTTACAGAGATTTGGTTGTGCTTGGGTACCTAATCAGGCCTTGTTGTTGGGACCCTCTTTTCCTTCTTTCATAGCTGTGCTAGGTTAGCTTACCTCCTGAGCTTCACTTAAGGGGGGGTGTTAGAGTAATTATCTATTTACACTTATTAATTACATCATTTTGATTTAATTAATTAAGTTGTTTATTACTCTAGTTTACTTAAGCTATCTCTTAGGTGCATTATAATTAATATTTATATTAATTATTAATGTGCAACCTAGCTTTTCCTATTTTAGGGTTTCATTCACCTTTATAGGTTGAACTTTGTAGTTTCTTCTTCATTAATTTAGATTATAATTTCGCTCTCATTATCTGAGCAACTTCTGAGTTCTTCTCCTTCTCTCTCTCCGCTTCTCTTCTGTGATAGGTTCTTGCATGCAGGTGTTCTTCAGGTTTCTACGGATTTGTTTCTCAAATCCTACACCTGCCACCACAATGGTCGGTGGATTCTAGTAAAAGGAAGGTCCCAGCACTGGCCAAGGCCCATCTCTCTTTGGCAGAGATGATGGCACAAGCGCAGAATCCCCCAAAGGAAAAGAAATCCCAGACTGTCCATACCCTCCAAACTGGGCTAGGTGAAGACACAGTTGCGGTAGTTGTAATACCTCCCCCAGAGGAGAACGCGGCGACAACAAAGGCCGAAGATTATGCAATCACAGAGATATCTCTGGGGAAGAGGGGAAAGCAGGGTGAGTTGGACCTACTAGAAGCAACCAAGGCAGTAGAAGCCCGCTACGAGAAGGAAGCCCAAAAATTTAAATAAGAGAAAGAAAATAACTCTAACCTTGTTGGGCTATTAACAGAACTTGTGCAGCCTATCACTGTCATTCCCCCATAAGCTTCTACATCTGGGGCACCACTCCCATAGGGTGACATAGATGCACTTAGAGGAATGAAGAGGAAATCCCAGGCAATTGATGATTGGGTAATTGAACAGGTGGGAAAAATTGGACATTTCCTAGTGGCCACACTCCCAGACCTGTATGAAACCAGCAATGTTTTACACCAAGACAAAACCACCATCTCCATCTGGGAGGGGGAGATCGAGAAATACAAGGCATGGATAGGTGAGTTAGGGAAACTCATGAGCATCAGGGAGGAAATTGTTTCTGAGGCTATAATTTTGGGAGAGGAGTCCTTTGACTTTGTTCAGACCCAACACTCCAGACTTTCTGAGTTCTGAGCTTTTAAATTCTTAAATACTTGCCTCTAACTTGCATTTTCTAAGTGGTCATGAGGATCCGCTAGATAAATTCTAAGTTAGGGTTCCATATTATGCACAAACCTAAAATAGGAGGGCTTCTAGACTGAGCTTACAAAACACTTCTAACTTCTATAGATTAATGCTAAATAGAATAAAAACAAATCGCAATAGAACATAAACTCACAAAATTAACAAAAAATATTACTGGTTTTTCTTAGTGAATCTGTACAATATCATACACGCTCAGAATGCTCAGAAAACAGTTCATATTCCTTCAAAACTTATCAAACCATACATCTCTATTACATATATGTTACTCTCTCCTACCTCTCCTCTCAATGGAGTGTTCTCAGACCTATAAATAACCTTAGACTATCGATTTAACTGCCCCTCTGCAAGTTCTAACCGACAGAATACCAAATGATACCATGTCAGGTTACTTAGACTATAAAGACAACTGATGCTCGGTAATAGAGTAACACGGTAACTATGTAACTTAGTAACTATGTAGCTCAGTGACTATGCAACTCAGTAACTATGCAACGCAGTAACTATGCAACTTGGTAACTATGCAACTCGATAACTATGCAACTCGGTAAGCATAAAAAACCAAAATGAAATGATCTTGGTTTTAATGGCTTAAGGGGACTTTAAGGTTTATAGATTACCTTAAGACCCTTAAAATTACAAATGAGTCCAAGATCTTACAATGGGATGATCCAAGTAATCAATCCTTTATTCTTAAAACAAAATCTATCCTAGAACTGAAAAATTCAGACAAACTACCCTATTATAGAATAAACCGAGGGTGCTCGACACCATACTCCTCTTGGAAAAACAAACTCAAGTCTCTTGAGTTGGTATGTCTACAACTTTGAGTGCAGTCTTCTCAATGGCTTTAGATGTCACCCATGAAGCATCTTCCAGGGGTTGGTTTTTCCATTTGAATAGAAACTCAGATTAAGTTTTCCTTCTCACTTGGTTAGCCACTCTCTTATCAACAATGTACTCTAGCTTTGGAGTAAGTAGCTTGGGTAAGTCTTTGAGAAATTTTGAGTCTGGTTCATGATCTCCTGCAGTATAGACATTATCAATAGTACCTTTCAAATCATATATGTCAGCAATGTTGAAGATAGGAGATAAACCATTACTAGGAGGTAAATCAATCTTGTAAGCATTGTCTCCACATTTCTTCTGAATTTTGAAAGGACCTAACTTCTTCATCATTAACTTAGTGCATTTATCCTTAGGTAATATTTCCTTCTCGAGATGAATCATCATCATATCCCCAACTTCAAACAGCAGATCCCTCCTCTTTTTATCTGCACATTCTTTGTATTTAGTGGATGTATGTTTCAGCTTGGCTTGGACTTGTTCCTAGATTTCCTTCATGACTTTAGCAAAATCTTCCACTAGAGCACTTCTCTTGGCTAAATATTTCACATCTCTGAGTTCCATAATACCTCGATGATGGTTAACATACACAATTTTGAAAGGGGTTAAACCATTGCTTCTATTTAATGGATAATTATTAATGTAGAGCACACTGTAAGAAGTGACATGATGAGTCCTTCACTCTTCCTACACCCCAAATGCAACTTATTCCAACTCTGACTCCTTGGTCCTTTTAGAAACAATTTATTTTACCAATACAAGGTGCTTGAATTGTTGGAAACACTGAGAGGGGGGGTGAATCAATGTTTAACTAATTATTCTATTTCAACAATTTGAAACTCAATTAAATAGATAACACATGAAGCATAATATAAAAACACATAACACCAGGTATGTTTACGGGGAAACCTTGATCAGAGGAAAACCCTGGTGGGAATTAGTACCCATAAATGATTGTACTAGAATAATGAACTTGTTAAGGTTCCTTTGCCATGTTAGAAGCAGTCTTTACAATGCAAGTACAATGACCCTATTAGGATTATTTAAAATAACCCTGTTAGGGGTGAGGACTCACTGTCCAAGAGCTCACTACTCAATAAAATGAAGGCTACAACCTCCTTGATAATAGATATACACTATATCCAAAAGTGAACTGTTGTATGTGACATTATTGTCTGATCAGTTCTGGTTATGCACTGATGCTCTTATTCTCTTAAAGAGCTTTATCTTATTCTGACATCTTATACTCTTCTTCTATATCTCTTCTCTGCATATTTTTGATGACTCTTCCTGATACAACTTTACATGTCATATATATATATATATATATATGTTTATGCCTGAATAGACGCGACCAAAAACAAGACCTTATTCGGCCCAAAAACAACATTCACAATGCTTCCAAAAAAATTGGCTTAATCATGTTTACAATAATGTTTAATACATAACTACTAACTTATTAAAATAGGCACATAGCCTTTACAAAACAAAATATTACACGCTAATCCAAAAATTGAAGTCGGCTTCATACTCTATTTTTTGAACTGCAGGTGCACTTAATCTTTCTGTAGCTTCTCCACACTGTCATTCCATACCATGTGTGTATAGGGTAAGCATAAAAACATATCATAGATATTATATATGAATGCGCATAGCTTGATTCATTCTGACACATGTGCGCTGGTGCTCTGATCGACTGCATATCTCTGTTATGCTCTGTCTTCTATACTTAACCATTTTTGTCTTCCAAGTTTACTTGAAAAAACTTCATATGACTTTGTTGCCATAATGACAACACAAAATAAGTCATATACAATTATATTGTCAACTTGCCAACAATCTCCCCCTTTGTCATTAATGGAAACAAAGGAATGTGGCTAATTTTTTTTATACTTTGACTTAACAACAAAAAGGCTTTACATCATAAATTTGGATATATAACATATTCCTTATATGCATACATTACTCCCCCTTTGACATTAATGGAAAAGGTGTGAAAATTGTAAGTCTCTAGATACTTACTCCATGTATACATCTGGATAAGCAATCTAAAGATTCTTGATCTCTTGCTGCCAGAATGCCTTTAGTGCATCAACTGTCTGGAGATGGGCGCATAAGGCATATATAAGCTTCTCCATCTTTGTTAGATCCATGCCGGGTCCTTGATCATAGGTATCAATGGTTGCATCTATCTATTTGATGTTCTCATTCAAAACTGCTAAGGAGGGCGCAAGTGCATTTCTCAGTTGAGTCTTCCTGATCCTTATCTTACTGATCTCCATTTTGGCCTTTTCAATCTTGTCTATCTGTCCTTGATAGATTTTATTTTAGATGTTGATGTCTTGGGATGATTTTTAAAGTGATTTCCTTATGTTATCAACCAAGATATCTGCTTCCTCTATCTTTTTTATGTGTTCAGAGGTAAGTTTTACTCTATCCATGCAATTTTCTATTACCTTCCTGCCTTTTGATGCCAACTCTTTCAGAATTTTCTGGCCAATCTTTAATTAATTGAGATCTAAAGAGAAGTTCTTTACCAATTCATTCAATCTTCCCTTCTTGTACTCATCTTCTTTAATTTTAGTAGTAGAGTCTACTAAACTTGTGAAATGTGATTTGAAACTTGTCAAGATGTTGTCAACATCATCAACTGACTGAATCTTAGCCACTTTCTTATCTGTTGGAACTAAGTCATTCAGAATGTTCACTGTCTCTAGAAGGAGAGGGTTTCTCATGACTTGTTTCTCTTTGGCTTTGTCCATGGATAGCACACTGATATTAATCAAATCTTCTTCTTCCCAAGCATCTAGATTTGCTGAATCAGGTGTCAAGCTTGACAACAATGATGGTTTGATGGATGGAGCATGCATTACATTCTGACTGGCATCCACATATTCATTCTTCACAGGGATCTCCATAGTTGGTGTTTCATTAGTTTGATTGTCTTCCTCTTTATTCAAATCCATTGAATCTTTAGAGGGAACTTCATCTTGTGGTAAAGATGTGTCATCAGTGCATACCTTGTTTATCTCTTTAGTGCTGACAAATGCTTTTTCAACTTTTTCCATGTCATTATCGGAAGCGGTCATGGATATCTTAACATCATCAATCACAATTGTTTCTTTTGAATCTTTGGTTGTATCAAAAGTTATTGAAACAGTGGGTGTCGAATCCTGTGGATCTATCTTAGGTGCATTTAGAATAAATAGTTCTTTGTTCTGTTTGGGAGGAGCTGGAGTTGCTTTTTTTTGTGTTGGTAAACAAATTATTCTTTTCAATTTAACTCTCAAATGCCCAAATCTGTGAGAAACAATTTGATACCAACAGTTGGATAATCTATCACTAGATTGATATATTTCCTCTAAATTGAAAGGTACAACTCCCTTATGAATTATATTCAATGAATTTGATTTATTCCTAAACTAACTGGGTATGTTCTTAACCTGAGAACAGAAGAGGAAAACCAAGCCAGCCCTAGATAGAACTAACTCAGGCAGTAAATTCAACCCTAAACCTAGCCAACCCCAAGAACCCACACTTCATATGACTTTCCAGCATTGGTAATGTAGCAAAGAATACTATAAATGTAAATGCAATGAAATTGAAATGAAAAGAAGATCAAACATTTTGATTCCTACAAAGTGAATGGATGAAATACTCAGATTCACAACCTATTCCCCATTTAACTCCAAGATGCAAGACAATGATCATAATGTGAATGCAACAATTCTCAGATTGCATACAATCAAAGAAATTAATACCCAAACTCTCATTTTTGATGTAAAAATCCATTTTATTATAAACACAAATAACAATACTCAGACCATTATAAGTTCACAACTTGTCTGCTGAATACATTCCACAAATCCAAACATTTAATCTCCAAATGCAAATACAATGCAAAAATAAATGCTCTCCTCCCCCCAATAGCACCCCATCTCTGGCAGAAAAGAAGAACCCCTTGGAGAACAAAAGATGTTACAATAAATAGTCCCGCCAGCAACCATTTGGTTCTCCTTCTCTATTCGATTCTATAACCCTTTAGTTTGTAACTGATTCTTGGCCCTTTTTTAATTCCCGTAGCTTTTTAGAAGAAAAAGCTCCATTTTTAGAAACTTCTTCTTTTGTTAACATTATTTGGTTTTTTTATTCTTCTCCAAATGTTAATCTCAAAATCATATGAAAAGCTCGTGTCTTTTCATTTACACATTCACATGCCCCCCTTTCAATGAGATTCTTTATTTTTAACACCTGTCATCATGCCTTTTGAGTAACTTGACAATCATCTTAGCATATCTCTATTTTGAGAAGAAACCTCCTAACTCTTGCGGTCTATGGTAGCTTTACGTGTCACTATCTTTCATGTGTTAGCCACATGTCTGACGCTATGCTCTAGAATTGATAGCTTCCTCTATTCCAATTCCACTTGTCATGAGTGGGAAATAACTTTTATTTCTTTTGGGACTATGTGATTTCAAATTTCCACACTGCATAGTGACTCTCCATGATTGGCAAGGTGTCTTCTCCTCCTACCAATTGCTATCTGGATGCTCCACTGATAGTCGTCCATATCCTTCCACTGCTAATGAGCACCCTGTCAACTAGTTTCTTTGTAGATAAGGCATGTACCCTGTCTCCAGTTTCCTCTTGGAAAAATTATTGCTTTTAGCTTCCATAGAGTATCAGAATGTGCATTTTAGCTTCAACTCGTTCAAACTCGAGACTCCTCTTTTGCATTTCCAGTGATTGTCTGCCGACATGGACCGCTTCACTTTCATTTACCATAGTCGATTCTATTTGAACTGTCAGTCCCCTACATACTTAGTGGCATGCACTATTTTTGTATTAGATCATCTCCCCTATCCATACCCATGACTTATCTTCCTCCATTTTTATCGGTTCTTTATGTCTTGGCCGTATAAGAACAAATTGTATTATTTTCACATTCTATCGGCATGTCTTCATAGTTGACATGCAATTTTTGTGCCTTTGGATGTAAGTCGATCCTTTTTTTAGATCTCTATTCATGATGCCTTCTTTCATGTTCCACATAACCATGATCACTTTGCTGTCAAACATATCCCATAAGAAACCGAGTTTGATCACAAAAGATGCATTCTTTGACCTTGGCGCCTTGTTTCTGTTAACTCTTCTCTGATGATCGACAAAACATTTACATCTTCTTTCTTTCCATTTAAAGTGAACTTTATCTTTATGTGTTTTTTTGAATTACTTATCTTCTCAAACAGGTGACGGTTTGAATGTTGAGACAACTTTAAAAATACACAGAGATCGGGGCAACATTGATCACCAAACTGCAACATGTTATTTCATCATCACTTGGCTCTTCCTTTCTATTCCTTGACCGCAATAAAGGGAAATAAAAATTACAACCTGAGCTCACTTTTTATGTCCATGGCTCAAGCATATGGCCGAGCACTTGCTCTTTTATTTGCATTATTTGACAAACTAGCACAGTCTTCATCGAGTGTTTCACTGTCGGGTCTCACAAAACAGGTTTCCTCTATTTCTGCTATTTGTCACCAAGCTTGAGTCCATATTTATATGAAATATTGGGATTTCACCATATTCTACAATATCACCCTATATGAATTTTTCAGACTATGTGATCATTCCACCCGGTCACTTCCATGCGCGGTGGAGCTTTCCATTCATCAATCCTGATTGATGCGCTTTTACATTGATCTTCCATCTCACAAACTTGATCTTCTTGTTGCTTTCCTTTTCTGGCAAGATCATGAGAATCTCTTGTTTTGGTAATATATCCCTGTGACTATGGATGACGATGCTGAATGTTGAGAATAGCAGTCGCGTCTCTCCTTCACTTTTCAATCTAATTGATTGTTTACTTGCCATCGATTCTTCTCAAGCATAACTGTGAACATCTCCACATATGGGAATCAACTGAGCCTTTGCATGTATATCTTCCAGTGGAGACAGGGGACTATGTAATTTATACTTTTCTTGATTTTGACCCCCTCTATTTAGGCTCGGCATCCCTATATCTCTTTTTATATTCATTGCTGTCGGTATTAGCACTCCTGTGTGAGCAATCACCTTCCTCTTGTATCCATGGCTCATTCTCGACTCATGGCATGTGAACATGGGAATTTCATAAGTAACTACTGAAATGTCTCTGTTTCTCTTTGGCTTCATCATCATTCAATTTGGTCATCAACATGCATTTGAGTAATCCGTCAATTCTATGCTCTGTTTTGACCATCCATTGAGATATATTCAACTTGAAGATATTTTGATCTTTTATCAAGCTCGAGGTCTCTCATGGATAAGACTTTTGCAATTGACATGCATCCTCTTCCAAGGCCCGAGCTCCTATGATCGGCACCAACTTCCTACATGCACTATATCTCTTGGTGGGTTTTCACAGAATTGCTTCTACGGAGCACCACAGTATACATTTTCTGCCTTGGCTTCATTGGAGAGTTTTTGCTCTATTATGGAGGATTCACACGATCAATTTTAAAGAGATGAAGCACATAAATAGATCTCTTTTGATAACCATGCTCTACATTGTGAATTTGATGTGTGGCGGAAAATTGGACTTCTACTTCTCCATAGGCGGGATTTCTTCAATGGACTGCGAAAGATGCATTAAGACATGAATTTTTTGCCTCCTCCATTTCTCATATAATGACTTCAAAATGTAAGATTTTGTATGACAGTAATGCATATTGAATACATATTTCAATTTTAGAATCTGTGGGATTATCGAACTCCAATTCTCTTCTACCTGGCGAAAAACTCAAGTTTGACTACTCCCCTTTTCACCAATTTGGTTTTTCAGTCAAACATTTTGTACGCATAATTCATAATTCATAATTCATGCAGTGGTCTAATCTTTGTTTCATGATTCAAACCACCCCCAATTACAACCCGAGCTCACACTTTTCTAAATTTTATGAGCAAAACAGTGCATTGTAATTTTTAACAGAGTACTTTGTGTCTTCGTGCCCGCAGCTCGACCTCCACCAATTCTTTGTCTCTATCTCCATAAGAAAGTGGTTACCACTATTTATGTCAATGAATTCAAGCCTTATCTTCTTTGCTTATCTATAACAATCTAACCACCAGACCTTATGATAATGATTAGCACCGTATGGATCACAAACTAAAACAATTAAGAGGGTCTTTGTATCTATCAGCTTTGAATGAAGACAAGAAAGCGCATGCCTTTTTATACCAAATTTATGATTTCTCAATATCTTAAGTAGTTTTGCCTAGTTCCTTGAAGTTAATTTGATGCATCGGGTTTGCAACTTTTATTATACACAGTTTTCTTCATTCGCACCTTAAGATCAAATCTCAATATGTTTACCATCATGCGCTTGCTTGAGATTCAGAGTCCATTTATTTCTTAGAAATCTTTATGACAAAGTAACATATTAAACATCTGAAAATCTCGGCCGCATTCATCATGTGCTTTAACTTGTCACCATCTTTCACAAATTCTCCTGAGACACATTTTAAATTACCTTTCACTTCAGTAAGAGAAAGGGAGAACTTCTCCAATAATCCACAGAGCACACTTGTGAAGCTCAAATATTTGCCTTTGAATATAAATGATAATCTCACCATTTGAACTGAACTACATTTTAAACTCAAACCAATGTTTTCACACCTAGATGCTTTTGAATTTTGAAACAATTCAATCCTCATAGAAATATTGCTAGGGAAAACTGGGAGACTTTGGGAAATGTCGTTATCAACCCAGCTTTTGAAGCTTAAAAATGGGGTACTGAAAGTGCGCCTACATGCTGTAGGCATCATTGATGGATACATGTCTGTGTCTAGAAATACTTGCTTAAATGCTTTCTGAGTCTCTTTACCAACCAGTTCATATTCTTTTTTCATGATATGGAATTCTTGTTTTGGTTCTGAGATGAGGTTTTACTAAATCCAACAGAATGGCTTTCTCATCATGTGAGCAAACATGGAGAAGACTGTCTAATGTTTCTTCTCTTATCCTCATATCCTCTTCAATTTCTTTCCTTTTTAATACATCAAGTATGTTCCATACTTTGTCTGGTATAACTGTTTTGAGTTCCAACACTGTCCTCTTAAACTTGATCATGTGAGAGATAATCATAGAGTGAATTTCTGATTTGTCTATCTCTTGGTACTTGTCATTTACATTTTTGATAGATTCTAGTCTTCCCTCATTAACAATTCTATTATTTAGGACTATTAGATTAGGTCTGAATCCTACCTCAGGAGGGGCTTGAGTGTTCTTTACCTTGCTCCTTGTGGTCCTTGAGGATGGGTGACTTGTAGGAACTTGCTTCTTCCTTCTAGTCATCTTACTAGGTACATAAGGCGGAGAGGATTCTATATCAATGGTAGTTGATGGCGCAAATGTACCTTCATCAGATTTCTTCTTCTTAGGCATATCATCAGACTTTTCCATTTTCACTTCTGTAGGAGTTTTCTCAGGTTCTTTAGCAATCTTAGCTTCCCTAGCTTTGTCTAGGTATTCTTGTGTAATCCCATGAACTTTTAGGATATTAGAAGTAATCCTTGATGCCTTCCTTTTGTTGTCTACACTGTACAAGAAAAAATCAACTTGATTTGTCTTTTCTCTGTAAGTACCCCATCTAGGTTCATTAGGATCCTTGGGCGTGGATAGGAGAACTTGTGCATACCCTTCCAAAACCTGTTCTTCAACTTCATAGCCAAGTGGATGAATCCATTTTGTCCTTGGTTCAACTGCCTCCATGCATGTGCAATCAGTTTCTACCATAAAGCATATGGTGTCTTTGTACTTATCAACTATCTTCTCCGGTATCCTAAACCTTTTCTGCATCTTGGTCCTGAATGTTTTGATCTCCATGTCCATAGAATCTTTCACGCTTCTTTCTGATGTAGCTTTTAGTGATATCTGAGACATAGTGGGTTTACTCATGTCTAGGTAAAGATCAGCAACTTTAACTACAATGTGGAAGTAGAGATAGATGATCAAAGAGCCAAATCTGAATATTTTCCTCTTGTAATGCTTGACCGCCCTAATGTTGTCAATCAGCTGTGCGCACAATATTTCACATACATTGTACTATGTATTATCCTTCACCATTTTTATTGCTACTAGGACAATTGCTGCAGATACACTATTCAGTCTCCTTTCATGCTGGAACTTATAACCTAGGATCATATTGACCAATTTGATGTCATCTACCTCAATGGGATCAATAGTCATTCTGTGCCTATCACTTCTGGATAAGCATACTTGTTCCATTTGCTTCTTAACATCCTTACTAGTGGGAAGAACTGGTCCAGTCTTAGGAAGTCCAGTCATGTAATGAATTAGGTCTGAAGTTATGTAGACAGGAACTTCACCAATCTAATAAAGGTCATCATGTATCCTGCTCAGTAAGATTTTAACACATTCTGGCTCATAGAACTTATGCGCATTAGAATACTCAAAGATAGGGTTATCAGTGAGATGCGCATATTCATCTTTGAATGAATAATCTGGTTTCATCATTGAAGCCATAAGAGTAACAATGTTGTTGTCACCAACTGTTTCCTTCTTGCGATATATATATATATATATATATATATATATATATATATATATATATATATATATACACAAATCCTANATATATATATATATATATATATATATATATATATATATATATATATATATATATGCACAAATCCTAGCAAAGTCTTAGAAAATGCTCCTTTAACATCATCTAATATGGACTTGAATGGATGCTTTTTGAACATGAATCTTTTCCTTTCAGCAATGTCAAATACAACAGAGGTTGCCATACTTACTTGCTACTTGATTAAATAGGGTTTCACGACGATTCTAAAATGACACGACTGATAGGGTTCTGTTTGAATCTTTAATCCATTCACAAACCAACCAATTCCTTAATATGTAGTGCTTTGATGCTCAATGCTCATGTGCTCTCTGAATGCTCAATCTCAAATGCAAAGTGAGGTTTAAAGATTTATACCAACTTATATAAAAGATTATTGCATTTAATGCTCTTTGTCGTAAAGCGGTTTTCATAGAGAATTTCAATATTTTCTTTTGTCCAAGTTTAGACTATGCATATATGCATACATCCTTATTTTTTCACCAAATATATGAATTCATAGGTGCATACTCAGAGGTGAGTATACCAACCATGTAGGGGTTCAGAGCTAGGATAGCTCCCCCTAAGACCATGAGGGTTAACTAACCAGAAGTAGAAGGTGTGTCCATTGTGGATGCATCTTCTACCTTGTTCTCTTCATTATCCTTCTTTACTTCAACCCAAATTTTATCTACATCTTCTTTAGCTTGTACAAATTTAACTTCTCCCGATTCTTCAAATAGTGACTTTTTAGGATTCTCTTGTCTTTGTGCTCTTTACCTGCAAAACCTTGAGATATGTCTAGCTTTTCGACATGAGTGACAAATGATAGGAGGTCTAATGCTATTATTCATCATGTTGCACTGCTTGGCTGTGTGTCTATTGTAATTACATATCTAACATGTAATGTTTTGAGGGTTTCTTTGAGGTTGATTTCTCTGATTGTATTGAGTCATATTTCTTTGGTTCTATTGTGGCTGATTTATTTGACTTGTCATGCAATGAATAGCCCTATGACCAAACTTATTACAGGAGTAACAATAACCATTAAAAGGTCTTACTTCTTTACAATCTCTTTCCAAGTGTCCATGCTTGTTACAATCATAACAAGTTTTGTTAACTTGCTTGAGTTCATCTTGAGGTGGCTCAGTTTTAGCCTCTGCAATATTCTTAGTTTTCTTTGCTTCAGTGGATGTCTCTTGTGTTTTCTTTCTTTCTTGCATTAAATTGATTTCAATTTGAGATACACTGAATCCAACACTAGTAGTATCACCTTTTGACTTCTGTGCATAAAGCTACGATTGAATTAGATTAGAACTTGTGTGTAGTTTATCAATCTTGTCTTTTGCTTTTGTTAGTTGAGATTCTATCTTTTTCTTGATGTTTTCTAATTCAAATATTTTCATGTTTGCTTGCATAAGTTCATCATCTAATTGTTTATTCTCTTTGGTCTTTTCTTCAATATCTGTTAGGCTATCTGTAAGTTGTTCATCAAGATCTTCAATCTTATCTTTCAAAGACATATTCTCTTCATTTAGCTTCTTGACAATTTTACCCAAATCATTTGTGGAGAAATCTTTCAAATCTTTTCTTAACTTTTTGATAAGCATTTGTGAGCCATCAACCTTTAGTTTAAGTTCTTCATTTTCTTTTTCAAATCTGTCCAGATCTTCAAGAGCTGCTTCAAGATTCATTTTTAGATGTTTCAATTCTACTAAATCCATGATCTCCTCAAGTAGTTAAACTTCTTTAAAGAGGATGAGAGCTCTAATACCAATTATAGGAAACACTGAGAGGGGGGGGGGGGGGAACCANGGGGGGAATCAATGTTTAACTAATTATTCTATTTCAGCAATTTGAAACTAAATTAAATAGATAACACATGAAGCATAATATAACAACACATAACACCAGATATGTTTACGGGGAAACCTTGATCAGAGGAAAACCTCGGTGGGAATTAGTACCCATAAATGATTGTACTAGAATAATGAACTTGTTAAGGTTTCTTTGCCTTGTTAGAAGCAGTATTTACAATGCAAGTACAATGACCCTATTAGGATTCTTTACAATAACCCTGTTAGGGGTGAGGAATGACTGTCCAAGAGCTCACTACTCAATAAAATGAAGGCTACAACCTCCTTGATAATAGATATACACTATATCCAAAAGTGAACTGTTGTATGTGACACTATTGTCTGATTAGTTCCGCTTATGCGCTGATGCCCTTATTCTCTTAAAGAGCTTTATCTTATTCTGACATCTTATACTCTTCTTATATATCTCTTCTCTACATGTTTTTGACGACTCTTCCTGATACAACTTTACATGTCATATATATATGTTCATGCCTAAATAGACGCGACCAAAAACAAGACCTTAGTCAGCCCAAAAACAACATTCACAATGCTTCCAAAAAAATTAGCTTAAGCGTGTTTACAATAATGTTTAATACATAACTACTAACTTATTACAATAGGCGCATAGCCTTTACAAAAAAAAAGATTACATGCTAATCCAAAAACTAAAGTCGGCTTCATACTCTATTTTTTGAACTGTAGGTGCACTTAATCTTTCTGCAGCTTCTCCATATTATCATTCTGTACCATGGGTGTATAGGGTAAGGATAATAACATATCATAGATCTTATATATGAATGCACATATCTTGATTCATTCTGACGCACGTGCGTTGATGCTCTGATCGACTACATATCTCTATTCTGCTCTGTCTTCTATACTTAACCATTTTTATCTTCCAAGTTTACTTGACAAAACTTCATATGAATTTCTTGCCATAATGACAACACAAAATAAGTCATATACACTCAGATTGTCAACTTGCCAACATGAATTCTTTTCCACCTCCTACAAGGTGAGCAATGCTCCAACCAATATCCTACAATATTGTGCTTTAAGGACACTAGCCCTATTCTAAGCCAAAATTTGGAAACCTTTAGCATTAGTTTCAAACAACCCAAATAATGATTGGGACACCTTAATTATGATGTAAGTATAGGTAATCAAACCTCATACTGATCCTCCAACTTCCACAATATGCCAAACTAGGACTATCCTAGAATTCTTTATAGATTTATCCAGGTGGTTTTTAGGACATAAATTTTTTTCCTAATCATGCATAAGAAAACTAAGGATAGATATAGATACCCTTTTTGAACTTATGATGATCCCCAAAGTCTTGGGTTCCAACCCCACTCTTGCAGCACCTAACTCCCACTTAGTTCACAGACCTAATTGGCCAAATTAGGCTTGGATATCAAAGAAAGTGTTAGGAAATGGGTGCATGGGATTGGTATAGGACTTAAAATATTCTCTAATACCTCCAAAAAACTCAATTCCACCTTCACTTCACTCCAACAATTCAATTCTTCAAAATATCAATGCTATTACATTCATTTCCAGGTGAATACATTGAGAAATTTAGCCTAGGGCTTGATGCATGAATGTCTTTCCCTTTGAGCCACACTCTAAGCTTTAGGAATCATAAATAAATACTCCTAACTTTCATTTTATAGAAGGGTGAGGAATTTTACGGGTTCAAATGCATGTTAGGACTTCACTTGTGAAACAGGCTCCTAATAGGCCTCTTCATAGATTGGTTTTAGAAAATGAACTAAAAAACACTTGTACTCTACACTAATCAGTCCCAAACCAATTTGAATATTAAGGTAGCACAAATTAACTTTAAAAAATAAACTTATCTTGCAAGGACAACATTGGACACATCTGTACCAGCCAATAAAGCTCAGAAAAACTCTTCATCTTCCATTCATTTTGCATTAGAACGTAAAACATAACTACTAACCACTTAGGTTTGAAGTAAAAAATTAAATCCACTTCACAAGTGAAGTCAAATAGATCCAAATACCTTTTTGACTATTGGTCTTCCATCTTGTAACTCTCCAGCAATATTTGGGAGTTGCTTGAGCAACATTTTGGCAACTTTTGTCTTTTTGCAACTTGGAGACTTTTGATTTGAATTCTAACCTATCAAGTTGACAAAATATGATCAAAATGACATGAGTATACTAAAATCAAATTCTAAGACTCATCTAGAAAATCAACCACACCTAAATTATCTAAATGTTAAAACTAATGATCCTATTGGACTAAGACATAACAAGGATTATAAGAGTGCCTTAGAGATCCTTGACCACACAAGTGGATCCAAAATAGAATAGGATGATCTCTAGCATCTATCTAGTTATTACAAACATAAAATCATGAAATCATAGACTATCATGGGGTGCACTACACCAAATATAGGAAAATTATGCTTGAGCCAATATGTTATCCCATGTAGTATCGTGTTCCTATGTGAGACACCTTAGTAAATTCCCAAGAGACCTGTTGATAAATTCAATTTGACCATTTGATTGAGGATGGTAAGCAGATGACATTGACAAAGGTGTACCAATTTTCTTCAAAAGTGTCCTCCAGATGTGTTTTAAGAACTTTGAATCTCTATCTGAGATGATGGACACGGGTAGACTATGAAGTCTAACAACCTCTTTGAAGAACAAACCTGCAATGTGAGAAACATCATCAATGGTTTTGCAAGGGATGAAGTGATCCTTCTTTGAAAATTGGTCAACAACCACATACACACTGTCATAATAATTATTTGGTAGTCCTAAAACAAAATCCATGTTGACTGAATCCCATGACTTAACAAGGATGGGAAGTGGTGTATATAATCCTGCATTTGAGGTATGGCCTTTAGCCCTTTGAAAGATAAAGAAACTTTCCACAAACCTTATGATATTTGATTGCATTTTAGGCAAAAAATAGAACCTTTTTACTAAATCAAGGGTATTATCTATCCCACAGTGCCCTAAAAATCTTCCACAATGTTTATCTTTAATAATATTTTCCCTCATTCAACATAGAGGTATACATAATTAACCTCCCTTAAATAGTAACCCTTCTTGAATGATAAACTCTGAGAAATCAATATGATACATGTCCCCTAATTATTTGCAAACTTTATAGGCTTCCTTAGAGTCTTCATCTTCTAAGTACATATGTTTCAAAGTAAGAATGCCCACACTTTCTAACTAGATTTCTTTAATAAGTAGATTTCTTTGACTAAGAGCATCAACAACTTTATTAGCTGCTCATTTCTTGTGCTTGATGGTGAAGGTGAAAACTTGGAGATATTCCATCCATTTCAAGTGCCTCTGATTCAGTTACTCTTATCTATTCAGAAAACTCAAGGCATGATTATCAGTAAAAATAACAAACTAATGTGGTAATAAGTAATGTCTCAATTTTCTTAAAGAATAAACCATAGCATATAACTCTAAATCATAAATAGAAAATTTTTTCTTTGCCTCATTGAGTTTCTCACTAAATAATGTCACAAGTTTACTCTCTTGGCTCAAGACACCACCAATAGTTATCTTGCTTGAATCACACTCTAATGTGAAAATCTTATCGAATTCAGGAAGGACTAGTATAGGTTGTTGTGCAACCCTTGTTTTCAAATACTCAAAAGACTTATGTGCATTATTATTCCAAACAAAGTGATGTTTCCTACCTCCCTTTATGGTATCATTCATTGGTGCACTAACCCCACTTAAATTCTTAATGAATTTTCTATAAAAGCTAGCTAGTCCATGAAAAATCTTTACCTCACTACCTCATTTAGGAGTTGGCCAATTCAAAATGGCTTCAACTTTGGAGGGATCCATCTTTAAGTTTCCCTTTGAGATGAAAAATCCAAGGATCACACGTTTATCTTCCAAGAACACACACTTCTCCAAGTTGATCCTCAAATGTTCTTCATGTAACCTTTTCAACACCATATCCAAATGCATTAGGTGATCATGTTCATTCTAACTGAAAATCAAAATATCATCTAGATTTACAACAAAAAAAGTGATTAATGAAAGGTTTAAGAAACTCATTCATGAGTCTCATGAATGTACTTGGTGCATTATAAAGACCAAAAGGAATAACAACCCATTCAAACAAACCATCATTGGTCTTGAAAGTTATCTTCCACTCATCTCCCTCTCTGATTTTGATATGGTGATGGCCACTCTTCAAGTCAATTTTTGAATAATACCTTGCACCTCCCAAACAATCCATAAGTCTTCCATTCTTGGCATTGGGAACCTATATCTGATGGAAATCCTATTGATGGCTCTTGATTCTATGCACAACCTTGATGTACCTTCTTTCTTAGGAGCTAGGACTACTATAATAACATAGGGACTAACACTCTTCCTAAATAAACCTTTTTCTAACAATTATTGAATCTATCTAGACACATCTGCATTCTATTCAGGGGTTAACTTATAGGAAACTTTATTAGGTAGTGTAGGTCTAGGGATGAGTTCAATATAATGACTGATCTCCTTCTTAGGTGGCAAAGACTCTGTACTACTATCTGCAACTATGCCTTTATACTTCTTCAATAATTTGTGCACCTCCCTAGGATCAACATCTCTCCTTGGTTCTCCATTCTTTGGTTTCTTTTGGGACTCCAATTTAGGTTTGACAATGATGGAAAAAGATGGTATTTTCTCCTCTTTCAAAACTTTCATGAACTCCTTTTCATCTACCAACATCACACTATTAGTCATAGTTTTATCCTTTCTATCATTTGGTAAAGGTGTCATTGTGAAACTTACACCATTCTTGACTAGGTTGTATATATTTCTATTTTCATCATATTGAGAACTAGTATCATATTTCCAAGGTCTCCCTAATAGGATATGGCAAGCATCCATGGCTACAACTTCACAATTTTTTTTATCCTTATACTCCCCAATCTTGAAATCTACCCAACACTTTTCATAAACTAAGGCCTGTTGATCTTTACTTAATCAAGATACTTTATAAGGATTAGGATGTGGTATTATTTTTAACCCAAGTTTTTCTATCATTTCTATAGAATCTTAATTATCAATTGAACCAGAATCCACCATAACTTTACACACCTTTCCATTTACCTTACAAGAGGTCTTGAAAATATACTTTCTTTAAGGTGGCTCTTTATTGATAGGCATCTTCAAGAGTGTTCTATTGAACATGATACATTGTCCTTTTTCAGGTGCTATAGGACTTGAAGTTGTGGTGTGATAAGAGGACACACTCTAATTGTCATATTCTTGTGTCAACTACACCATTCTATCTCCTCCTTGTCTGGTTGTATGAATCTTTTCAGGACACCTAAAAGATTGATGTCCAGTCTCGTTACAAGTGAAACACTTACTAGTGAAAACACTAGATCCTCTTCCACCAAACCTTCCTATGTTGTTTGACCTTCTACCTCTAAAATTACCTCTGTTACTTGACTCTCCCTCTGATTATTTATTTCTAGATTTACGTTGGTTTCTTGGATATAAACCTCTGCCATTGAATCTGTCTTTGCCTCTGAAATTATTTCCTCTTCCTCTACTATTTTGTTCTGCTTTCCTCTTCTATTTTTCCTCAATCCTAAGTGCCATCTAAAAACATCCACGTACTGATTCTGGATTAAACAAACTCATTTCATCCTTTATGATGAACTTCAACCCATTAAGATATCTTCCAAGTTTCTATTTTTTATTCTCAGGGACTTTGGCCTTTAGTGTCATCTTATGAAATTATTTAGTATAATTTCTTACATCAAGGTCCTTCTTCTTGAGATTTTGCAAATTTGTGTGAAGTGTAACTTCATAGTCTTCTGGTAGAAATTGTTTCTTGACTTCTGATAACATTCTCCTTCATGATGAGATAGGGTTCTTTTCTTCTTCAACCCTTTCATTTTGTAGGAAATTCCACCAACTCAAGGCTGGGCCTTTCATCTTGGACTTAGCGATCTTAACTTTTTGATTTTCTGGGACATTATCACATTCAAAGTGATTTTCCAAAGCTTCTACCCAATCCATGCATTCTTTAGGGTTCATATTCCCAAGGAACATAGGTATATTTGCTTTCTGGTCTTTTCTCCCAACTCCCTCAAGAGCTTCTAGAAATTATGCTTGTTCTGCAGGTATGCCTTTCCTTTCATCCTACTACATATCATACTCCTCCTCCTCTTCTTCTTCTCCTTCAAATTATCCTTCACTACTCTTCTATGCTCAGATGTTCTTAAACTTTTTTATTTCTTCTTCCATCCTTTTGTTCTTGGCTACTTGTTCTCTGATAATCTTAGCCAACTCAACATTGGTTATTCTTGCAGAGACTTCCTCCCCTAGGGTGTCTCATGTCTTGTCACCCATCATGTCTCTCCCAAGGTTCTTTAGTGCTCTGATACCACCTGATGCAAAGCCTTGCACTGTAGGAAGCCACAAATTGAACCCAAGTGCTCAAACTGAGCTACAAGCTAAAAACAAATATTGTCCTAGAAATCCTTCTAGGGATATTCTCAAGGTTTCTTGAATTTAAATTTTGATTTTGGAATGGGACCTAATAAATAAATTAAATAATAAAATACCCTTTTTGAATACATGACCAACCCTAGAGTGGTAAGAAGTAACCCTACTCCAGCACCTCAGAATCCGTAAAGGCACACAGACCTAGTTGGCTAAATTATGCTTGGTTTGCACAATAGGAGATAAGAGATGGGTGGAAAGAATCACCACAATGACCCATGCATGTTCTAATGTTCTTAAAAGTGTCAAAATACTGACCTACCAAGTCCCATCCTTCGATCCATTCACCTATTCATCCATTCACTTACTTGACTGGTCAAATACATGAGGATATTTGACCTAGTGTTTGGTCTTAACAATCACAAACACAACATCAAAGTTCTGAGCTTTTAAAACCTTAAAATACATATCCCTCAATTTCATTTTCCAAGTGTTCATGAGGATCCACTAGATAAATTCCAAGTTAGGGTTCCATCTTACGCACAGACCCAAAATAGGAGGGTTTTTGGATTGCGCTTAAAAAACGCTTCTAACTTCTATAGATTAATGCTAAATAGAATGAAAACAAATTGCAATGGAATTTAAACTCACAAAATTAACACAAAATATTACTGGTTTTTCTTAGTGAATCTGTACAATATCGTACAAGCTCAGAATGCTCATAAAACTGTTCATATTCCTTCAAAACTTATCAAACCATACATCTCTATTACATATATATTTCTCTCTCCTATCTCTCCTCTCAATGGAGTGTTCTCAGAACTATAAATAACCTTAGACCATTGAATCAACTGCCCCTCTATGAGTTGTAACCGATAGAATACCAAATGACACCATGTCAGGTTACTCGGTTATATAAAGACAACTGATGCTCGGTAACAGAATAACTTGGTAACTATGCAACTCGGTGACTATGCAACTCGGTAACTATGCAACTCGGTAAGCATAAAACACCAAAATAACAAGATCCATGTTTTAATGGCTTAAGGGGACTCTAAGGTTTATAGAGTACCTTAAGACCCTTAACCCTACAAAGTAGGATGAGGTCTTACAATGGGATGATCCAAGTAATCAATCCTTTATTATTAAAACAACATCTATCCTGGAACTAAAAAATATAGACAAACTACCTTGTCACAAAATAAATCGAGGGTTCTCGGCACAACTTTTCCCTTTTAGCTTGAAATACACCATACGTCATTGATCTTTGCTCATCCAATGGTTGTTGGCAGTCACTGTCAGGTGTCGCGGGTCCCATTCACCTTTTCTTTGTCATTGGTCACATGTCATCATCAATTGATGCCTACAAGAGTGGACACATTTCATGGTTCTGGAAGTGTTATGCAAATATTGGGTTTATTTCCCCTTTGGCCAGAAATATACCATACGCCCAAAATTTATTATTTTTTATTAAATTAAATATTTAAAAAATTATTATATATTGAGTAATGTTTAACTTTGACTTTAACATTGAATTCAATTATCAATATTTATTATTAATTTAATTATTTTTATTTGTATTATAATTGAAATGACACATCTATATGGCACATTGACATCGACAAATTTGACATATAATTTATCAATGTAGACCACATACTTTTTATAATTATTTTTTAATTTGATGACATTGATCTGAATTAATTAGTAAACAATAATAAAACTCTTTTAAATGTTAAAAATAGAAACTTGCTTTGTCTATGGATTGATAAAGAAACTTAATCATTTTAAAAATTCAGAATCTCAGATTTAAAAATGGAAGTAACAACCCATCGCTTCCTTATTTCTACTGAAGCATACTTAAATATCTAATATACAGATAAAGCAACTAATTAAAATATTACAATCATAGAGAAGTCTAAGAATATTTTTTTGTACCCATAAAATGTAAATTTAAACCCTTATTTAAATAAATACAATCAAAGTAGAATGCGCCAATCGATATTTTAACAAAGAAGATGCTAAGTGCAAAGTAATGAAACTGAAATCATTAAATCCATAAAATTTAAAAGCAAAACTGAAATGAAGTTGCAAAATTTTCATTTATATGTTCTAAAAATTTACAACTCTCATAGTGCCTCCAAAATTTTAAAGCAAAAATGAGGGGGTTTAGGGTTGCAAACTTGTAACTTTATAGGTTCTTACTACTAGCCCAGAAAAATTAAACTACTACTATAACTAGCTTACTAGGGCATTGGTAGTGGACCAGTGTTATGATGGTATCAATATAAAAAAGCAAAACAAAAAAGTGAACATTTGCATGTCCATTATCAAAACACCAGGGTAACAGGAATGGGTAAACTAGGGATCTTCATCTTCCCCTTCATCTAAGTAGAATTTTGCAGAGAGGATAATCTTTGAGAATTCTTGAAGCCATGTGTAGTTTGGCTCGTCCAATTAATCAAGGAAAAATAATTTCTGAAGAAAATCCCTCCCAAGTCGGGCCCATTTCCTGTGTCGCGTTAGTTGCTCATCATTGAGGTTCAACAGAAAGGGTTGTTGGGCCACATTTCTACTCGGCTCCAACATCTTGGGTATATCCCTTAGCCAAGGGATCCCCACCCCTAATTCTACAAAAACAACAACATCGACATCGTCCTCCAGGAATTTATCTTTAAAAACCTTCCTTAGCAGCATCAAAAATTCAACCTTCTCTCCTTCGAGGTTGAGGAGAGACGCAAAAAACTAGGACATAATGTTTGTGTAGACGTGGTATGTGTCAACATTCTCAAGGAAATCTCGATCCAATAACATCAACACAATAGAATTAATAAAAATGCTACCAACAGCCTCCCTACAAACTGAAGTGAGGATTTATTCTGAGACGTTGCTCAAAAAGGACTTCTGCTCATCTAGGGATATGCATCTCAAATGGATTTGAGTGTCCATCTTTAATTTTTGACAACCTAAAGACCTAAAAATCTAAACCTTAAAACTAGAGGCAAAACTTCAACTATCGGTAGCTCTGACTGTTAATCTACCAAAAGAAAATTGAAGAAGAAAGAAGCCAGATTGTCTATAAATAGCCCTGGCCCCCTGATTGATAGTGATCACTAATACTTAGCAATTAATTATTCTTTCTTAATCATATTAAATCCATTGTCCTTAATATTTAACGTAAATATTTCCCATAAATGCATTATGCAAAAGAGAGATTTAAATCTATTGTCCTTAATCTTTCATATCTCAATGTAAATGTCTCTTATAAATGCATGCATGTCAGAATTAGAAATTGGTAATTTGGTAATATCGTCTGTAAAAATTTGTACGTCATTGATCTGTGTGTTGATTGGATGGCAGTTAAAGAATATCACTGACAAGGTATTTATTTCTTACCGAGTTACTAGTTACACGTTGCAGTTGCACTATCCACCGTCCACGTAAATAAATAACTAGTTGTAATCAATGATCATGGTTACGGTTCAGGTTTTAAGGCTTGATACATGTCATCATTATGGTGACTTCCTCCAGAACTCTCTTTCCTTCAAGAAATTCAGGCTAAAATTAAACTTCAACCATTGATCTAGGATCATCAAATGGTCTCAAATAATACATTTAACAATATAAAATAATGGATGTTAGGTTATGTGTCCATGTGTGATCAATGATGTGACTAGACATGCTTATCGATCCCAAAGTGTTGAGTGACGAGTTTGGATTAATTAATACAAACTTGGCAACAAATAAAGGTGATAATCGTTGGATGTGATATTGCATTAATTACAATATTACATCTCTAATAAATCTCCATTTGGCATTGGCCCACATGATTATTTCCATCCTTTGAAAATCACCAATAAAATATTTACTTTTCCATAATTAACGAAAGATTGGCCAATCAAATAAATAAATTTCCAAATAGTAGATAAAATTCGCCGATACAATTATTTTTTTCCCTTCAAAAGAAAATCAATTGCCTCATATATTATAATTTTTTGAACTTTAAAACAAATAAATTTGCCTCATACAATATATATTTTCCCCCACATTAATGTATTATTCGCCAGGATTTTATGCAATTTTATTTCAGCACGAAAAAAATTCACCTTCGCCTTTACTTTATTTTCCTAATTTGGAAAAAAATTGCCTTCATAAAGAAAAATTTCCCCTATAATAATGTAGGATTCGCCAGGATTTTACACTTTTTCCTAGGAGGGGGTTTCTTAAATTTATCCCTGGTAGCGAGTGTAGCACTTTCCATCCCCTTTGTAACCTTTTTGCTCTACAAGTTTCCCAACTAAGTTTATTGTGGAAATCAAGACCCAAGTATTTATATTCATTAACCACTTGCAAAGGGTTGCCATCAAAGATGTACTCTTTATGAACCTTATTTCTCTTCAAGGTAAATATCATGACCTCAGTTTTTTTGGTGTTCACCTACATCCCAACCTCGTGACAAAATAACTCTAGTTCTTTGAGATGTTCCTTCAAATATCGTGTTGTTTTTTCTATTAGAATGATATCATTTGCATATAGGAGTAGCTTTATGACATGTCTGGTCAAATAGAGCCCACCACCACCAAACTTGTCTAGTCATTTCTCTAATTTACCAATATACATCCCGAATAGAGTAGGGGATAAAGGGCACCCCTGCTTGACTCCAATATCACTTCCAAAACATTATGATAAGCCTTGTTTGGTTATGATTTTGGCCCAGACTTGATCATATAACCTATGGACAACAACCCTATAATGTTCCATAATTTTCAACTCTTCTATTTTATTCCAAAGTTTGCTTCTCGACACGGTGTCAAAAGCTTTCTTGAAGTCAACAAAGCGGCTAAATACCTCTCCCACTTTAGTATCCCAAACTTTCTCAATCAAGTGTCTGAGTGTGATGGAATAATCTATCATAAAATATTTTGGCCTGAAACCTGCTTGCCCTTTGGCCCTATTTCCTTCCTTTTTAGTCCACGTGTTGATTTTCCTTTCTATCACACTCCCAAAAAGTTGACCAAAAAGTGAGTTGATCCTTATAGTGCAATAATTTAAAGGGTTGTTGATATCGCTACTTTTGTGCAAGGGGGTGTTAACAATAGTGGTCCAATTTTTCAGAAACCCCTTTTCAATAACTCCGTTAAATATTCTTTTGATGTAAGGCATGAGTGCTTCAATACCCCATTTTAAGCATTTCTCTTGTAGACCATCTATATCATGAGCCTTACCCATCACAAGATTTATGATTCCTTCTTTAATGTTTTTTAACAAGAAGAGTTTAGTTCCTAATGTGATTACTAGGGGCATGTCTTTGTCTTGTCCCCTCTCATACAGTTGTTTAGTATATTCTATCCATTGGTAATATGTGATATTATTCTCATTATTTATGTTTCTTTTCTGTAGTTCCTTCCAAAAGCCTTTTGGATTGGTCCTCCCAAGAAAAATCAATTCTTTCCTTCAAGTTTGCATATACTCTTCTTTTTTCAATCTTACAATCCTTGTGTATTCCCTATTATGTTTTGCTTCTTTTCTTTGTTGCTTTACATTCTTCATCATGCCATGGGTTAGTTGGAAAGTTGTTTTTGTTTATTTTTCAAGGCCTAAATCTTTTGCATGAGCTAAGAGCCTTTAGAATTACTAAGTTCAACTTGACATTGTCTATAGTTTTCTTGTTTATGAACTTTTATAGTCAGCTTATAGTCAACATGATTATGTGGTGTGTGCGACAATTTATTTGTAGGAATGTGTTGCATCTTACAAAAGTTAACAAACATAATAGGATAGAGAAACACACTCTTACATCGTAGAAGTGTTTCCTTGTTTAAGGAAGGAGCCTTATGGAGGGAGCTTGAGTTCTATTTTTGAGGAATCAAAGGTCCCATGAGCAATTTATTTTTTAGCTAAAGGATTATTTAGAATCTTTTGAAAAAAGAGCTCCTACATTTTAAATTTATGAATTTAAGTGGATAGAAACGAGGTGAGGCTAGAAATTCCCCTGCCATCTTAGGAGATTTTGTTTTCCACATGTCAATCATTTCTCTCTAGTTTCCATAAAAATTAAATGATTCCCTCCAAAAATTTTAGAGGAAGATTAAAGTAAAAAAAAAATAGAAATAATTTTCTTTTTTTGACTCATTTATAATCACTATGAAATTTAGCTTCCTTAAGTTTAAGGGCTAAAATTAAGCTGAAATGTATTATAAAATTCATTGGAATTCTAAGCTTTAAATATTTCTATAAAATCTAGTGCAGGGGCACCAAGCTTATTTATCTAATATGGTCAATTTTGGGCTTTTGATAGGTTTTAAGGTGTGAGAGTCTTTTGTTATGCCAATAAGGTCATAATAGACCACCTAATTTGTAATTAAGAGTCATTAAGTTTATATATTATCCCAGTTTTACAATTTCTGTAAAAAATTTCTAAGTTAAGTTGTAAAATGCAAGAAAGTGGGAAGCTCAATGGTCATCTTTTTCAAAAGTAGTTTTAGACCATTGATTTTTTGTGGAAACATGTTTAAAAATCCTCTAGACCATCGAAGAAAGGTGGTTGATTGAGATTGGAAATATTGAGAAGAGGAAATCAAATAAAATATTGATTGTTATATATGATTTTCACAATTATTTTACTGTTACACAGACCTATATGGCCTTTTACGATCTAGCAATATTGAAAAATCGGTCATATGCGATAGAAAATTGAGTCTTCTTCCTATTGCAAGTAGTCTTCTTCATTTTAATGCAGATTGACAAAATGTATTGCATGTTTTATTTTTTCAGGGTCTACAACTCATGGATATAAGGGTTTGACACAAAAATAACAATTGTAGCCTTTTTGGTTAGTGCAAGGATGAATGATCAATGACTATATTTTACTTATTCTAGAAACAAGGTATGTATATATACAAGGAAGACATAGCAGTTAAGCACCTAAGATCATATAGTTATGTAGTTAGTTACACTGGTAGCTTACAATTTTACTGATGAGTACAAACCAAACCAAATCAAACCAATGTATATGCTAACAATCCCCCTTAATACATTGATTCTAAAAACATCAAATGCATTGTTAACTCTTTTTCTTGTAGCACAACCTTAAAACGACAGTATACTTATATACTTGAATGCAAACTCCTTTTTATGCAAGAGAAAGGCTAATTGATGAGGTATTTGATAACACCGGGGAAACCTATTATAACCTCCTTTTTTGAGCTCTACAGACTCAGG
Organism: Thuja plicata; assembly: GCA_018584345.1. NCBI lineage: Eukaryota > Viridiplantae > Streptophyta > Pinopsida > Cupressales > Cupressaceae > Thuja > Thuja plicata. Next base: position 232,713 of record MU225897.1, read on the forward strand.
AAGATATTACCTATTGCAGATTATTGATTCTTAAATCAATATATTTAGTGGACTAGTTCATTCACTGGTTTGTTACCTCTGACCTCACTGTAAAAAATTATAAAATACCTTGGAGATTGCAATGATTAATTTAAAACAGAGTACTATAAGCTAGCATATGGTCTTGATAACATAAACCAATGAGATAAGGATTTTCATCCTTCTTCCTTTTGATTTTAGGAGGGGCAACCTAATGACCCTCTCTTCAAGTAATCAACAAACTAAACTGTACCCTAAGAATACAATCACTTGAATGGAATTATCTATTTTGTAGTGTATATGATTAAGTAATTTAAAAATATTGGATTGTAAATCAATTACTTAGCAAACATAAAACCAGTGCCTAATCCCTGGTCTATGAGTCAATATCTTGTATAAATCTACAGTAAGGTAATCAATAAAACACTTGCAACAAAGATAGAATACCTTATAAACTATCCTCTCCCTACAAATTTATCATAAAACCCTCAAACTAATGTTATGTTCCTTGGGGTTACTTGAAACAATTTAATCCTTCCTTGAAGGAGCTTACAAGTAACTGCACAATCACCTTATGATCAGTGTGCTTAAATGCCTTACAGATAAACACACAAGAACTATAACAGAAATGTAAAGAGACAATTTAGATGTAGAAAAGAGATTGCAAAATATTTATATTGATGTCTTAAAACTTAAAATACATTTAGATAGACAAATAGTACAAAGGTTCAGACACAATTTTAGTCTACCTTGTAATTCTATTAAAATTTCCAACTCTCTCCTAAAAAGGTTACAATTACATACTTATAGTCTCAAATCATCTTGGAATCCTTAAGACAAGGATGCAACAAGCTTCAGATGATTTGGAGACCTAACCCTAAAAACATAGAAAGAGAGAAAAGACCAGAAAAATCCAAGTGGTGGGAGGACAAAACTGAAGAATAAGATCTAATTTGCACTTTGTCCTTTTGTGGATGTCAACACCTTTGTCTGCATATATTCAAGATATTATATGATATTTTTAATAAGATTTAGTGACCGCCAATACATGCTAACTTACACTAAACTCTTCAAGATTACTAACCTTCTTGTGCTCATGGATTAGGTGCCATGTGCCCTTCATTCTTCATCCATGAAATCTAAGTCAACTATGATAGGCTTCTTTTTCTTGGGCTTTGTCATGACATCCCATGCAATCACATCATCCTCTCTAGGCCACTCAAAATTTTGAATACTTTCTAGTTGCGCCTTCTTCCTTTCCCACCTAGCATTTGTTATGCTTTTAATATCTGTAATGAACTTAATGAAGTCTATTTTTTCCTTTATTGCCTCATCCATAATTTTTTTGAGCCTCTCCATATCTAATTCTCCCTGATCAGAACATAAATGTCCTTATTGGGAAACACATCATTAAAATCTGATCCCCATAACCGTAATGGTTTGATATGATGATCATCGGTTCTAATGGGGGGTACAAACCTATTATAACTCACCCCAAACATCTTCAACTTTGCTTCAATTTGATTGGCTTTTCCTTTGAAGAAAGACAAGGTAGCCCCAATCTACTCTATCTCTATGCCAACCATAGTTACTATTTCTAGAAGATCTGACCTTAATAGTTGTACTGATGGCAATCTCTCAAAAAGTGATGTTCTTCCATACCAGGTTGAATAATAAGGATCTACAATGTATCCTCTGTTTGGATCTCTATATGCTTTACCTCTTTAGGCTCAATAAGGGCCAGCTCTATTATTTCTAGAAATTGTCTAGTCACCTCATCTATGAGCTTTTCCTATTCTTTGATCTTTATTAATGCTTTCTCCCTATCCTTAACAATATCACTAGTATCACTAGTGAGTTTTTGCAATTTCTCTGATAGTTGGGTTGTTTTTGCCTCATTGAGCTGAGAAAAGTTAGTCATTACTTGGGATATTTCCAAATCCCCTATATTTTCTAGTGTCCATATGATCTTATTCCCCTCTATCTTCTCTTGAATATTTAAAATAGATGGATTTTGATCTTTAGGACCTAAGCTCCACATTGCAAGTGCCTGAGATTTAGGGTTATACCCAAACCCTCTGATCATATCTCCAACTTGGGTCTCTGATTACAATTTTACATTAGGTTTTATTCTTATTTGGTCTATTATAAATGTTGAGGACAAATCCCAGCCTTCCACAAATAATATCCCACTGGCCTTGACCAGATTCCTTTCTTGTTCTGATGTTATTTCCTCAGATTCAAGATCATAATCCTACAATGTTTGTAAGGCTTCTTGAGTGACTGGATCACCACCTACCAATTGCAACTATTTTCCAACTTGTTGTTTCTTATTCCATATGAGGAAATCTTTGAATTATCTTATCTTAATGAAGTTGTCATCCTTGAGGAATTCCTCTTGATGCATCAACCTCTCATCTGTACATAACCTAAGAGGTAATTCTTCCTCTTCTTCTGCATCTTTTTGTAGTTTCTTCCATGCCTTGATCTATTTTCTCAATAAATGATCATAGGGCCTATTTCCAGTTATCAGAGCTCCAACTCTATCTGTCTTCTTTTTCCTAGAAGGCTCCCTTGTTTCTATTTTTTGTCTCTTGGGTGGGGGCTCATTTGTCACTTCCTTCTCTGGGACCTCTGTTAGGTCAATGATATCTTCCCCCTCAACTGCATGCTCCAATGCAACTGCTTGATAATGTGGATATGCAGTAGGAAAAGGATAGCCCTGATCACTGTCATCATCATATTCTGAGTTTGAGTTCTCCGTATGGCATTTCTCTGGGACCACTAGCACTTCTTCTAACTGATTACACAGGAGAGTATGAGAGTCAATCATAGCATCTAGCCTTTTCAGATAAGGCATGTCAGGGTATAAACCTCCAAAATTCATTCCTTTTCTCTTCACCTGCCTCTCTAGGTCCATAAGTTCATTGAACTTAATTGCTCTTTTGTCCACCTCCTCATCCTCGAATATGCTTCTTATTAAATCTTCCTCGATACACTCTTCATGTTCTTTTGTTTAGGGGATGGTTGGTGTCAACAATTTCTATGCACTAAGGATGAAACCCTCTGTATCAACATATCTATGCAAGGCAACATTCATCCTGTAATGATTCATCTAGGTATTCACTAGTTCCAAAGCTCCTTTTCCAATATTGAAATTATAAATCCTAAATTGCCTAGGGGTAAATGTACCCTCCTTGTGTGATTCTATGTGCTCCTTATCTGTCAAAATAAGCTTCCTGATGAACTCCATTGCATCTATCCTTGGTGGTACATGGTATGGAAAGATGTGTGGAGGCTGGGAGCAACCATAGACCCTCATTATTGTGAAATTCTTCTCATAATAGAAATCCCCCCAATTATGGTCTCCTGGCCATTTATCAAGATATTGGCATGGCCTCAATAGTTGTATTACCTTAATAGGAAATCTAGGTTTATCAACACCTATGCACTTAAGAAGTGGAACACAAAACTCTTGCTCTCTAGATGTATAATTCCATACTCTGAGCCAAAACTAAACAAGGTTAGGCTGGTTATGGTGAAACCGTTGTGGCTGTAGAATCTGAAAATTCATAACTAGGAAATTGTAGTATAGGATCAAATGCATGAGGATTGAATAATTCATAAATCTTGGATGATCCTTCTTACTCTATATGTCTACAAACCCTTGATGCATATGGTCTATGATATACTAGGGGTATTCATAATTAGAAGTGGTATGGAGGCTCTGCATATCCAGTACTATCATCAAAATATCTGAGGTGATCCTCTCTGCTCCAGCATCCTTTCCAAGAAATCTACATAATGCATATGATATGTGTTTGATGTAGAAATTAAGATCTTTGTAGAAATAGGGGGTTTCTCCTGGCATGGGGGCTATATAGGTTTTCATTTTCTTAGGGACATGATGATCCCTGATCAACTTAGCAACAATGCCAGATTCTCTAGTGTATCTATTCCCTAGGCTCTTTATATTTATTTCAATAGCCATGGGGTAGTATACATTGAAAGCTTTCATGAAGGTATTCCGGTCCAAAGTGAGTAAGGGCTTTCCATCATCCCTCTTAACGGTTTTGGTCAAGGGATCATATCTACTGGCCAATTCTAAAATGAAATCAACATCAACAAAGATGTCAGGAATATCAACTTTTCTAATCCACAGGTCCAAGGGTTTGAGATAGGTATAGGCTCATCACTATTATTAAAGAAATAATTAAATAGTGAACACCCTAATGAACCTGGTGTTTTTCATCTCTAATATAAGCCATATCATCAATTAAGATCTTAGCACTAACCTTTCAATTTTGACTAGAGCCTTGAAGAAAAGTGAGAAAATCATTTGAATAGTTCCTCTTTCCCTTTGACTCATCATTGACATCTTCACTTCTCCCACTAGTGGATGCCATACTCTGTGCTTGGTTCATCTTTCCTTTTCTGTCCTGCTCTCAACACATTATTACTGATATTGAAACAAATGCTCAAAACCCTCACCACCAACTGTCAATTATCCTAAAATATGTAACTCTGGACTCTTAGAACACTGTCAATTACAATCTTTGTTGAACTCTAAATTGAGAAAACACCTTTCTGAATCACTTACTGGTGGAAATTTCAACCTTTCTAAGAAAACACTAAAATTTCTATGAACTCTTTTCTTTGAGAAATCAGAAGCTTGGTAAAAATGAAATGATAACGGACAAGTATACTTATAACTGATAATTCAATGCAAATATCTCTTCAAGCTGGTAAACTTACAATTCAGTCATTTCTGCCATTAGTTTCACACACTGTGACATCAATTTCTGGTTCTAGCCATGGCATTCAAACTGTCAAGTAATCAATTTCTGATGAGTGCATTTGTATATAAAACCTTATAAAATTCAAAATGAGATGGAGATCAAATCTAATCGGGTGCATTTAACTCATATTACAGCTACTTTCCCATCTGTCAAAATCTCTATACTCTGATTGGTTAACAACTATCTACGATGGCGCCACTGAAAAGTCTATCTTTAACTCTAGTTAACTTCTAGCGACGTAGCAACTGAGTGATCTCCTTATCGCTTGATGTGTTTTCCAACAGCAGTTTCTTCAAGAGACTTAGCGACTACTGCTAGATTAAATCTATGATCAATGGTTGTCATGATGTTGCCTAATATTTTAACTTAATCCTTCATCTTATGGAGACATCGTGACAAAGCACTTTCTCAACTATTCTTTACCTTGGGTTGCATCTGGAGACTCAGCGACTATGGAATCTCTATGTTGCCAGATAATTTTCTTAACTCTTGTTTCATCAGGAGACTACGTGACTACCACTTTAATCTTTTAATCATGTGATTTATTTCACCTTTATAATCTACATCTGGAGGCAACGCGACTACTGTTGATCTCACTTTCCTCTACATCTGATGGTTGTCGCTAAGTCTCATAATATTTATTACAAACCCTAATATTTCATGAAACTTAGCGACAAATGGACGCGTGTCATACCTTTTTCTCTAGTCTCCTGATCGCTTGATCATGCTTAACTTTTCAAATTTGTATCCTGACTGTGCGAATACTGTCAAATCTTACCTTCATCGAATGGTTGTCACCTGATCTCTTGATTTTTGACTTAACTCATCTTCCTTCACGCGACTGCGTGACAACACTATTTTAAATCTAAAATCTAACCCTTGGTTTATTGAGAGAATTAGTGACCATTGAATCTCCATGTCGTATGATAATTTCTAAACCAAAGTTACAATCAGGAGACTTCCCGACAACTATTAGATTAACTCTCTAATCAATGATTGTCGCTAAATCTCTAGTTCTTTCACTTAACTCACTTATGATCACGAGACCTGGTGACAACACTGAAACTTTAACTCATGACTATAGTTTTTATTAGGAGATAACGTGACTGAGAAATCTCAAAGTCAACAAATAAAATAACTAACTTTTCTTTCATCAGGAGACAACATGACTACCGTCAGATCTTATCATAAAATCAACGGTCTGCGCTAAGTCTCATAACCATTTCAACATATTCTATTTTATCAAGAGACTACGCAACCAAAGCTTTCAGCCAAGTGTCCAGATTATAAAGAATATTAGTTTTTTCTTATGGGACTTGGCGACTAAGAAATAAGCACATGCACATAAATTTAGACTTAAGTTATGAAAAAAGGTAACATAGAAATAGAACCAGCTTGGGAATTTTAGGGCTTTTCTACAATTTTGAACAAAAATTACTCAAGGACTTAGGGTTTTGACATTTTCAACTAGGTTTTTAGCTAAAGCATTATTTGTAGAGGTATGTAAACAATTTCAGACATAAATTTTAACCTTCTAGGCATAAGAATGACAGGCATCTAAAAACATTTTAGGGCAAACTCAAAAATAGAAAATACAACCAACAGTGGCTCTCTCTGAGGATGGCTAAACACAAGTTTATGGAAAATAATCTTAGAATCTCTAGTTACAGACCTCTTATTTGACACAGACTAAACTACCACTTAAGGGAAACACACAACTGAAAGAAACTATATACGATATAATACATACTTACTTGTGCATAAAACTTTGTTTTTCAATTGAAGAAAGGCTTCAGAAACTACCCATGTACTGGCAACTCAAAATCTTCTCCATCCATGTTCTTCACTAAATAGGAATATTTTCCAAAGCTTTGTGAAATAACAAATGGCCCAAGCTATAAGGATTCAAATTTTTTATGCTTTCCTTTTTCTTCTGATCTCACATTCCATTGAAGAACTAGGTCACCTGGTTGGAATTTTCTATCAGCAGCCCTTCTGTCAAACAGATATTTCATCTTCTGTTGTAATTTAATGTTTTACTTCTAGCTATCTCTTCTTGTTTCATCCAACTCTTCCAATTGAATCATTCTATTCTGCATGCTATCAGAAAACATCTAACTACTCTTCTTGCATGAACTGATATACTGGTAACAGATTGTTTATAGGCATTTTTTACTATAAACCATATACCAATTCAAATGGTGACTTACTAGTGGCCTTCTTAACTATTATTCTATCAGCCCAGAGTGCTAACTTTAGTTTGGTATGCCATTCTCTCTTAGTCTTTTTCAATATCTTCAATTTACTTTTATTACTGGATTCGGCTTGTCCATTTGCCTGTGGGTGATATGGGGATGAATATGACATTATGATCCTCATATTTCTCACAGAAATATTTCATCTCATATGATCTAAAGCACATGGAATTATCCATTATTAACTTTAAAGGTACACCAAATCTAGTCAGAATATTCTCCATTCAAAATTTAGTGACTACCTTACTTGTTTTCCTTTTTGTAGGAATGGCTTCAATCTAATTAGTAAAATAATCAGTAGCCACTAGTATCCAATTGTTTCCTCCACTGGATTCTTCTGCAAACTCACCAATAAAATCAATTCCCCACATAGAAAAAGGGGCTTCAACACTCACTGGGTTTAACAATAGGGCTCCTGAAAATTTGAGCTTATTTGAGAACCTCTGACAAGGTTCACATTTTCTGACACATGCATATGTATCTTTAAATAAACAAGGCCAATAGTATCCAACCCTTAAAATATTGTGGGTAGTGGTCTTGGCAGAAAAGTGACCTCCACACTCCTCTGCATGCATTTCATTTAAAACCTTCTCAGATTGGCTCTGATCTAAACATAACAATAATACACCATTTTTGTCTTTCCAATACAAATCTCCTTTGACTAAGGTGTATTTTTGAGCCTGCAATTTGAGATTTCTCTTTTGATTTCCAGTCATAGTATCAGGACACTTGGCATTCTTTAAAAAGTACATAATATCAGCATAAAATGGTTGTCTTTCTATACTTGTAACTATCTGATCATGTGTCTCTATATCATTCACTTGTACCAAATCCAAGTTATCCTCTGTCATGAGTTTGGCCAAACCCTGACCTCTTATCAACTTTTTAATGTGGATTTATAGATTAAACTACTGAATCCTATTTATCCACTTACACCTCTTACCAGTCACTTCTGACTGAGTAAGAATATCCTTTACTACTAAGTGAGGGACATATGATTGCACCTTAGCTCAAACCAAATATGGTCTAAAAGATTTTACTGCTTTCACTAAAGCATATGCCTGCTTCTCCATCATCTCATAATTTAGCTCTACAGCGTGGAGAGATTTACTATAAAAAGCTACTGGATGCTCAAATCCTTCTTCATCTTTTTATAGTAAAACAACAACAATTGTGTGATAATATGCAAATGAAAATAGAGAAAAGGGCTTACTATAATTAGGTGATTTTAGAACAAGAGCCTCTTGCACTTCCTTCTTTATTCTCTCAAATGCCATTTGAACTTCTTCATTCAAGTTAAATTTTGCATCTTTTGTCAGCAACTTTATGATAGGTTTGACAATTTATGAAATTTTTTCTATAAATCTTCTGACAAAATTAATCTTTACTAAGAAATATTGAAATCCTTTTAAATTTTTTGGAGCAATGACCTTCTGGATTGCTTCTATTCTTTTTGGGTCTATTCTTACTCCATCTTTAGACATTATGTATCCTGACAACTTTCCCTCCTATACTGCAAAGTTACATTTCTTAGGATATAATGAAACACCATATTCTAAAGCTTTATTGAAAATTTTACCCAGGTGTTCACAATGATCTTCAACTTTCTTAGAGTATGCAGTTAGATCATCTTGATAAATGACCATGAACAAGTCAATAAATTCCTTAAACGCAACATCCATGGCCCTTTGAAATGTTTGTCCTGCATTTATCAATCCAAATGGCATTCTGATATCAACATAAGTTCCCCGAGGAGTGGTAAATGCAGTCTTGTACTGCTCTGATTCCTTCACTAAAACTTGGTTGTAGCCTGAAAAACCATCCATCATTGATAGCAGCTCACAACTAGTCACTTTATGTAACATTGTCTCCATGTTAGGTAAAGAATAGTTATCTTTCAGTGAGACAATATTCAAATTTATGAAAACCACACATAATCTAATGTCACCATTCTTTTTTCTTACTGGTACCAAATTTGAAACCCATGTTGAGTGTCTGATAGGCTGGATAATCCTAGCATCCTTTAGCTTGATCAACTCTTGCTGCATCTTAGGAGCCAGCAAAGGATTAATAGGCCTTTGTTTATGCCTAAATGGTTCCACCTCTGATTTTAGTGGGATCTCATTTTGGAAAAGGTCTTCCTTATAAGCTTTTAAGTCCTCATATGACCATGCAAAAATATGCTTATATTTTCTTAATAGTTTAATCAAATTTGTCCTTATATGGGAACCTAAACCTTTTCCAATATAAACAACTTGAGGACTAGTTTCCGATCCTAAGTTAATTTCATCCAAGTCTTCAATCTTAGCATTGCTTATTTTTGTCGAGTGATTATTTTGACTACTGAAAAATGCTTCAAGTTCAACCAGACCCTTAGGAATCTGATTGGAACTTAATTTGAATACCTCATTTCTTAAGACATATTCTTTACCATTATTGTCTTCAAGTAAGGTATTGCAATCTATGTACTGATTCTCATAATGGTCCAGACACTGAATGAATCTTAAAATATCTTGGTCATCTTGAAAAACTTGCCAATTGTATATATTATCTGGCACAACTGGTCTTGTCTAAACTTCAAGTATTGATACCCCATGTAAGGTCTGCTCATCAGTTTTTAGAGCAACATTTGCTAAGAAATCTGCCATTATATTTTTAGACCTTTCTATCCAACTTATATCAAAGGATTCAAACATTTCCATTTGATCCCAAATAGCATATTTATACATCTTTAATCTATCATTTTTTACTGCATATTTGGATCTTATTTGGGCTACTACCAATTCAGAATCACCATAAACTTTTAAACATTTTATTCCATGTGTGTTGGCAATTTCGAGCCCTAAAGATAAATCCTCATACTCCACTGTATTATTTGTACACTAAAAGGCTAGGAAAAAAGAATATTTGAAAGTTGTACCTGATGGAGATACCAGTAGCACACTAGCTCCTGATCCTTCTTTTGTGCACGCTCTATCAAAATACATTTTCCATAATCCATCATTTTGTACAGTCAATTCTTTAACCAAAGGATCAATATTTTCACACTGATGATGATGAACAGTCCTCTGTACTCTGAATTTCTCCATATCCACATCAATACTATTTTTAATGTTACTGTCTTCATACCACTCAATCATGTGAGGAGTCCTACCTTCTCTTGACTCTCTAACATTATTTCCATTAATGTTAAAAGTAGCATATGATAAATAACTTTATATGCTACCTCCCATTGAAGCACTCCACTTTCTAGATAGCAACATCCCATAATGTGGGTGTATGTCAACAATAAGAACATTCATAGTTAAAACCACATCAGGACACACTACTAATTTGTAAGGCATGGCTTCAATAGTACCAATAACATGGACTTCCCTAGAATCCATTGTTTGACATCTCCCATGAGGAGTATCCACTTGTAATCTCATAGACTTCATAATTTCTACTGGCATGATAGTGTTTGATGCTCCTGAATCAATCATACAATTTTTAAGCATCCTTCCATTAATTGCCAATGTTAGAAAAAATGGGTCTACAACCTTAGCAGAAGTAGTTGTGTTTAAGAAAATCTGAGGGATCTCAGAAGTCATTACTTCAGCTTCCTTCCCTTTGTTATTTGGTCTCTTACCAACATTTTCTGGATTTTGAACTTTCATTGTAGGCACACTGTTCAATAATGATAGAACCTTTTCTTTATGTTCCTTGATTCTCATCATTTCTAAGAATGGAAATTTTACATTCATTTGAGACACAGTGGCCCATGTCTACTGGAGTATACTTTATATACGGGGACTTTGTTTTTTCAACAGTAATATTATTTTCCTCAATCTGTATGTTCAGAGTTGGTTCTTCTTTCTTAGATTTTTTGTTTTGTATCTTAAGAGAGGAAGTACTTGTTTCTTGTACCTTTTCTTTTCCTTCTTGTACAACAATAGGCTCTATGGCTTTAGTTACAATCTTGACCTTAGGTTTGTTTTCATTTTCCCTAGGTCCATCTTTCTTTTGTACATATTTGGTGTCTGTTTTATTTTCTTTTATAAACACACTAGATGGTTGGCTATCAGTACCCCCAACTACCCTATTTCTTAGGTGATAATTTCTTCTTGTTTTGTTCACCAGATCTCTAGTAATTCTTGCTTTTTCATCATCTAAAGCTTTTTTGACCAATGGAAGGTCTTGATTGTTTTGTGCATAACATCTTATATGGTCATCTGTTTCTTCTATTTCACTGTCTGATAAAATTTGTTGATGATGAATCTCTACATTTCCTTGTGAACCATATGAATCATGATTTTCAATTTCATTATTTGAGTCTACATCATGACATGAATAGGGATTTGTCATATTATAATCACATTTTTCACTTTCATAATTCCCTTGTTCTTCATTTTCTTTCAGATCAAGGAAACAATGCAAAAATCAAGATTATGCGGGGCTTCACAAGCCTCACACTAGAAATCATCATTGCACAAATGGACAACATTTTTATGCAAAGGTTCTAGAGTTCTATTCTCAGGTTTTTCTTTTCTAGGTGGAGAAATAGGCTTCCCATCCTTAAACAGAGTTCCATAAGGATGATTTTGCATTCTATTCTAAGGATTATAAGTGTTATTATAGGAATGCCTATTATTTTGAGGAGCCCTATACTCTTTATATTTTGGTTCCTTTAGGTTACTCCTACTAAACCGTGCATCATCTCTCCTATTCAGTTTACCAAACACCCTTCTATTCATATCAATATTTATTTCTATCTTGTAAGCATCAGTGAGGGTTCTAGGATTTTTATCCCTAAGAGCATAACCCATTTTAGAATAAAAAGCATTTAAATAGGTTGCTAGACATACCTCTTCATCCAACCTTATTTTCTAAAATAGTTTATGCATATCTTTTTAGAATGTGGTATTAAACTCAGTGACCTCTTCATTATAGTTCTTTTTGATGTTATTGAACTTGTTCAGTAAGAATCCCTTATTTGTCTTATCACCATATTGATCTTTAAATAACTCAATTAATTCATCCATGGAAGCAACAGAGCCATTAGAAAGACTTCTAAACCATTCTCTAGCATCTTCTACTAGATAGTGAACAAAAGCTTCATTCACACATCTTCATGAATTATATTCAAATCATCAACAAAATCAATGAATTTTCTTAAATGTACTTCACAAGAGATGATATTATTACCTACAAATTTTGGGAGCTTTTGTCCTACATCACCCACATATTTTGGAAATGTGGTTGGGTATCTAGGAATGCTAATGAAATTAAATTTATTATACCTTTCAGAATGCAATGGTTTCCTTTGGAAGTTATCAGTCTCTTTGAAATTAGTAGATTTTGTTTTGAAAGATGTTGTGTTCTCAGTTCCAGCATAAGAATATTTTGAAGACTGCAAAAAATCTATTTTATTTTTCATTTCTATTGTTGCAGCTTCTATTTGAGCTTTTTCTAGAATCTTTTCCATGGTTTTCTTTTCTATTCTTAGTCTTTCAAGATCAATATCTAATTTGGACATTTTCTCTGTTAAGGCCTTCTGAACTTTAATCTCTTCAATTTTGATTTCAGTAATCTTTTGTTTACCTTTGTCCTTAACATTTTGTGAACTAGAAGCTCTATGAGTAATAGGTATTTCATGGTATTTTTCAGACCTCTCAGTATTCCTTGTAGTTTGATGTCTTGAGGACCTTCTTCTACTTCTGTCAACATCTTTCTTTTCATGTTTTTTTCTTTCTAAGTGCTTTTTCCCTTTTCATCTGTTGAGTAAGGGCAAGATGTTTCAAAATGAATCTTTCTTCCTCAGCAAGCTCATCAGAAGGAACTTCCTCAAAATCTAAAATGATTGTATCTATTCCTTCTCTTTCACTTGAAGTGGAGGTAGTTGCAAGTGTTTCTAATCCTCTCTCTGGAGCTTCTTCATATTCTGAAGTATTGCCTTCATGATTAAAGTGATTACTACCTTCCTCCCTCCTAGTATTACTTCCTTTGCTTCTTGGAGGAGTTTCATCTATATTGACTTGATTTATTTTCTTCCTCCAAGATATCTCCATCCTTGAAGTTGATGGGATTCCACCATCTAATGTAATTTCAGGATTCCCTTTTGTTTTTGACCTAGTATTCATTTTGAAAGATGTTTACTTAACTTGTTACTGATCACAAAGATTTAACTTTAGAGTCGCCACCCAAAAGTTGTTTGGGATGAATGAATACTTATCAAAATCACCTTGGCAACTACAATTGTAAATATATTGTCTTTGAAACCCTCATAGATTCTGAATGATTTTACTAAGACTTTACAATCTCTATTCCTCAGTGAAGTCGCCAATTTGTTAGCTCTTTTTCTTGTAGCACAACCTTAAAATGACAGTATACTTATATACTTGAATGCAAACTCCTTTTTATGCAAGAGAAAGGCTACTTGATGAGGTATTTGATAACACTGGGAATACCTATTATCACCTCCTTTTTTGAGCTCCATAGACTCAGGCAGGTATTACCTATAGAAGATTATTGATTCTTAAATCAATATATTTAGTGGACTAGTTCATTCACTGGTTTGTTACCTTTGACCTCACTGTAACAACTTATAAAATACCTTGGAGATTGCAATGATTAATTTAAAATAGATTACTATAAGCTAGGATATGGTCTTGATAAAATAAACCAATGAGATAAGGATTTTCATCCTTCTTCCTTTTGATTTTAGGAGGGGTAGCCTAATGATCCTCTCTTCAAGGAATCAACAAACTGAATTGTACCCTAAGAATACAATCACTTGAATGGAACTATCTATTTTGTAGTGTATATGATTAAGTAATTTGAAAGTATCAGATTGTAAATCAATTACTTAGCAAACATAAAACCAGTGCCTAATCCCTGGTCTCTAAGTCAATATCTTGTATAAATCCACAGTAAGGTAATCAATAAAACACTTGCAACAAAGATAGAATACCTTATAAACTATGCTCTCCCTACAACTTTATCATCAAATCCTCAAACTAATGTTATGTTCCCTGGGGTTACTTTAAACAATTTAATCCTTCCTTGAAGGAACTTACAAGTAACTGCACAATCACCTTATGATCAGTGTGCTTAAATGCCTTACAGATAAACACACAAGAACTATAACAGAAATGTAAAGAGACAATTCAGATGAAGAAAAGAGATTGCAAAATATTTATATTGATGTATTAAAACTTTGAATACATTCAAATAGACAAATAGTACAAATGTTTAGACACAATTTTAGTCTTCCTTGTAATTCTATTAAAATTTCTAAATCTCTCCTAAAAAGGTTACAATTACATACTTATAGTCTCAAATCATCTTGGAATCCTTAAGACAAGGATGCAACAAGCTTCATATGATTTGGAGACCTAACCCTAAAAATATAGAAAGAGACAAAAGATTAAAAAAAATCCAAGCGGTGGGAGGACACAACTAAGGAATAAGATCTGATTTGCACTTTGTCCTTTTGTGGATGTCAGCACCTTTGTTTGCATATATTTAGGAAGTATCTGATAGTTGTAATAAGATTTAGTGACCGCCAATACATGCTAACTTACACTAATCTCTTCAAGATTACTAACCTTCCTCTTCTCATAGATCAGGTGCCATGTGTCCTTCATTCTTCAACCATGACATCTAAGTGAACTATGACATGCTTCTTTTTCTTGGGCTTTCTCATGACATCCCATGCAGTCACATCTTCCTCTTTAAGCCACTCAAAATTTTTAATACTTCCTAGTTGAGCCTTCTGCCTTTCCCACCTAGCATATGTTATGCTTTTAATATCTGTAATAAACTTATTGTACTCTATTTCTGCCTTTATTTCCTCATCCAAAAGTTTGTTGAACCTATCTATATCTGATTCTCCCTGATCAGATACATAAATGTCCTTATTGGGAAGTACATCATCAAAATCTGATCCCCATAACCCTAATGGTTTGATCTAATCATCATTGGTTCTAATGGGGGGTACAAACCTATTATAACTCACCCCAAACATATTCAAATTTGTTTCAATTTGATTGGCTTTTCCTTTGAAGAAAGACAAGGTAGCCCCAATCTTCTCTATCTCTGTGCCAACCATAATTACTATTTCTGGCAAATCTTACCTTAATGGTTGTACTGATGCCAATCTCTCAAAAAGTAATGTTCTTCCAGACAAGGTTGAATAGTAAGGATTCAAAATTGTCAAAAAGTTAGCCACCTCTGCTTGTAGGCCCAAAAACCTTCCATAAGCCCCATACACCACATCAATCTTATCTTTGATGGTGTCAATTCTATGCTGCAAAATTGAAGTCAATGCCTCCAAAACAACATTGTTATTCTCTGTAACTCCTAGCTATATTTCAATAGGTATCTCCCCTATATCCTCTATTTGGATCTCTATATGCTTTACCTATTTAGGCTTAACAAGGTAGGATCTGTTATTTCTATCAATTGTCTAGTCATCTCATGTATGAGCTTTTCCTATTCTTTGATCTTTATTAATGCTAGCTCCATATCCTTAAAAATATCACTAGTATCACTAGTGAGTTTTTGCAATTTCTCTGATTGTTGGGCTATTTTTTCCTCATTGAGATGAGAAAAGTGAGTCATCACTTGGGATATTTCTAAATCCCATATATTTTCCAATGTCCATATGATCTTATTCCCATCCATCTTCTCTTGAATATTTAAAATAGATGGCTTTTGATCTTTAGGAGCTAAGCTCCACATTGCAAGTGCCTGAGATTTAGGGTTATACCCAAACCCTTTGATCATATCTCCAACTTAGGTCTCTGATGACAATTTAACATTAGGTTCTCTTCTTATCTGGTCTATTATAAATGTTGAGGAAAAATCCCAACCTTCCACAAATAATATCCCACTAGCCTTGACTAGTTGCCTTGCATGTTTCGGTGTTATCTCCTCAGATTCATGATCATTATCCTGCAATGTTTGTAAGGCTTCCTGAGTGACTGGATCACCACCTACCAATTGTAATTGTTTTCCAACTTGTTGTTGCTTATTCCATATGAGGAAATATTAGAATTTTCTTTTCTTAATGAAGTTTTTATTCTCGAAGAATTCCTCTTGATGCATCAACCTCTCATCTATACATGACCTAAGAGGTAATTCTTCCTCTTCTTCTGCATCTTTTTGTATTTTCTTCCCTTCCCTAATTTATTTTATCAATAAATGATCATAGGGCTTGTTTCCAGCTATTAGATCTCCAACTCTATCTATCTTCTTTTTCCTAGAAGGCTCCCCTATTTCTATTTTTTGTCTCTTGGGTGGGGGCTCATTTGTCACTTCCTTCTCTGGGACCTCCATTAGGTCAATGATATATTCCCCCTCAACTGCATTCTCCAATGCAACTGCTTGATAATCTCGATATGCAGTAGGTGAAGGATAGCCCTGATCACTGTCATCATCATATTTTGACTCTGAGTTCTCCCTATGGCCTTTCTCCGGGACCACTAGTGCTTCTTGTAACTGATTACATAGGAGATTATGAGAGTCAATCATAGCATCTAGCATTTTTAGATAAGGCATGTTAGGGTAGAAACCTCCAAAGTTCATTCCTTTTCTCTTCACCTGCCTCTCTAGGTCGATAAGTTCATTAAAATTAATTTCTCTTTTGTCCACCTCCTCATCCTCCAATATGTTTCTTATTAAATCTTCCTCCATACACTCTTCATGTTATTTTGTGTAGGGGATGGTTGGTGTTAGAAATTTATTTGCACAAAGGATGAAACCCTTTGTATCAACATATATGTGCAGGGCAACCTTCATCCTTTAGTGATTCATCCAGGCATTCACTAGGTCCAAAGCTCCTTTTCCAATAGTGAAATTATAAATCCTAAATTTCCTAGGGGTAAATGTACCCTTTCTGTGTGATGCTAGGTGCTCCTTGTCTATCAAAATGAGCTACCTCATGACTCCATTGTAGATATCCTTGGTGGTACATGGTATGGAAAGATGTGTGGAGGGTGGGAGCAATGATAGACCCTCATTACTATGAAATTCTTCTCATAATAGAAATCCCCCCAATTATGGTCTCCTAGCCATTTATCAAGATATTGGCATGGCCTCAATAGTTGTATTACCTTAATAGGCAATCTAGGTTTATCAACACCTATGCACTTAAGAAGTGGATAGATTATCCAATTTTCAAAAGTACAGAACTCTTGCTCTCTAGATGTATAATTCCATACTCTGAGCCAAAACTGAACAAGGTTAGGCTGGTTATGGTAAAATCATTGTGGCTGTAGAAACTGACAATTCATAACCAGGAAATTGTAGTACATGATGAAATGCATGAGGATTGAATAATGCATAAATCTTGGATGATCCTTCTTACTATGTATGTCTACAAACCCTTGATGCATTTGGTCTATGATATACTAGATGTAATCATAATTAGAAGTGGTATGGAGGCTCTACATATCCAATACCATCATCAAAATATCTGAGGTGATCCTCTCTACTCCAGCATCCTTTCCAAGCATTCTACATAATGCATGTGATATGTATTTGATGTAGAAATTAATATCTTTGTAGAAATATGGGGTTGCTCCTAGCATGGGGGCTATATAGGTTTTCATTTTCTTAGGGACATGATGATCCCTGATCAACTTAGAACCAATGCAAGATTCTCTAGTGTATCTATTCTCTAGGCTCTTTATATTTATTTCAGTAGCCATGGGGTAGTATACATTGAAGGCTTTCATGAAGGTATTCTGGTCCAAAGTGAGTAAGGGCTTTCCACCATCCCTCTTAATGGTTTTTGTGGAGGGATCATATCTACTGGCCAATTCTAAAATGAAATCAACATCAACAAAGATGCCAAGAACTATCAACCTGGCTAATACACAGGTCCAAGGGTTGGAGATAGGAATGGGCTCATCACTCTTTTTAAAGAAATAATTAAATAGTGAATACCTTGATGAACTTGGTGTTTTTTCATCTCTAATATAAGCCATATCATCAATTAAGATCTCAACACTAACCTTTCGATTTTTACTGGAGCCTGGAATCAAAGTGAGAAACTCATTTGAATAGATCCTCTTTCCCTTTGACTCATCATCAACATCTTCACTTCTCCCACTGGTGGATGCCATACTCTGTGCTTGGCTCACCTTTCCTTTTTTGTCCTTCTCTCAACACCTTATCACCGATATTGAAATAAATGCTCAAAACCCTCACCACCAACTGTCAATTATCCTAAAATCTGTAACTCTAGACTCTTAGAACACTGTCAATTACAATCTTTTTTGAGCTTTGAATTGAGAAAACACCTTTTTGAATCACTTACTGTTGGAAATTTCAACCTTTCTCTGAAAACATTAAAATTTCTATGAACTCTTCGCTTTGAGAAATCAGAATTTTGGTAAAAATGAAATGA
This sequence comes from Thuja plicata, assembly GCA_018584345.1. Lineage (NCBI taxonomy): Eukaryota > Viridiplantae > Streptophyta > Pinopsida > Cupressales > Cupressaceae > Thuja > Thuja plicata. Next base: position 251,177 of record MU225897.1, read on the forward strand.
TAATGGACAAGTATACTTATAACTGATAATTCAATGCAGATGTCTCTTCGAGCTGGTAAACTTACAATTCATTCATTTCTGCCATTAGTTTCATACACTATGACATCAATTTCTGGTTCTATCCATAGCATTCAAACTGTAAGGTAATCAATTTCTGATGAGTGCATTTGTATATAAAATCTTATAAAATTCAAAATGAGATCAAGATCAAATCTGATTGGGTGCATTTAACTCATCTTATGGCTACTTTCCCATATGTCAAAATCTATGTACCTTGATTGGTCATAAACTATCCATGATGGCGCCACTAAAAAGTCTTTCTTTAACTCTAGTTAACTTCTAGCGACTCAGCAACTAAGTGATCTCCTTGTCACTTGATGTTTTTTCCAACTGTAGTTTCTTCAAGAGACTTAGCAACTGTTGCTAGATTAAATCTCTGATCAACAATTGTCATGATGTTTCTTAATCTTTTAAATTAACCCTTCATCTTATGGAGACACCGTGACAAAGCACTTTCTCAACTTTTCTTTACCTTGGGTTGCATTTGGAGACTCAACGACTGTGGAATCTCTATGTCACCAGATAATTTTCTTAACTCATGTTTCATCAGGAGACTACGCGACTACCACTTTAATCTTTTAATTGTGTTATTTATTTCACCTTTATAATATGCATCTAGAGAGAACGCGACTACCATTGATCTCACTTTCCTCCACATCTAACAGTTGTCGCTAAGTCTCATAATTTTTATTACAAAACCTAATCTTTCATGAGACTTAGAAAAAAGTGGACACATTTCATACCTTTTCCTCTTGTCTCCTAATCGCTTGATCATGCTTGACTTTTCAACTTTGCATTGCAACTGTGCGACTACCGTTAGATCTTACCTTCATCGAATGGTTGTCACATGATCTCTTGATTTTTGACGTAACTCATCTTCCTTCATGCGACTACATGACAACACTATTTTTAATCTGACATCTAACCCTTGGTTTATCCAGAGACTTAGCGACCATTGAATCTCCATGTCGCATGATAATTTCTAAACCATAGTTAAAAATAGGAGACTTCTCAGTCGCCATTAGATTAACTCTCTGATCAATGGTTGTCGCTAAATCTCTAGTTCTTTCACTTAACTCACTTCTGATCACGAGACCTGGTGACAACACTGAAACTTTAACTTATGAACTTAACTCATGACCATAGGTTTTATCAGGAGATAACGCGACTGAGCAATCTCAAAGTTTCCAAATAAAATAACTAACTCTGCTTTCATCAGGAGACAACGTGACTACCGTAAGATCTTATCACTAAATCAATGGTCTGCACTAAGTCTCATAACCATTTCAACATATTATGTTTTATCAAGAGACTATGCGACCAAAGATTTCTGCCAAGTCTCCAGATTATAAAGAATATTTGTTTTTTCTTATGAGACTTGGCGACTAAGAAATAAGCACATGCACATAAACTTAGACTTAAGTTATGAAAAAAGGTAACATAGAAATAGAACCAACTTGGGAATTTTAGGGTTTTCTCTGCAATTTCAAACAAAAATTACTCAAGGGCTTAGGGTTTTGACATTTTCAACTAGGTTTTGAGCTAAAGCATTATTTGCAAAGGTATGTAAACAATTTTAGACATGAATTTTAACCTTCAGGGCATAAGAATGACAGGAATCTCAATAATTTTCAGGGAGAACTCAAAAATAGGAAATACAACCAACATGCACCTTGTCTTAGAGACCCCTCTTAAGGCTTACATAGAAAAACATATGTTGATTACATAACATGACTATACATTTTGAGAAAATATTCTTCTGAAGTAGAAAATCTTGAAGCAAGAAAGGCTCTATCAAGTTGTCTCTTGACCCTTAGAAAGGTTTATCTTTGAGTTGTGTTCTTAAGCTCTAAGTCTCAAAATCTCAAATCATAGTCTTAAATTATTCAACAATGATCCTTAATAGATGCGACAGATCTCATTTATTGTCTAGTGACAGCGAAAGGGTATAATTCTTGATCATATACTTTGAAGCTTGCTGGACAAAAATTTGTATTGAGTGAAATACCAAATCTGACACCTTTCACCAAAATTAGTCTTCACAAGACATGCATTCTTCAAAATTTTCAGCATTCGAAAGGAAACCAAAACATAAAACAAAAAATTTTTAAAATGCTTCTCATGCATAACACCATCCCAAAGTGAGAAGTTGACTTGAGGTGATGAAATCTCCTCCATACTTCAATGTGACCAACCTCCAGACTGATTCTAATATAGTTTACCCTTGTGGTATTTTAGGTTCTTTATTGGAGGCTTCCTCCTCATATGAGCTAGGAATCCTGGTGTACTTATTTAGGCTTTTATAATTCCCTAGATGAGAGATTCCATGCTTTAAAAAATCAATAAATAAAATCATTTTGTGGATCCTCATACACAATATAAATATTGAAACAAGACAATATTCTCTAAGGTCTATCACAATTTTCTTGAACTCCATTCTTTGTATTTTGCTTCTTTCAAGAAAATTATCTTATTTTCTCATTGAGTGATAAGATTATCAAATAGATTCCCAATCACACTCTTGAATTTAAGTAGGCATCAAATAGATTCCAAATCTCACTCTTGAATAGAAAACATGTCTCTTATTGAATCATAAATGTCAAGCCCCAATATTATTTTATCCCTCTAACACAAACAAATTCCTTGAGAAACTTATCAATCTAGATTTCTAAATCTCCAATAATTTGCTAAAGCTGGAGCCAACAACCTTTGTAAGAACAAATCTCAAAAGTATGTGTTCAAATCTCTCCTATTCCCATTAATAAGAGTGATTTCACATCAAATTTCAACAAGTTTAAGAAGTGAAACAACTATAAAATCAAGAAATCATCCATCAATATTGATGAACAAGTGGCAACAACATCCAAATGCATGGCTCCTTTGTCATCTATTTTTCAACCTTCTCGTAATTATACTCATCTTTCATAATCTATGTATAATGTAATATTAAAGTTTATTAATTCTACTGTGTTAACACTTCCTCTTATCAAACAAATTAACACCTCAAAATCTCAATCCAAATACTTTGATCCCAAATATTTTTGCCAATATCACCGTGAACCTAGTCATAATACTGAAAAGTGTTTTCACTTGAAAACTATTATCCAAGATCTTGTTGATTCTATGGCTATATATGTTGATGGTGAAAATGATCAAGGAAACAAATCTGTGGCACCTCCTAACTAGAACTTTCAAGTCTACACCAATCCTTTTCCATCTAATTCAACCAATATCATTGATCAACCTTCCAATTCACAATGCATTGACTATGATGACAAAGTTAATGAATCGAATCATGTTTTTAATCGAGTTGAGTGAGTCATACCTAAATATCTATCTCAACATTATATTAACTAAGTGATCTTAGCAAGACAATTAAACCACTTAGTGGTCCCCTCTATATTGTTGCAAGGAATGACCTTCCTACCTGTGGCGCCCTTCTTGATCCCACTTGCATGGTGAATGTGGTAATTGAAGAACATCTTTTTAGTAAACACTTGTAAAAAGACTTTTATGATAAATCTGATGAACATGCAATGGTTCCCTTTATCCATCACATGGTTCCATTTCCTTCCCTATTGAAGTTGGTGCTAGAAATTTAGATCTTTCATTCACTATCATCCCAACTTATGATCAATTTCCAGTAAAAATTGGTCTTCCTTGGCTTACCTCTATTCATGTCGCGGCTTCTCCCATTCACAAATGTGTTCAATTTCCTCATAATGGAGAAATCATGACTGTTAACCATAGTCTTTATCACTCTTTTAGATTATAAATTTTCAATTTAGATCTTGTTCCCTTAATCTTGTTTTATTACAATAATTAGTATTCTCCTTAATATTTTCATATGTTACCATGTATTTTTATCATAAGAATAGTTAGTGCTTGTTTTCTTTGTGCGGGATTTATCAGGGGATATCATGAAGGATTGAAAATGCAAGAGGAATACGATCTATTATAGCTTTGAGAGAATGAATGCTCTATGAAGGTCACAATAATAGAACTATTATAATGCACTTATCCTAGATTTCCTATGTTGAGGAATAAATAGGTATTTTTATATGTAAACAAGCATAGATTAAGTTTCCAAAGGTAACATGATTTTGGTATGTCAGGTGCTTAGAATGGTGAGTTGGAAAATGATGTAAGCTCAAGTGCTGAAAAGGAAATTTTGTGGGCCTGTGCAGGTAAGATTGGTGGATAGAGACAACTAGACAAATTAGAAGGTGTCGCGTGGTAGTCATTCCCAAGCTCGTGGGTTAAAGTGGCGGTTAGTTAAATAAGCCAAGAGCACCTGAAATTAGTTAGTCGCGAGGTCAGGATGGTTAATGAAAATTATAAGAAAGTGTAGAAAATTGGAGACAAAAGTGGTCGCTAGGTCACGAGATTGGATAGTGGCGAAGGAAAAATATTAAGAGTTAGCAACAATAGCTAGTTGCAAGCTCACTGATTAAAACTATAGTTATAAAATTAAGGTGTGAACTAGTGACAATGGTAAGTCACTAGTTCGCAAGTTTAATGAGCGGTCAAGCATTCAGGTTGAGAGTTAGCGATTATGTGACACTTGGAACTGAGATGGAGCTTGGTTGGATGAATTCAGAGGGAAAAATATCAATTAAAAAATCCATATTTGTCTTCAACTATTAAAATAATGCATTAGTTATTCAAGGAAAATCAGAAATACATGTGCCAAGCCAAAGCCGTCGAGGTTAGAAGAAGAGTAAGGGATTTCCTGAAGTTCTGATCAGAAATTAAAGAAAAGTATTATGATTCCTGAAGGATGGGGCCCACATTTTTTGAAGATGCATAAGAAAGACTAAGTACTTTGTTTTGGAAAATTGATGCTCAAGGTGCTAGTAATAAAAAATAGAAACCTTGCAAGGGAATTCCAAAATCCCCAAAATAGAGGTTGGGAAAAGTATTATATTCAAAAATCGTGGGGAGGAACTATTTTATCCGAAACAAAGTATTATTTTCAAAAATTGTAGGGAGGAACTAAAGTGTAACCTTGGGAAATCGTAGGGAGGAACTACTTTTTCTAAAGGAAAGTGTAACCTTTGAAATCATAGGGAGGAACTATTTTTCTTAAGGAAAGTGTAACCTTCATAAATAGTAGGGAGGAAGTTTTTTTTTCAAAGATTCAAAAAATGCAGACAGGTGGTGCTATCTCCAAAACTCAATTGGAAAGTGAAACTACAATAGTCAAGTATTCTCTGTTTGGTTGACATAAATGAATAAATATCATCCTCCAATGGTAGGTATGTTTTACCTTCTTAAATTAATACATGATTAACTTTTTTTTTATTTTGTGCAGGATCTCATTAGTGGCAAAGATATTGGGTGTAACAAAAGGATGAGAGTTGTAGATAGAATGGATCATCATGCTGGAAGACCACAGTTAGAGAGATCATACATAATTTAGATACATATACCCCTGCTAAATTTTTTAATAGTATTAGGAGATATGGAGAGCTATTAGGGATTATTCATTATGCCAAAATGATTCAAAATGTTTTCTTGAGGAGATTTTATGTAATCAATCTATTATGGCAGTTTGTTTAGTTGTTAGTTAAGGAGTTACAAGTTTTTGTGAAAGGGTTTCCTTTTCACCCAAATTGAAACCTTGTCTATATATAGGGGATAATTTTCATGTCATAGGTATATAATAAGAATACTATTTTAGAATGCACAGTTGATGTTTTCTTCAAACCACATGTCCAACTATATGCAATCATATTCCCAGGATTAATACAAATAAGGATTTCTTCTTTTTTCAAAGTTGTGATTTTGTTGGTTTTATTGATTAGTTCCTTATGATATATGTTTCATAAAAATAGATGCCCAATGTATAGTCTTATGGAATGGTATTTTCAGTATGTTATAGTTTTCCTATTAGGATAAAGATTGGTTATCAAATTTATTCTGTCTTGTTGACCTTTCTGAGAAAAGTTAAAATCAATAAGACTAACTGCAATATAATTTAAAATTACATGAACATACATAAGTCATTTGGTTGATAGCTTAAAACAGTCTCATAAGTTTATACATAGAATCATAAAGGCAAATTTTCATCACGTATGAAATAGAAGGCACTGGTCTGTTACTAATCTTTTGAGTTTGGTTAGAATTTTTATTTAGAAATTTTTTATTCAAGCATTCATTCATTTACAAACAATACATCATTATAAAGAATTCTTACAACATTAAAATATTTATTAGTTGTGATATTCACAATTTGATCTATCTCAAGGATTCACTTGTAATCTTGAGAGATCATCTAATTTTTATTTGCATTATTATCTACTATAAAAAACCTCCAACCAATAGATTAAGGTTGAGGTATAGGCCAACCTAACTTGGTTTTGCAAACCAAAAATTGCATGGGAGGAGGATCATAATTGATCACTCCCATTTGTTGGACAAGTCAGTTGGAAGATCCCATAATTGAGTAGGCAAGCTCATAGGATTTCTAATCTTTTGATTTGGGAACCAATAGATTGGTGACTCTGTTGGGGAGTTTTTCATAAGAACATTGTTGAATAATACCTAGAATCTCTGGTGATAACTTGTTAAGGATTGACATTTCAAGTTTTTCCCATCTGAGTCACACAACAAATTGGTGAATCTATTGGGGAGTTGTTAAGAAGTTTTCCAGACTCTTTGGTGACATTATAGACTTCACTGGAGATAAAAACTCAAAAATAGTAAAAAAACATTTTCCTTTAGGTGATGTGGTGACTGTATTCAACAAACCATTTCAGTCAATGACTCTACTGAGGGAGAAGATCCAGAAAGAGATGAAAATTTTCCTTTTTGAAAGAAATAGAAATTCTATTTCAGAATGAATCAAAATAAAAAAACCCTTTTAGAGAAAACCATTCATTCTAGATGGAATTAGGCCATTGGATCTCAAAATATTTCAATGTAACCCTAATAATCTATTCCCAAAGCTTTCACAACTTGTACCAAAATTTAATGGAGAATATGATGAATAAACACTTGAGCATTTGGATGTATTTTACACATTCATAGAAGATTATGAGGTTTGTGTAGAAGATAAGGTGATGAAGCTTTTTTTTAGGATGTTGGAGGATAATGCAAGAGAATCTTATGAATTACTACCTACACAAAGCATCACATCATGGAGGGAGTTTGAGCAATGGTTTCTTGATGTGTTTCATGATGTAGATGAGGAAGAAGCGAAAGTGTGCTATGAACTATAAGAAACTCAAGATTTTACTATGGAAGAAGAATATTACATGTCTCCCTTGAATGCATTTTTTAATTTGGAAATATATGAAGGTGAATCTACATTTCATTTGGTCATGAGAATGATAAATATTTATTAGGAAATACCTTCATATATCAGGCCTCTATGCATGGAATTAGTAGATAAACTTTGTGAGTTGGGAATCTATCATGATTCTCAAATCAAAGTTTTGCTAAATCAAATATGTGAAGAACTGATGGAAAAAAATGATGAATATAGGGGAAAATGTACAGAAGTGAAACAAAAACCTAATGATGTTTCAGATTTGAATAAAGAAGAAATTTTGGATCAGTTTGAGAAAGAATCTGACAATGATGTGAGTTGTATGGAAATAAATATCTGTGAATGTAATAATTAGGAAGGAGATCTTCTTAGTTTAGAATAAATTTCAGATTTGTTAGATATAGACTATTATAAATATGTTTAGAAAAATAGTCCAATTTTTTTCTCAATTCATCAGAGCAAAAAGATTAATGAATCAATGAATGTACATGAGGAATTTTTTTGCAGATAGCATTAATGAAGATATTGGTTTGTAGACCTTATGGCAAGACATGTTGTCAATTAGTGCCAAAACACTTAGTCATTTATATGGATACAATGTTGACCAAGCCAACATCTTGAAGTGTAACCCGAGCAGTTGCAGTGTTGACCAAGCTATTAGTTCCAAACAATATCACCCGAGTCACCAATGTTACCCGAGTGGCATACCATCTGTGAGTGATCTTTGTGGCCCGAGCACCCAGTATCAACTGAGTGCAAGAGTTGCTAGTTCACTGTGTCTCCCGAGTGTCAGTATATCACCCGAGTGGATTACTAGACCTAAGTATCAGCATTGGACTGACTTAGCACATATTTTTTTTTACTAATTGAATATGATAAGTAACAAACTTATGAAGGTAATTGATTTGGATAGATATATATGTCAGGTACTTTTTTATCCAAATTATGAGGAATAGAAGAAGTATGAGTACGTATATGCAAATATGAAGTGGCAGATTGATTAGGAGGTTATAGAAGTATAAAGGAACACCAAAGACTCATCTATCACATTTAGGTGATCAGTATCTTATTCACTCAATTAGAGTTCCATAGAAGATCATTCATTGGTTCATCCTAAAAGGTGTATCAGTCAAAATTCTTTAACATGGTGGACTTAAGAGTCCTTTACAAATCTCCTAACATAGTGCATACTTTATTGTATTGTATAAATCCTTTCACAAGGTGGACCTAACAGTCCTTATTGCTCCTAATAGGGTGGGCCATAAGAAGTGGTGAATTGTTAGCCTTAACCAGACAAATTTATTACTGTAGTACTAAATCTTGTGGGTAGCATCCACACCCCAGTTTTACTTTCTATTTGGAAGGTTTCTGGGTAACCAAATATTGTGTCAAGTGTTATGGATGTTTATTGCTTTTCTATTCCATGCATGAAATTATATTAGACAATATAATAAAGGATAAAAGATAATAAGTTCTATTGGTTCCTGATTCACCCCCCTCCCCTCTCAGTCACCTAGCCTCAATATATTTCCAACAAGTGGTATCAGAGCAAAGGTTCTCTTATTAGAAGTTTAACATCTTGAGAAAAGATCAAAGGCAATGGAAATATACAGACTGAAGAAAGCCATTGAAAATAAAAAGATACATCTACAAGTAGCCATGGATCAAATCAGAAAACTCAAGGAGCAACTCTCTGATTCCCTAAAAAGAAGAAAAGATTTAGCAGTGCAAATGAATGACAAGAATAACATAGAAGAAAGAATTAAAGATTTATGCAAAGAAAGAAGCTATGAAGAAGCTGATGTAGCCATTAAAGACCTACTTGCAAAGAATCTCAATTTACATGAAGAAGTCAAAAACCTAAAAAGAGAACAAGAAATTCATTCAGTCATAATATGTGAAGTCATGGAACAAAAGAACAAAGCTCAAAATGACAGAGATATGACACAAGAAGATAAAATATTGCTAAGTACAAGATTATAAGAAAAAAAATGAAATCCATCATTTGTCACTTTAGAAAGTAGATATGATAAATCATCTTGATAGTACAAATCAAGAAGTTATCAATCTGAGGACTGAAAATGAAAGACTGCAAAATGATCTCAATACTGAAAATAAAAATAATGAGAGTATGATGAATTCACAAGTAAGCATGGATCAGTTGATAGAGAAAACTCAATTCAGACATCATGGACAAACCAGATTAGGTTATACTAAACAAGGTGAATCCTCACAGCAAGGAGCTCAAAAGAACAAGAAACTTTCTTGTAATCATTGTGGTAAGTTAAGGCATACATCAAATAAGTTTTGGAGCAATAGAAAGTCAAGTTTTAATGGTAAATGCTACAGGTGAAACAAACATGGACATAGGGAAAGTGAATGCACTGAGAAACCTAAGTTTGAAGGAAAATGTTTCAATGGTAACAAACAAGGCCACAAGTCTTCCGAGTGCAGAACTAAGAAATGGAACCCTGCTGAACAATTAGCTAAGGCAATTTTTTGTTGGGATTACAACACATGGAGCAGATGTTGTCAGTGTGGTGAGTATGAGAAAATTGGTGCAAATTGTGCAAAGACTCATCTCATAAAAATGAATCCTACTAAGAGATGTTATGTGTGTAAACCACTCGGTCATCTAAGAAAGAATTGTATGAACAAAGAAAAAGTGGATACTGGTTTTGAGAAAGGTAAAGCAAAATTTTCAAAAATCAGAACTCAGATGAGTCAGTAGTGGGTAAGGAAGTCTTATGAGAATTCAGATGTAAACAATGAAGGATTGAATGGCACCTGAAATAGTGAACTGGGTGGATCCACCATATCCAAATAAAGATGCAAGGAGATAACTAGAATTGTGCATACAAGCCATCATACATCAGTTCCAGATATGCTAGCAAGTCCAAATATGTATATTTATGCACTAGGACACATTATGGTTCTAACCAAGTTAGGATCTTAGATGCATCCTAGTTACTCAGGCTTAACTGAGTTAAGTCGGGTTGTATGGTTTCAAAGATGCAAAGTTAGTTTTTGCCAAGCTTCTGAGTAAGTCTAGGAGAACTACCTAAGATGTGACAAATACTATGTATAGAGCATTTAATGAAAACCTATGATGAAATTTGTCTTAAATGGTGGAATCAAAGGGTTATTGTTTATAGTTTGCAGAGTGATTAAGAGATTTTAAAGATTACAGAGCAAAGTTGTGTTTAGAAGATTTAGTTGCAGTAAAGTTTTATCAATCCTCCAAGCATTATGACATCTTCATCTAGAAGTAAGATCAAGAAGGGATTTGAGATGTTTGTGAGGAATGTTTTCTATGAACTTTCAAAGTTCAAACTTCATCCAGTGATTGCAAAAGAGATAGATCCAATGGGAGCCCATTCCCAAATTCTTCCTAAGGTACTATTGATTCACGACATCCGAGCTTTCTATCATTACACCATTCAACAGCTAGGCACATTGGAGATGAATCAAGGATATGAGGCACTTTGTGTGGGTGGAAACCTGAAGCTAGAACAAAAAAACCTTGAATTCAAGGGTTTAACTCATATCATGCATATGCCAAAGAAATTTTAGATAAAGTGGATTAGGTATATTCTGAGTCATGTTCACGACATGCATCTCTAGTTGGAGGAACTAGTAAAGATCACTAATTTGATGGTACATCGAGTGATAGGGTACCCAATTCTTGACAAACCTAAGGCAACCAAAACCCTACCCTGAGATGATCTAGCCAAGAAGAATTTTACCGAGTGGGATGGAAGAGGCATGAAGTTGAATGGAGTCACTGACATGGATTTGAAGTTCAGAATTCATGTGATTGCACACAAGATATACAGTTCAAGCCTACCAAATAGTGTACCATGTGAGGCTGTGGACTTGGCATACAAAGTGGTGAAGAACAATCTATCATTTGACCTTGCTGAGTTAAAACTCATCCAATTGAGTAAAACATGGAGAGCATCCAGGCATCCAAGACTAATCCATGTAAGTTCGGTTCACTCCTAGTCTTCATATTCTTCTATGTTCAAAATATTTTCCCTTCTAAAGGCACAATTGTATTGAAGAAGGACTTCTCTTGTAAGTTCTCCAACAAGAGAAGTTTTTCCCTTGTTTGAGAACTTACAAGAGAAGTTTTTCCCTTCACTCCTAGAGCTTTCTTGGTCTCTTCTAGACCTTCTCTTGGTCTTTAACTTATTTAAACTTCTCTTAGTATTTCTTAGGTTTCCTATAACCACCCTAACTAGAGGATTCCTATCTTGTTCCTCTACCTTTCTAGGAGCTCTCCAACAAGTTCAAATCCACACTAGGCCCTTCTCCATAGCTCTTCTCATCCATTGCTTCTCTTGATCACTTACTCCCCCATCTAGGATATCTTCCTTGGGATGGGATTCCTAACCTTCTTTAAGTCTCTTTAAACTCACTTAGATCCAATCTTGTGGACCTTTCACCCTAGTTTCAGTCGGGTTCAAGATTTCTAGTTCTTAAGGCCTTGTAGCCTTTTAGGCCTAATTAGCCCTCCTATTCACTGTAAAAGTGGATTTTATCCTAAAATCCCTTAACACCCTTAGGAACTAGATGCATATTCCTTGTGGGTTTTTACTCTACTCTAGGATTTTCAAGGTCTAAAACTCCCACTCTGTCCATACACTAGTTTTCAAAGAAACCCCTCTTTTTCTTGGGTTTTAGGGAACATGCACACAGTCTAGTTTCTTGACATGTTTTGATTGACTTCCACACCCCCCTTGAACTTATCCTTTCATACAGATAACAAGGACTCTCCTATTTTTATTCGCCCACCATTTATTGGTTTCAACCAATCCACTGAGAAAGCTTTCTTGCTATTTCTCCATTTAAGCACCTAGCCAGAATGTAGTTGCACTCGCCTAGGGCTTGATGCTAAAATTACTTCCCCTGCATAAAAAGACTCCACAACCTATATACAAAATTTAAATGGATTTATCTTCTTGAATCCAAGAGGCCTAGAAGCTTGACCATGGGAATTCAAGAGGGTGGCATATTTACATAACTGCCTCAAAACCAAACAACGAAACTGTGAAAACAAAAGAATTTACAAAAACTTCACCAGTCCAAAAAATAATCAATCCAATGCTAAAATAAGTAAATACATGCCAACATAAAATCTTTTAATCAATTACTTAAGAAATTTCAATCCATTAAACTACTGGATCATAGCATTGTCATGAAAATACAGTCTAATTCCTTCCTTGTGCACACACAATCCGTACATAATGGCAACTCTAACTGTCACTTTAGGGTTTGTTCCACCTTATATATCATATTACCACATTTGTGGACCATCATGTTGGGATTTGGGCATAATTAAAGCCAATTCCTAAAAACTAGGAAATGTTGTCATGACAACGTTGCAAAGTTGCAAAAGTTGTCATGACAACTTTTACATCTTTCGTCAAAATGACATTTACCAATTCTAATGGCCCAAATTGGTCCTAAAACTTATCCTTTGACCTTAAAACACTAAAAAACTTTAATTCCACTCCATTTTGGAGTTTTGGTAAACCCTTTGACCTTTTGGTTTACTTCTAAGGATATAAACCCCTAGATACAACTTGACCTCAACAACTAATCAAACCTAATCACTACTAACCCTAATCACACCTTAGACACACTTGGGACTTTATAACATAGTCCTTATTCACTCATGGTTGGCCAAACCAACCTACAAGCCAAAATGACAAAAATTATCTTTCAAAGACCTTAGGGTGCTCCTACACCATCCTCCCCCTACAACAAAAAAATTAGGGTACATGTGGTGTCAGGAAATCCTCACTGATTCCATGCTTCTAGAAGTCACTCTTGGCTAATTAAGTGGCTTCTGACTCTGGTTTCTTCCTCCACTTCACTAGATGTTCCATATATATCTTATGCCTGGTCTTCTTCTTCACTCTTGAATCTAGTATCCTTTTAGCTTGTGGTTTGATCTGATCTAGAGTCTTGAACCCCCCCACATCCTTGTTCACCTCAATAATGTACTACACTTCATCCATTTTTGGCCCTTTATACTTTATCAAATCCTTCACATTGAAGATTGGAGAAATTGACATCTTCTTGGGTAGCTCCACCTTATAGGCATTGGGTCCATACTTGGCCAACACCTTGCGAGGCCTAATCCTTTTTATCTACAACTCACTAGGTATCCCCTTTTGTAGTCTATCCTTATTCAAAAACACCATTACTAGATCAACCACTTTGAATTGCAGATATCTTCTTCCCTCATCTCTCTTGTCTTTCAACTTTTGATTGGCCTCCATTAATGTCTTCCTTGTTAGAAACACTGAGGAGGGGGGGGGTGAATCAGTGTTTGTCTATTTATTATATTTCAGCAACTTAAACATAAATCAAACATATATCCAATGAAGCTTAATACAAGAACACATAACACATGATATGTTTACGGGGAAACCTTGATCAGAGGAAAACCCCGGTGGGAATTAGTACCCACAAATATTGCACTAGTATAATGAACCTGTTAAAGTTCATTTGCCCTGTTAGGAGTAGTCTTTACAATCCAAGTATAATGACCCTATCAGGAGTCTTAGACCCTGTTAGGAGTCTATTACAAAAACCCTGTTAAAGGTATATGGCTCACTACTTGAGCTCACTTCCCAATAAGATGAAGGCTACAACCTTCTGATAGTTGATATACACTATATCAAAAGTGAACTGATGTGATGACACTATTGTCTGATTAGTTTCGTGTATGCATGGATGCTCTTACTCTCTTAAAGAGCTTTTTCTCATATTGACTTCATCATACTACTCTTCTATATATTCCTCATACATATTATTTGACACTTGTGACATAACTTTACATTACATACTTATATGTTCAAACTTGAATAGACGCGACCCAAAACAAGACTTATGGTCGGCGCTAAAACATAATACACAATGCTTCTGAGCAAGTTAGCTTAAGCATGTTTAAAAAAATACTAAAGAAATTATTACAAACATATAATCAAAGGTGCTTGGCTGTTTGATGGGGAGGTGACCTAACTCTCTGAAATTCCTACTCTCTTCTAGGAATCTCACCTGGAATCCTATTCAATTCAGGACTCTCTCTAGACTCACACTTGAGTCTCTTTAGGGCTACTCTCAGACCCT
>MU225897.1:287514-302003 GCA_018584345.1 Thuja plicata
ACATGAAGAGTTAGTTCCAATAGTGGTTGCTGCCAAAGCTTATCAGACAAAGATGGAAAAAGGGAAGGAGGCCAAATGATTTATTTTCCCCTTTTCTTTTCCGTTTCTTTTCCCTTGTAGTTAGTTAGCGACAGAAGTGGTTTTCTTTCCATCTGTCATTTAGAGGGAGATGAACCGATTAAACTTCCTTTGTAACGGTCATTCCCTGGCTCTATATGTATGAAGTTGAAAGATTAATGAAAGGTTGGCAAATTTTTTGGTGTGGGATACTTGATGTTGCAGAGACAATTGAAAGTGTTTTATGTCAAAGATTTTTTGTTCCATTAGCTTATAATAGTAGTTAGATGGTTCTTTCTTTAAAATCTAAGTTACAGTAAGAAGGAAAGGATGTTTCTTTCTTTTGTTACAAGGATGTGAATAAACCTCAGTAGGATGTGCTGTGGGATATTCAAAGGAAGATCAAATAAAGGTCTTTAATATTTCATCTAAATCTTATTAAGCAATAGCTGTAAATTAGTTAGTGCTGAGTGTATGAGTTCATAAAATCTGTGATTTCTGCATCTTGGTTTGTAGATTAAAGATCCCTCCTTTCCTGGATTAAGTCCTATTTAGGCTTGATTCGGTTTAGCCTCTTCTTCTCTCGGGTTAAGAGCATACCCCCATGTTAGTGTAAGATCAAAACACCATTCATTGCATATCTATTTTAGGGAGTTGTACCTACCAATTCAGAGAAAAGCCGGTAGTCTTGAAGGGCTTTTCAACTGTTGTATTTAGATTGTGTTCATGATTTGGGAATTACAGAGTCATTTCTATAATAAGCAAGAAAGGAAAAATCTATTTACCAACAGGCTTGTACAAGAGCATATAGCTCCAAGTCATAGGAAGAGTACCTAGAATTTTCCTCATTCAATCTCTCACTTAAAAATGCCACAGGCTTGCCTTCTTGGCTTGAGATAGCCCCACTGCTATGCTTCTTGAATCACACTCTACTATGAAAGGTTTGTCAAAACTTGGTAACAACAATATAGGTTGAGTGGCTACTTCTCTTTTCAACCTTTCAAACCCCTCATTAGCTGCCTCGGTCCATAAATTTTTTTTTTCAACCCTCCTTTAATGGTCTCTAGGACTGGAGCATATATTTCACTGAATCTTCTAATAAAATTCCTATAGAATTGGGCTAACCCATGGAAGATCCTAACTTCAATCCCTATCTTAGGAGTAGGCTAGTTCAATATGGCCTCTACTTTTTCCTTATCCATTTTCAAGTCACCTTGGGAAACTAAAAATACTAGGTAGACTAGTTCTTCCTTCATGAACTCACTCTTTTCAAGATTGATGGTGAGATTTTCTTCCTGCAACCTTTTCAATAATAATTCCAAGTGTCTCATATGGTCCTCATTTATCTTAGTAAAAATGAGGATTTCATCTAAATATACAACTACAAATACACCTATGTAGTTTTTCAAGACCTCATTCATCACCCTCATAAAGGTACTAGGTGCATTGGTAAGCCCAAAGGTCATAACTAACCATTTATATAACCCCTATGTAGTCTTAAAGGATGAATTCTACTCATCACCTTCCTTCATCCTAATGTGGTAGTATCCACTTTTCAAATCAATTTTAGAGAAGTACTTAGCAGCCCCCAAACAATCCATTAAATCTTCTATCCTAGGAATAGGAAATCTATATCTAATAGTTATCCTATTTATTGCCCTAGAATCAATACACATCCTCCACTTACCTACCTTCTTAGGAGCCAACACCACTGGGACAACATGTGGGCTTATGCTCTTTCTGATTAGGCCTTGTTCCAAAAGTTCTTGTACTTGCCTAGCTATCTCCTTGTTTTGCTCCGATGTCATTTTATATGCATCCTTATTTGGCAAAGATGATCCTAGTACAAAGTCAATCTGTGACTTATCTCCCTCTTTGGTGGTAGTGTAGCTTGTGTACCCTCACATATTATGTCCTTAAACTGATCCAATAGTTGTTTCACTTCCTTTGGCATAGGTGCTTGCTTATGAGTCTCCTCCTCCTTTGGCTTTAACATGATTGCATAGCCAACTCCTTCCTCTTTCATATCCCTTAGAAATTCCTTCCCACTCATCAAAATTGTATTGGATTTTTTCTTCTCCACTATGTCTTCCTCTAGAAAAGACTAAATTTTGAAAGTTACCCCATTTTTCTTGAAGGAGTACTTGTTCTCTTTCCCATTATGGACACCTTCCCTGTCATACTACCATGTTCTGTCAAGCAACATATGGCATGCATCCATTGACAACACATCACAAAGTATCTTATCTTGATACTTGCCAATGGTAAACTCTACCCACACTTGCTCATTTACCAAGATGTTTTTCCCCTTGTTTAACCATGTAACTTTATAGGGACACACATGTGGAATCTTGGTGAGTTTCAAATTCTCTACGACCTCCTCAAATACAACATTATCTGTAGACCCTGAATCAATAATAACTTTGAGCACTTTGCCCAATATCTTGCACTTGACTCTAAAAAGAGCCCTTCTCTTCTTATTTTCATCTCTGGTGGGTGTCTTGATCAAGATTATTCTCAACATGAGATGTTCTCCTTTCTCTGAATCTAGACTCACCTCTGATTGTTTAGAGTATTACTCTTCTTAGACATAGGCTATCTTTTTCTCTCCTTATGAAGCTGAGCATTTGTCAGGGCATCTGTATGCAGGGTGCCCCAATTGTCCACAATTGTAGCATTTCATGGAAGAAAAGTGAGAAATTCTTCCAAAACCCCCTGATCTTCCTCTTCCACTATTATAAGAACCCCTTCCTCTATTGTATCCACCTTTATTTCTCGATTCATGTCCTTGCTCTGTATATCTGGAGTCACCTTGACTCCTACTATCATTGCCTCTTCCACTTGAACCTCCTCTATGGAAACCTCTATTGTCTCTACCCCTTCCTCTTCCTTTGGAGTTAGAGTCTTGTTTCTTCTTGATTTTCTCTTCCACTTTCAAGGCCATTTGGAAACAATTATGAATGGAGGTTCGTTTAAAGAGACCGAGTTCTTGTATATTCCACCTTAATCCATTAAGGTACTGAGAAACCTTGATGCTCTCTGTCTCCTGTATTCTTGATCTAAGACAAAGCTTCTAAAATTCTTCAGTATATGATGGCACATCTAGGTCCTTTTTCCTTAGGTTCTGCCTCTTCTTGTGTAGTTGAATGTCATAGTCTTCTAGAAGGTAGTTCTCCTTCAATTTCACAACCATTGATTTCCAATTTGCTATGGGCTTCTTTCCCTCTTTCTCCCTTTCTTCTTGTAGAAAATTCCACCATGTGAGTGCTTTTCCTCTTAGCCTAGACTTGGTTATCTTTACCTTTTGTGCCTCTATGATCCCATCACATTCAAAGTGGTTATCCATGCTTTCAATCCATTCCATAACCATCTCTGCATCCATCTTACCAAAGAACATTGGAATTCCTTCTAGAGCCTTGCCACTCAATTCTTTGAGTGCCTTGAGAAATGGTTCCTTAGGTAGAGGAGGGCTAGGCTCTGGTTCTATCTCCTCCTCTACTAGTTTATTTCCCTTGTCTTTATCTTCACTCATCTACTCCTTCATATTGTTGGTTGTCTCTAAAACATCTGTCATCTTTATCTTCATTTTTTCCATTGCTTCTTCAAGAATCCTATTCTTGTCTTGCTTCTCTGACAAGTCATTTTCCAATTCGGCATTAGTCACCATGATGTTCTCACCTATGGATTCACTCCTCTCTGACATACACCAATCAACTCCCAAGCCTTTCAATGCCTTAGATACTAATTTTATGGGGAGCTCCAACTCCTAGATATTTATTTATCTTTTCTATACCTTATCTTGGTCTTTCTTAGGGTTCCTATCACCACCCTAACTAGAGGATTCCTATCTTGTTCCTCTACCTTTAGGAGCTCTCCAAGAAGTTCAAATCTACACTAGGTCCTTCTCCATAGCTATTCTCATCCATGGCTTCTCTTGATCACTTACTCCACCATCTAGACTATCTACCTAGGGATGGGATTCCTGACATTCTTTAGGTCTCTTTCAACTCACTTAGATCCAATCTTGTGGACCTTTCACCCTTTTTTCAATTGGGTTCAAGATTTCTAGTTCTTAAGGCCTTGTAGCCTTTTAGGCTTAATTAGCCCTCCTATTCACTGTAAAAGTGGATTTTCTCCTAAAATACCTTAACACCCTTACGAACTAGCTACATATTTGTTGTGGGTTTTTCCTCTACTCTAGGATTTTCAATGTCTAAAACTCCCACTCTGTCCATACACTAGTTTTCCAAGAAACCCCTATTTTTCTTGGGTTTTAGGGAACATGCACACATTCTATTTTCTTGACTTGTTTTGATTTCCTTCCACACCTCCCTTGAAATTATCCTTTCATACAGCTAACAAGGAATCTCCTCTCTACATTTCCCCTCCATTTATTGGATTCAACCAATCCACTAAGCAAGCTTTCTTGCTATTTCTCCATTCAAGCACCTAACTAGAATGTAGTTGCACTCGCCTAGGGCTTGATGCTAAAATTACTTCCCCTGCATAAAAAAATCCACAACCTATATACACAATTTAAATGGATTCCCCTACTTGAATCCAAGAGTCCATAGGAGTTTGACCACGGGAATTCTAGAGGGTGGCATATTTACATAACTGCCTCAAAACCAGACAACGAAACTGTGAAAACAAAAGAATTTACGAAAACATCACCAGTCATAAAAAATTATCAATCCAATGCTAGAAGAAGTAAGTACATGCCAACATAAAATCTCTCAATCCATTAACTAATCAATTTCAATCCATTACACTACTGGATCATAGCACTGTCATGAAAATACAGTCTAATTCCTTCCTTCTGCACACACAATGTGTACACAATGACAACTCTAACTATCACTTCAGGGTTTGTTCCACCTTATATATAATATTCCCACATGTCCAGACTCTTATTTTGGAATTTGGGCATAATTAAAGCCAATTCTTAAAAACTAGGAAATGTTGTCATGACAACTTTGCAAAGTTACAAAAGTTGTCATGACAACTTTTACATCTTTTGTCAAAATGACATTTTACCAATTCCAATGGCCCAACTTGGTCCTAAAACTTATCATATGACCTTAAAACACTTAAAAACATTAAAACCTTGAATGCCACTCCATTTTTGAGTTTTGGTCAATCCTTTGACCTTTTGGTTGACTTCTAAGGATATATACCCCTAGATACAACTTGAACTCAACAACTACTCAACCCTAATCACTACTATCCCTAATTATACCTTAGACAAACTTGGGACTTTATAAAATAGTCTGTATTCACTGATGGTTGGCTAAACCAACATACAAGCCAAAATGACCAAAAAGATCTTTCAAAGACCTTAGGGTGCTCTTGCACCCTAATCTTTCTCTGATGTTTTCTCTCCCTTTGACTGTTCCTCTCCTTGATGGATATCTATTTTTCCTTTGAAAACAATAGATATTTCTCATGTGGATATAACCTCTCCCTTAAGTTATCTATCCCTTAGGATACTTCTCTCCCTTTGGATGATCATGATGGATATTTCATATGGATATGTAATCTCTCTCCCTTTGACAACAATGCCAAACTATATCCTTCCCTTTTTTATTATATATTCCTTGAATTTCCCTCTCCATCAGCAATACAATAAATATGGTGGGCGGTGTAGATAAGTACCTTTCTATATACTGATATATATTTGCAGTCCATCTCTTTGCTTGCATCAACATGAATGATCTTCTAATTATATGTAGGCTGATGCAACCTCCTAGTCAGCTTAGTGACCAATAGACAAGGGTCATAACCCTAGTCTTTTCCTTAGGTACTCAAATGTATCTTTAGGCAATGGCTTTGTTAATATGTTAGCTAATTATTCCTTTGATTGAATATATTCTAGTATCACCTATTTTTCTTGCACTTGTTCCATTAAGTAATGATACTTTATAGTAATATGCTTAGTCTTAAAATGCATGATTTGGTTCTTTGAAATGTTTATTGCACTTGTATTATCACTATAGATAATCATTGGTTCAAGAATTTTCAAATTCATACCTTCCAGTAATTGTTTGATCCATGCAATGTTAGAGCAATTTGCAGCAACAACCACATATTTTGCTTCTGTAGTAGATTGTGAGATGCATCCTTGTTTCTTACTTATCCATGTGACAAGTTTGTCACCCGTGAAGAACACTCTTCCTATTGTGATCTTTCTATCATCTAAGTTTCCAGCCCAATCAGCATCTATATAAACTTGAAGCTCAAATTTTCCTTCTCTTTTATACCATAAGCCATAGTCTTCGGTATTCTTTAGATATCTCAGAATTCTTTTGACAGTAGTCATGTGTGATTCCTTGGGATTAGTAGAGAATCTTGCAACTATTCTAACTACATGTGCTATATCTGGTCTAGTATGAACAACATACATGATTTTTCCAATCATAGATCTATATAGGGTCTAATTTACCTCGGTTTACTTGTCTTCCTTTGTCAGCTTGCATCCAGTTGCCATAGGTGTTCCAACTGGTTTGGAATCTTTCATCTTGAATCTCTTCAAAATTTCATTGATGTATTTGGATTGTATGATATATATGTTTGCATCTCATTAAAGAATCTGTAGACCAAGAAAGAATTTGATGTCCCCAAACATTGACATCTCAAACTCTTTTCTCATTTCACTATCAAATTATTTGCGTAACATATCATTACCACCAAATATGATATCATCAAAAAATATGTCAGAAATCAAAATATTATCATCAGTATCTTCTTTTAAATACAGATTGTTGTTTTCACTCGTTCTTACAAACCCGATCCTTATGAGATAAGAGTGAAGTCTTTCATACCATGCTCTAGGCCCTTGTTTTAATCCATAAAAGGATTTGTGTAGTTTAAAAACCTTGTTTCTTTTGTTAGGATCAACAAACCCTTCTGGTTGTTCAATGTATACCTCTTCTTCTAGTATTCCATTTAGGAATGCAGACTTGACATCCGTTTGGTATACCTTGAATCATTTGAATGCAGCATAGGCAAGTAGAATTCTGACTCCTTCTAATCTAGAAATGGGTGCATATTTTTCTCCATAGTCAATACGTTCTTCTTGTGCATACCCCTTGCATACTAATCATGCTTTGTTCCTTGTGACTTCTCCATTCTCATTCAGCTTGTTTCATAATATCCATTTGGTACCAATGACATTCTTGTCTTCTGGTCTAGGTACTAATGCCCATGTTCTATTCTTCTCAATCTGTTCTATCTCTTCATTCATAGCACTGAACCATTCCTCATTTTCAAGTGTAGTATTAACAGATTTAGGCTCAAAATCATAAATTAAACGTCTAGTGTTCAGTGACTTACTTGTTGTTCTTGTTCTAGCCTTCTTGTCTCCTATGATATAGTTCTATGGATGGTGTCTTCTGACATACTTGGAAAGTACCGGTTCAACTCTTTGTTCATCATTATGATTATCATCTTGACCTTCATTCTGATCTCCATCACTCAGGACATCATTTTGAGCAATTTACTGATTTTCAGTGTTTGCATCCTGATGCTCGGGTGCATTATTTTGTCACTCGGGAGTGATACACTGTTGCTTAGGTAGAGTGTGAGGTTCTTCACTATAGACAAATGAGTTGTAGTCTTCTGGTTCCTTTATGCTTTCCTCATCATTTTTCTCAGCAAATTCATCTATTTTGACATTAGCACTTTCAATGATTTTGTTAGAGGATTTGTTAAAACATTTATAAGCCTTTCTTTTGGTAGAATACCCTAAAAATATTTGCTCTTCACCCTTTGGATGCAAGCTTTCCATTTCTATCATCTTTCAAAATATAACATTGACTTTCAAAAATTTTGAAGTAACTTACTTTGGGTGTATGTCCATATCATAGCTCATAAGGTGTCTTATTGGCATTTTTCTTTAATTGAACTCTGTTCAATGTGTAGACAACAGTAGTGACAACTTCTCTCCAGAATGTTTGAGTGATGCCTTTCTCAATCATCAGTGTTCTGGCACAATCAACAATGGATTTGTTCCTTCTTTCAACAATCCCATTTTTTTGTGGTGTTCTTGGTGTAGAAACCTGTCTTTGAATTCCATGCTCATTACAACAGTTAGTGAATTCATCATAAATAAATTCTCCTTGTCTATCTAATCTTAAGCATTTTAGTTCCTTACCACTTTGTTTTTCTAGAATAGCTTTATACCATTTAAACATATTGAATGATTTTGATTTCTCTTTTAAGAACATAACTGTCATCATTCTAGAATAATCATCAACAAATAGATTGAAGTATATATAACTATAGTAACTCTTTGTTCTCATGGGTCCACATAGGTCAGTATGGACTAATTCTAGAATAGAATTAGATATGTAGGTTTTTCTCTTGAAACTAGACTTTGTCATCTTATCTTTTTGACAATTCTTACACATGACATGATCGAGCTTTGACATGCTCGGTAAGCCTCTTACTTTCCTTTTATTGCTTATCCTAATCATGTTGTCAAAATTTACATGACATAAAATTTTGTGCCACAACCATATGTCTTCATTTCTAGCCATTAAACAAGCGATGCCAATATCATCAAGATAGAATAGGTTACCTTTTTTCTGTTCACCAGTTCTGATCAACCTTCCCGATTCATTAAAGATCTTTGCCTTTTTGTTCTCAAATGCAACTCGGTGACATGTGTTATTCAGTTGTGAAACAATCAATAGATTATAGTTAAGTCCTTTTACCCAATATGCATTTTCACATCTGATCAGATTATTCAACATTATGGTTCATTTACCATCAACCAGACAAGGTGATTCATTACCTATTCTTACTGATCCACCATTATAATACTCCAAAGTCTCAAAATTTTCCTTATCTCTAGTCATGTGGTGAGTACAGTCACTATCAATTATCCAGACATCAACTTTCCTCACCTTAGATATGAGTGCAGTTTCAACATACCTTTCCTCTTCATCGGAATCATCCTTCATAGCAACAAATACCACCTCAATATCTTCATTAGATTCAGTGTCAGTATTCTTAGCTTTGTTCTTAGCCAGGTAACAAGATTTCTTCCCTTTTTCCTTGTAGTCTTAGTTGTCTCTTCTTTCACATTGTCGATTTCTTCAGTAATCTCTGTCATCACCTCTTTCAAACTTCTTTTCATATGATCTGTCATAGTTTTTGTCTTCCATTCTTTTGTTAGGACATCTAGCAGCAAAGCGTCCAATCTCTTTACAATTAAAACATACCAATGGCAATTTACCTTTGTATCTACCTTTGTCTCTTTGCAATCTTCTAGCCATTAGTGCTTCAATCTCATCAAGTTTTTGGTCATCACTTTCACTTTCACTATCGTTTCTCATAGTGTGTTTATGACTTGATTAACTTATTTTCAAAGAAGATTTGAATGCATACTCAATAGATGGTAAGATACTATTTTCAAATTTATTCATCTCAAATGAAATAAGTCTACCAACAAAACTATCTAGAGTGACATTGTTATTTTTTACTGCTCTCATTTCTTGTATAACAGAAAATCTAATAGCATAAACGTGCAGTAAGGTTCTTAGAATTTCACTCACCACTATTTCCTCTTCAAGTACGCCTCTAACTCCTCAGATATCATTGACTACCTCTTTGATTTTGTAGCTATGCTGATTGATGTTTTCTCTTTCTTTCATTCTTAGGTCATCAAATTTTCCTCTTAGGATTTCTGCCTTAGCTCTTAGTACATTTGCATCTCCTCCATGTACTAGCTTCAATTTGTCCCAAATTTGCTTTGCAGTGGTGCATGTTTTGACATCTTCAAGTTCAACATCGGAAAATGAGGAAGCAAGTTTGATCATTATATAATTGTGTTTATGTTTTTCTCTCAATTGATCAAGTGTGTGAGGTCTAGTAGGAAACACATATTCAGTATCCAATTATTGAGTAACATTATTTCCAATACCTGATAGGTGGAGTCTTATCCTACTTTTCCATGATGCAAATTTGTCTTTTTTCAACTTATGAACATCTCTTTTGCTCATCTTGTGATCTTTAGCTTGATTATTTAAAGTCCCTTTCTAAGAACACAAGCTCTAATACCAATTATTAGAATAACTGAGAGGTGGGGGGGGGGGGGGGGGGGGGGGGGAANCGGGGGGTGAATTAGTGGCCTCAATAATTAATCCAATAAATCAACCAAAAACTTTATACCATCAATATAAACCCTTAGTTATCTATATTTATACAATATGTATGCCTTTAAATAATCTTAACAAATAAATATTGCTCGGAGTTCACTGTTTATCCCTTTTCTTAAGCTCTACCGAATAGCAGTCTAGCCTTTATTGAAATACAATAAATAACTTAGTGTTTACCGATCAATCCTGTTTTGGTAATGTGTAAAGAAAAACATTAAATCAATGAACCATATACACATTTTACACATGTATTTTTAACGTGGAAACCCTCTTAAGAGAAAAACCACTTGGGACCGATAACCCAAAATTTTCACTCTTCTGAAGTGAGCTCGGTGAAGAGCCAACCCTATTAAATGTTACAAACAACTGTTAAGTGCGACCTTGTTAGAGGATTTAAATATAATAGTTTTTCACTTGATATCTGGCACTTCACTATGCTACCTTCATGAGAAACTTTTTGATACTCCTTGGTATGTATCTCAATATATAAAGGATAGTTAAATCCCAATTTGTTAAGAGATTTTCTGAATCAATGGTTAAACTAAAACAATATATGATTTGTTCATAAATACAACTTAATCTTGCAGATGTTCAGATCTATTGTAAGATCATTATACCTTTCTGATCAATGTTTCCTTTTGTTCCTTTACTCCACTCCTTTCTGCTTGGTCATGTTGTTGCTTCTCTGTTGGTTGATGTCCGCATAAATCTTTAGCTCTGTTCTTCAACTTGTTTGATCAGATCTGTATGAAGACTTCTTATCTTCACCAAGAATTCTCTTTAGAATCCTCTGTTATTCTCCCCCAATTCATAATGAATTAGCTTGTCTCTCTTATAGACATGATTTCACCATTTCTGAGTCCATGTATTTCTTATTCTTGACATGATCCACAATTCTTTCCATTCTTGCTTTAGTTTTATCCTGTAGATTTCTCCTTGACAACTGTTATAAAACTAGCATTAATCTCTAGCTTATCTATAGCATTTAACTGGTCGATGAAAACAATGTAATAAATTAGTTAACTCCATATTTAGCTCCTTCCAGCTAAGTCTTTTTTTGTTTTTGAACTTTAGTTCATATATGTGTTTAACTCCTTGTTTGCTCGGTCTTGACTTCAGTTGTCCTCGGGCATCTCTGTCCTTCAGGGTTGTCTGTCTGTTGGGAAATACTATGACTTTTAGTTCTGATTTGGTATCACTTTGGTTCTACTCGGTAATGATTTCTCGGGTATCATCTTGAGTATCATTGTGACTCTTCTCGGGGTTCTCTATCTATTGGTGTGCACTGTCCGTCGGTGTTTGTTGTCACTTGTGCATACTAAACTTTTATGCATTACCGATAACATAACATTTATCTCTTTGGTTCTTTGAAGTCTTTCACTATATGTAATATAACCAATCAAATTATATCAAGTTGACATCAATCATAATCTAATACATTAGCTGATTTAATGTCTTGCATTAACTTTCTGTAGCTTGGTGATCATCAACTTAACATCTTCAAACATTCAATCAGTTATAGTTCATCACAAGGTAACCAAATTTTGTGTCAAGTGTTATCGATGTTTATTTCTTTTCTATTCCATGCATGAAATTAGATTAGACAATCTAATAAAGGATCAAAGAGAATAAGTTCTATTGGTTCCTGATTCACCCCCCCTCTTTGTTATTTAGCCTCAATATATTTCCAACATAGTCATGTTGATGAAGAAAATGATGACTCTCAGGAGGATGTGTTCAGTAAAGATATGCACTATCATACATCTAATGATCACTTATATGAGAAACCAGAGAAAAGCATCCAAGGAGGTATACCTGAGCTCTCTATATTCATGAATTCATTATTTGAAAAAGTAGAAGAAAGTATGCCTGAAAATAATCTAAATTTTTCGAAGTATTATATACATAAATTATAGAAGAAAATAAGACAATAATATGTTGTGATGTAAATAAAGAAGATAAAGTATTTTGGGAAAATACTCTAGGAGATAACCTTAAGATATGTTCTAATTTTCTATATGGGGGAAATAAAATGTTTTCAAAATATGAGGAGAGTATTAAAAGAAAAAGGAGGAAACATATTCACCCAAAATATTTTCATAAAGTGGAACCTACTTTTAGTCATAAATAAAAAAAGGAATATTAAAAAGGGCATAAATGGAGGTAAAAATCATGGTGAAAGTCCTTTTAAGGTTAAACCAAAATATTATTTCACAGATTTTAAAATCTTAGGGTTGCTAAATAATAGTGTTCCTAGGAGAAGTAAGTACCAAATTTGTGATTCATCAAGGAAGATAAAGGAAGATCTTGTAACAATGTGTGAAGGAGGATGTAAACATAAAAATCTATTTTTGATTCAGAGGTTCAAGATCAGGTTGTTTAATCGAGATATAACGTATAGTAATATGAAAGGTGGAATTATGGATGAGGATATTTTCAGATGGATTACATCTCTCTAGAATTAAAACAAGATTTTTGACAGAGGAAAGTCTAATGTTCACCATTTGGGAGGTCTGAAGCTACCAAATTGAATTCAGACAAGGATCTATGGGAGGGAGTATTTCTAACCTTTAGAATAGAGTTTTCCTTATTTCTGTTCTATGGTTTTTTCTTTTTGTTTGTTTAGTGATAATCTAATGGTATGCTTCTCAAGAGATAACTAGGATCTCGCTATGTTCGCATAAAAATATACGTCCCCGAAAAGAACCACTGTTAGAACATAAATTTTCAATTTATACATTGTTCCCTTAAGCCTTTTTTATTATAATAATCATGTATTCTCCTTAATATTTTCATATGTTACCATGCATTTCAATCATAATTATAGTTAGTCCTTGTTTTCTGTGTATAGGATTGATCAGGCGATATCATGAAGAATGAAAAATGCAAGAGGCACATGAGTTGCTACGACTTTGAGAGAATGAATGCTTTGTGAAGGTCATAGTAGTAGAACTGTTATAATGCACTTATCTCACATTTCACGTGTTAATAAATAACTGGTTTTTTTCATATGTAAACAAGCATAGATTAAGTTTCCAAATATAGTGGGCTTTTGGTGAGCCAGTCACTCAAAATGGCAAGTTGGATAATGGTGTAGGCCCAAGTGCTGATAAGGAAATTTTGTGGGCCTGCATAGGTAAGATTGGTGGATGGAGATAACTAGATAAATTAGAAGGTCCCCCATGGCAGTCAATCGCAAGCGCGCGAGTTAAATTTGTGGTTAGTAAAAGAAGACAAGATCTAGCGACAACAGTTGGTTGCTAGGTCGCAACGGTTAATGACAATAATAAGAAAGTGTAGCAAACTGGAAACAATTGTTGTTGCTAGCTCACGAGATTGGATAGTGGTTAAGGAAAAATGACTAGAGATAGTGACAAAATCTAGTCATGATCTCGTTGGTTAAAACTGCAGTTGGCAAATTAAGGCACAGACTAGCGAAACAGATTAGTCGCCAGCTCACGAGTTTAGTGAGCGGTCAAGCATTCAAGTAGAGAGTTAGCGAGTATGTGACACATGGCACAAAGATGGATCTTGGTTGGATGGAGTCAGATGGAAAAATATCAATTAAAGTTCTATGTTTGTCTTCAAATATTAAAATAATGCATACGTTATTCAAGGAAAATCATAAATACATGCACAAAGCCAAGGCTATCAGGATTAGAAGAAGAGTAAGGGATTTCCTAGAATTCCAAAGCATGATCAGGAATAGAAGAAAATTAGTATGATTCGCAAAGGATGGGGCCCACATTTTCAATGATGCATAAGAAAGATGATGCAGGAGCATCCTGGGTGTAAGGGCAATCTTGCATCACCCAAAAATATGTGTTTTTCTATTCAATAAGGGCTATTTTGTACAAAGCTGCTATTTTTGGAAACTTACTATTTTTAGTAAGTTGGTCGTTTGAACTCAGGATGTTCTAATTTTCTAGGTGAAGGTTCATCTTAGTCATATAAGAATGCCAATTGAATTTCATTGCTAGATCATCTGTATTGGCGAGGTTATTAAGGATTTACTATTGAGATTTTAGGGTGCAAAACCTTTGAGCTCAATTTTCAGGACCTTAGAGGCTCCGGATCGAGGTTGAACCCCTGGATGAATTGTGCTTTGCTAGTCAAGCACTGTAGATCACGATCTCCCCTTTCCGGAAAGTGGTTATAATATCCAATCGGAGCTACGGTTCAAAATTTATGGCTTCCAGAAGTTGGGCTACCTAATCTCATGTTTTGTAAATATTTAAAGCCGACCCTTTTGTAATAAAAGTGAAAAATAAT
>MU225897.1:306760-318087 GCA_018584345.1 Thuja plicata
GGGGGTAGGGGTGATGATGGAGGTGATGATCCTGGCCCTGGGGGTGCTGGTGAAGGGGTTAGGAGCAGAGGTGGCTAGAGTGGGGGTCGTACTAGTGCTCCTAGAGTTGATTTGGGTGCCATTTTGGAGGAGGAGGAGGCCATAGAGGAGGAGGCACACTAGTTAGTTTGGAGGGTGTGCAAGCGGAAAACTGCAATTTTGGCTCTGAGACATGAGGATCAAGTTATTATTGAGGATATTGATGTGGAGATTGCCGATATAGATGTGGAGGCTCTAGATGAGCAGAGTGCAGAGACAAGTTCCTCTGGGGATAGTGGTAGTACTAGGAGCAGCACAGGGGAGAGTTCAAATGATTCTTTGGTTCTCAGGCAGAGAGGAGGTGACGGACTGGGAGGCCAAGCGGAGGAGGGGGATATGGATGTGGCTATGGGTGGTATGGACGATTATCCCTCAGAGGTGGAGCACCTCACCTAGTAGGTTTAGGATCTTTAGGCCCATCTTGCTATATCTAATGCATGTGCTATTGCTTTAGAGGCTCGGGTTACAGCAGTTGAGTCCCGAGAGCGACAGGCTCGAGCCGAGGTCTGCTCCTTCATAGATAGTGTATAGGATGTTGCACACAGAGATATTCTGGATAGGTATTATAGATCTAGGTGAGATTCTTAGAGGGAGATTGAATACTGGAGATGACATTATGAGGGTGTAGTTCCTGCAGATCAGAGAGTGCCTAGCTACACCGCTTCCTAGAGATCGAGCCAAGCCCAGCGATCCTAGAGTAGTGGTATTGGAGCGCCCAGTTCATCTCATAGATGACCTTCTGATATGCCACCCCCTCATCCACCTCCTGGTGAGGGTGGGGGCAGCACATGTTGATTCCCTTATGTATGATGTACCATTTTAACAGTGATGCCATTGTATACACGCCGAGCAGTACCATTTTTGTATCCTGATACACTAACATTTATTGATATACATGTCGATTACCTTCTTTGATCAGACTTGCGACTCTTCATAGTACTTAGATATTTTGATTTATATGAGATGCATCTAGTGTTTTTGATGTGATGTGCAATGGTTTACTTTTCTATATGTATGATTGTACTTGATTTGGTGGTTTAGATGATGAGATGTATATGCAATGTGTTTCTATTATGCAGACTCATATATGGATGATTTACTTTTCATATGATATTGACATGTCATGCAGGATGGTGTAAATGAGATGCATGTTTATATGAGATGCTTATGGATGCATGTGTTTTTATGATTTATCGTGTATGCAAACTACCATGTTGTTGTTGTTTTTTTTACTTTTCTGATGCACTTAATGAATGAATGCAATCTACTATGCACAAAATATCTGAGTAATGCATGTGTTAGTTAGAAAGAAGTTAGTTTGGATAGATGTTCTCTGAGATTGATCTAATAGAATGTAATGATAGAAAAGTTTTCTTTTTGCATTTTTGGATAGTTATGATCTGATAGAAAGGATGAATGTCCCAAGTCGCTTCCCCTATTTCTAATATTTATCGTCATTGCATCTTTTTTTTGTATTTTCTGATATTCTGAAAGAGTATCGAATGATCTAGATCACATACCACCTAGATACCGCCATGACCTCTTGATAGCGGAAGGAGTAGAGAGATTGAATAGAAAGAAACTCATAGCGCACCCAAATATTGACTATCTGGGTTCGACTATGTTCCCTGTTTGAAAAGAAAGAGAGCCAAAAGCACCCAGATATTGACCATCTGGATACTGCTTGTCCTTTGAATTAATCTATAACAAAGAAACCAAGATAGAACTCCTATGTACCCAGAGTCCATTTGGATAACACCATGAGCTCTTGATTTCTGAAAGGGAAAGCCAAGCAAACAAGATAGAACTCCTACGCCCCTAGAGCGCATCTGGATAGCATCATGAGCTCTTGTTTACAATGTAAAAGGGAAAGACCATAGAAACCAAGATAGAACTCCAAAGCAACTTAGAGTCCATCTGAATATTGCTGTGAGCTCTTGATTCTATAAAAAAAATAAGAAAAATAAAAGAGAAGGAATGTACAATTCTTTCCTAGGGTTAAGCTCAGATCGTGGAACTGCATGGCTGCCAGATAAGTGACAGCGCCTACCGCATTTATCCTAAATCATCATGGCCCTGAAATTGAAGTGAACATTCAACAAACAACAATCAAAGAAAATAAGTCATGATCTATCATAGCTACTCTCCTCACATGGTGGATACTGGAGTAGCGTAAGAACATAACCATGAAATATAGACTGACATCTGACTGACTTAATTGACCTACTCAACATTTTTGTATGGTTCCTCGATGCAATTGGATTGTCTTGATTGGCTCAAAATTTTTGTATAGGCTTGATTGGCTTGATTGCTTTGATCATGTTGGCAGCTGATCAAGCTGTGTTAGATGGGCCCCATGCTTGTTTGCAAAGCTCATGATTGTGATAGTATTGATTGATAGATTTGATTTCTATGATCATGTTGGCAGCTGATTAAGCTATGTCAGATGTGCCCAATGCTTGTTCACAAAGCTCATGATTGTGACAGTTGATAGTTTGGCTTGGTCGCCTGTTGCTTGTTGGTTGAATTGATAGATTAATAAAGTTGTGTCAGATGATCCCAATGCTGATTCACAAAGCTCATGATTGTGACATTAGATTGACTGGGCGTGCTTGCCCCTTGCTCTCTTGATAATCGAGTTGGTTTTATTGCTTTGGATTTTGCAATTTTTTTGGATGTTTTTGATGAAGATTGATTTTCTCTTGATTTTTGATCTTTTTAGGATTTTTCAAGACATTTGGAATCACCCCCTAGTCTGGTGGACCAGTATTAACCATGGGTAAGTGCTTGGTGCTCATGGGGTTTTGTGCTTCTAGATATAGCTTTGGATAGTTAGTCTGCATTTCTAAGTGTGCTCAAAATTTTGGAGCTTATTGATGGTGAAGTTGGATTTGAACACTTGGCCCTTGTTTTCCAGGTTTTCACCAAGGTACATACTCAATAGCGCTTGATTGCCAGGTTTTTACTGAGAGAGAGATTTTGTTTTCTCTTTACTTTTTTCTTTTTTTCTTTTTTTGATTGTCACCAAGGTGCCTGATTGCCAGGTTTTCACCAAGGTAACTTTTGTATTTTTTTGATTTTTTTTGGTATTTTCTAGATATGTAGATAAATTCCTTAACCATAGAGACCTTTAAGGGTAGAACCTCTTCAGGTGCATGTTTTTTATGTATCCGAGGAGCTGATCGCCTTTGGGTGTTGCTAGTATGAATGCCCCACTCTGAGTAGAGCTGATAATAACAAATGGTCTTAGCCAGTTAGGCTTGAACTTACCAGGTTTGACTCACTCTACTTGATTCTTTTGATTTTCCATGAGGAGAAGGTCTCCTACCTAAAATGTTCATGGCTTCACCTTCGTATGATAGTTCCTTCTGAGGTGATTTTGATAGCCTTGTAAGTGGTCGAAGGCATGCTGCCTTCTTTCATCGAGTAACTCTAGTTCGCTGAGCCTCGCTACTCTATAGTCTTTGTATGAAACTAGGTTCTTCAATGATATCCTCAGGGATGGGATTTATACTTTGAGGGGTAATACTACCTCTAATCCATAAACTAGGGAGAAAGGAGTTGCTCCTGTAGGTGTTCTCACACTAGTTCTGTATGCCCATAATGCGTGACTAAGCTGTAAATGCCAGTCTCTCCCTGATTCGTTCACTATTTTCTTCAGGATTTTCAAGATTGTTTTATTTGTAGCTTTGGCTTGGCCATTCCCTTGAGGGTAGTAAAATGAGGAGAATCCTTGTTTGATGCAGAAATGTTCACATAGGTCTTCAACATCCTTGTTCTGGAAAGGTGTACCATGATCTGTCAGGATTGTTTGGGGTATCCCGTATCGATAGATGATGTGGTTAAGTATGAACATCGCTATTTGCTTTCCAGTGATGTAAGTGAGGGGAATTTCCTCCACCCACTTGGTGAAGTATTCTATTGCTGCTATGATGTACTTGTGTCTATTTGCTAAAGAAGGTGTAATTTTGCCTACCAAGTCAAATCCCCACATTGAAAATGGTCATGGTGATGTGATGGGATTTAGTTCCTGGGCTGGTGCATGGATGAGGTCTCCATGAATTTTACACTGTCTACACCTTTGAACATGCTTGTGTGCATCTGTCTCTATTGTGGGCCAATAGTATCCCATGCAGATTATCTTCTTAGTTAAGCTATTGCCACCTCCTTGGGTTCCACAAATTCCTTCATGTACCTCGTACAAAGATTTCTGGGATTCCATGGAAGTGAAACATCATAGTAACGTTCCATCTAGTCTTCTTCTATATAGAGTAGTCAAGAGGATGGTATACCTAGAGGCTTGGTGAATGAGGGCTTTTCTCTGGTTCCTAAACAAGTTTGGGGGTAAGACATTGTTTTGGAGATAGGTATAGACATATTGGTACCATGGGGATTCATGACCAACAAGGACACATAGAAATTCTATGATAGATGCCTAATGTGATGGCACCAAGAGTTTCTCCACTAGAAACTAGAATTTGGTATCGTTACCTGGCATATCAATCAGTGATGCTATAGTAGCCATCGCATCTGCTGCTTTGTTTTGTGCTCTTGGGACTTGCTCAAAGAGAATGTAATGAAACTTGGTGCACAGTCTTTCCATCTATGCTCTGTATGGTATGAGCTTCTCATCTTTGGTCATATAATCATTGTTAACTTGACTAATGACCAACTGCGAATCACCAAAGACACTAAGGTTCTTGATTCTCCATTGAATTGCTATCTTTAGACCGATGACCAATGCTTCATATTTTGCTATGTTGTTGGTGCACTGGAAGTTAAGTCTGAAAGACTTTGGAATTGTATCATGATCTGGAGTGATAAGAACTATCCCTACCCCCACACCATGGTTCATACATGATCCATCAAAATAAAGTTTCCATACCTCGATTGCCGATTGTAGTTTCATGATAGATTCGTTAGGAAAGTCAGAGATAATAGGCTGGTGCTCTTGAATTGGTGCCTCTGCTAGTTTATCTTCTATCACTTGTCCTTTGATATCCTTTCTATCTATGTACTCAATGTCAAACTTGCTTAAGATCATTACCCACTTTTCCAGTCCTCCTGTGAGCACTACTTTTCTTAGGAGGTACTTGAGAGGATCAATATGTGCGACCAATTTCATTTGGTGACTCAACATGTAGTTTCTTAGCTTCTGGGAAGTGAAAACAACTGCCAGGCATGACTTCTCAATTGGCGTATATTTTAGCTCATATCCAACCAAAGTCCTGCTTAGATAGTAGACGACCCTCTCTTTTCTTGCATCATCATGTTGTGCCAAGAGTACACCTAACACTGATTTTGTCGCTGAGATATATAGAAGAAAAGATCTACCTTGTACTAGTGGTACCAATATAGGAGATTTAAGAAGGTAGTTTTTGAATATCTGAAATGCATGTTTGCATTGCTCTATCCATATGAACTTGATGTCTTTATGTAATAGGTGTTGGAATGGGTGGCACTTATCTGCCAGTTGAGCTATGAAGCATCTGATCGATTGGTGCCTTCCTTGTAACCCTCTTAGTTGTCTTAGCACTAATACATTTGGTACCAAATTGCAACGGCAGTGCCATTGCAGTTTTTCCATCACAACCTTGTCGTTGTCGCAATTGCGACAGTCTACCGTCGCAATTACGACGACGACAAGGTTGTGACAGAAAAACTGCAACGGCACTGCCGTTGCAATTTGTTACCAAATGTATTAGTGTAGGTTTGATGGTGGAGGCATGTCCAATATTGCTTTGACCTTTGTTGGATCCACTTCGATTCCACTGTGTGATACTATGAATCCCAGTAATTTTCCTGCTGTGACACGGAATGCACACTTTTTTGGGTTTAAACGGACTTTGAATTCTTGCATTCTATCAAAGATGGGTCCCAAAACCTATAGATGATCCTTTCAAAGTATTGATTTGGCTAGTATGTCATCCATATAGTCTTCCATTGTCTTGTGGATGAGATCATGAAATATAGTCGTCATAGCCCTTTGATATGTTGCTCTGACATTCTTTAGACCAAATGGCATGACATTCCAACAATATGTTCCCCAAGGACATGTGAAAGCTATTTTTTGTTGGTCCTTTGGTGCGATCCTTATTTGATTGTAACTTGAAAATCCATCCATGAGTGATAGCATTTGATGTCCGGCAGTTAGGTCTACTATCATATCAATGTTTGGTAAAGGAAAGTCATCCTTGGGACATGCTATGTTGAGATCCCTAAAGTCTGTGCAAATTCGTATCTGACCACTATTATTTGTAACTGGTACCAAATTAGATATCCAGTCCATGTATGGTATAGGTCTAATGAATTTAGCATCCAGGAGCTTTTTTAGTTCTTCCTTGACTAGCAATGCAACGTGGGGATGCATCTTTCTCAGCTTCTGTTTGATAGGTTTGGAGTTGGGTAGCAATGGGAGATGGTGTAGCACTAGTTCTGGATCTAATCCTGGC
The DNA here is from genome assembly GCA_018584345.1 of Thuja plicata. Taxonomy (NCBI): domain Eukaryota; kingdom Viridiplantae; phylum Streptophyta; class Pinopsida; order Cupressales; family Cupressaceae; genus Thuja; species Thuja plicata. The sequence goes on from MU225897.1 coordinate 313,291, forward strand.
ATATCTGAGTAGGACCATGTGAAATTGATCATTCTTGCCTTGAAGAAACTGATGAACTATTTTCTCTCCTTAGGAGTGAGTGATTTCACCAAGTATATGTTCCTTAGGTTCTTGTCATCCCCAAGTTGATTTCCTCTTCTTCTTCTACTAATAATGCTGATTTCTCCTCTGTTAAGGGGAGGAGTTCTTTCTTTCCATCTTCTAGTGCCTCAGTGAGGTTTTCACTAGAAGATATGTCTTCTTTTATCTTTTTATTCTTTTGTTCTTTTTTCTTTTGTGGACTGGAAAGAGGATCTTCCTCCCTGAAATATGATGCTTTGTCTAGGTTAATGGAGAATCATGCCTTGTGATCTCTTGACGGAATGCCTTCCCTTAGTCCCATGAAATGAGCTATCACCTCGTCATTCTCAAAGACATCTAGATTAGGTGGCCCTTGTTGATCCCACTCTATAAGCTCAGGGTGTACAAGACAGACACTTTCACAACTATTTGGCTCAAGTTGACTGAATGGGACTACTGATATGGGGCCTACAAAATTGGATTGTGATGTGGATGCACCACTTGAGGTTTGATAAATGACATGTTTGTCAATGCAGGGTTGTTCGATAATGGTCAGTTGGTCAAATAGGTCTGCTAGATTTATGATAATGTCAGCCCAAGGGGAAAAATATGGGATTGACGGTTCAGAGTTGTGGAGGGTTCTCCACTCATACTCATGGGAGCCAATCTCAATGGAATGTTCATCCGATGTCTCACTTCCTTGGTTATCGTCGATTGCTATGTGTAGGTTTATCTGGGATTGTGTGGTTCCCTCTTTGGTGGGCAACAATTGCACTAATATGTTTCTTATTAGTACATACTCTGTGTTGTGCCCCCGGTGCATCTCTGCTATTTTCTCTTGAGTGACTTGAATGTCTTGGATCACAGGACTAGTGCTTTGTTGTCCATATCCCAAACCTCTTGTGTTTCTCTAGGTAGGTGGAAGAGGCAATTTGTATATTCCTTGTTGTCTTGCCCCCAGCCTAGTTGTACCATCATACCCAAATCTTTGTATCATTGTGTAACCATTACCGCAGTTTGAAAAAGGTAATGGAGGCCGGATTGTGTCAGGGGAATCTTGGTATAACCAGGTATTGATGTTTTGTTCAAAAGGATTTTATTTCACTATGTCTCCCCACCGTACAAAGGTTGTTGGTGGATATCTAAATAGAATAGGCTGTGGATTTTCTATTACAATAATAGGTTGTGGCATGCCATGAGTTCTTGGGCTTTGAGGCATGTGCATGATGGTAAAATCTTCTTCATATCTGTATTCACCACAACCCTTGTCCATGATGTATATCTTGCCTGCTTTTTGTGTGATATCTTCAAGTTTTGAATCTGAAGATGATGAGATGCTTGCATCTTGTTTAATGACTATCTTTCCTGCTACTCATGTGACATCCTTGGGATTTGAATCTGAAGAGGATGGGATGCTTGCATCTTGTTTTGATGGTACCTGGTTATCAGTGCTGATTTGGACCGCATTACAATATTGGAAGGGATTAGGATCTCCCTCTATGATGATCTCCTTTCCCTGGTGTGGGAACTTGATGCATTGATGGTATGTCAAAGGTACAACTTGCAATTCATGTATCCAAGGTCTCCCTAGTAATATGTTGTATCCCAACTCAAGGTCTAAGATTTGGAAGGGTGTGTTTTTGACCACAGGATCAATGCGAACATGTAGAATGATAATACCCTTAGAGGACCTTTCCTCTTCATCATAGGCTCTGATATTTATCCTCCTTGTGACATCAATGCTTGATTCTGAATATCCCAGTTTCTTGATTAACTTTAGAGTACATATGTTTAACCCAGCTCCACCATCAACAAGGACCCTATAGACAACACTTTTGTGGATCTGGACAAGTAAGTGTAGAGGATCATTATGCAGAGGTTTATGCGGTGGCACATCACATTTTATGAATGTGGCATGTTTTTTAGCTGCTATATGGTTGACCATCATTTGGAAGCTCTCAGGTGTTATGTCCCTTAGGACAGATGCATTCTGAAGGGCTTGCTCAAGTGCCAGTTTATGTTGCAGAGATATGCGCAATAGGTCAAACATGGAGATCTAGGTAGGTGTGCACTTTAGTTTGTCCACTATGCTTGTTTGTGGATCCGAGTTTGCTATAGGATTGGCCAATGTAGTAGTTGAGGATGGTACTCCTTGCAAGATGACTTTGGCATGATGCGTTGTTACAACACAATTGTTACCTTGGTCTTTGATAATGATTATAGCCACATGGCTATTTGAAGGATTGAGGCAATCGATAACATTATCACTGTTGGAATACGTATAGTTAACTTGTTTTGTTTGTCCACCAGAACCTAAGTCTTTTCCCTTATTGTGATCATGAAAAGTATCATTGAATATAGTGTGATCGGTTGTGCTTTGGTTTGAGTATTCATCACATCGATGATCCCTGTGTCAATCAGATCTTGGATAGCATGTTTCAATCGGTAGCAGTTGGCTGTTTTGTGCCCTTTCACCCGATGAAACTCGCAGAAATATTTGTCATTATACCACCTTGGTTTGTTTTCATCTTGTTCAAAGTCTCTGATTTCTAGGAGAGTGATAGTGTTTGATTGTATCAACTTGCGTAAAGCTGACTCTATTGGCTCTCCCAATGGTGTGAAATCTCGTTGTTGGAATTGAAATTGTGGTTTGTGTTGATTCTATTGTTGACTGTTTGACATAGTGGCCGCTTATACAGGGGGAGGTTGGTTTTGGGTGTATGCTTGTTGAGTTGGCCCTATGGTTTTTTGGTTTTCCACAGGTGCGCCTTGTAGTGACACCTTGGGTTGTGCATAGTTGACTGTCTTCACATCAATGACACCATTGCTAGTGACATTTTTGTTTTTTTTCCACCACTTAACTTTTTCCGTTGCATTCTTATTTGTATTTGTTTGTGTGGGATCTACAAGGATTCCTCGTTTGACTAAGTTATACTCACAACAGACTCCTCTTTCGATGAGTTGTGTGAAGTTTGGAGCTAACTGTAACTCTGTTGTGAATGACATGTCTGGAATTAGATTTTCAACAAACATGACTATTAAGTCTTGTTCAGGTACATCATATGTTATTCAGTTTGTCATATTCCTCCATCTCTATAGGAATTTCACAAAATACTCTCCATCTTTCTGTTTGATATTGCAAAGGTCCTTGATGCTAACCTTGCGCTCGATGTTATGATGGAAGTGAGCTATGAAATTTTCAGCCAATCCTCCCCAAGACTGAATGCCATGAGGTAGATGTGAGAACCATTCCATTGCTGGTCCGGCCAAGCTTTGTGGGAACATTCATATTAGATATGTCTCATTATGAGCGACTTCAATGCAACTAGCAAAAAACCCTTGGATATGCTCAATAAGGTTGGTATTGCCCCTATATTTGTTGAATTTTGGTACCGAGAAGTGATTTGGGAATAGAGACATGTGAAGAGAATGATGAAAGGGGTATGGGTATAAATCCTCTATGGTATAGGATTTAGTTTTCCCTTGATTTTGCATATCCATCATTTGGGTTTGAAGGGTTTGCATTTTTTGCATTAACATGTCCCTTTGATATTGAGGCTGGTGTGTGGAGACATTCCTTTATGCTGTGGTGGGTATGAGGTTGCGCCTCTGTGTCCCTTGAGTAGGAACATAGGATTTCATCCTAGGGACTTGATATTGATTCCCCACAGAGTGATTTGTAACTGGAGGGACATGAGTAGCTCATGGAGGGTGTTGATGTGTTTGCTGTTGTGATGGAAACTGGGGTTGATAATGTTGGGGTAGCTATTGCTGTTGCTGAGGTTGGGTTTGAAACTGGGGTTGATGTCACTGAGGTTGGATTTGGGGCAACTAAAGCTGGGGTTTCTATTGTGGCGGTTGGGGTTGAGGCAATTGAAGCTGGGGTTGCTGTTGCAATGGTTGGAACTGAGGAAACTGAAGCTGGGGTTGCTGTTGCAGAGGTTGGATTGGTGTCAAAATGGGCAAAGGTGTAGCCTTGGGTGGGCCTTGACTATAAGTCATTCCTGCAGAGATGGATCCCTGCGGGCATAATGTGTTGATCCCAAGACTAGTGTGAATTGATTGCAATAGTGGCATAGTTTTAGAATAGTTGGTGTTTGGTGGGATGGAAGGCCTAGCATGAGAGCTTGATTGTCCTGACCATGAGGCCAAAGGTGGAGGCATACTAGTGACCATGGGTGCACTTAGTTGCGAGCCTGTCATGCTTTGAGTAGAAGATGTGTTGGCGTGGGTTGGGTCATTGGTTTTATTGGATATAGTCTATGTCAATGTGGGTAAGACCAATGGTGGAAAGATCTGAGACACAATAGGTAGTATGTGAGGAGGATGAGTAGTGTTTTGACCTGCGAGAGGGTTTTTGGGCCATATAGTTGATACACTAAATTCAGCAGGGAGTTTGACTCCCTTCTTTATTAGCATGGCCAAGTAACATTCAGGGTTCCTCTCTACAATAACATCAACTAATTTGGTGGAGTAAGCATCTTGTTCTACATCTTCAAGTTCTTCTTCTATGATATCTTGGAAAAAAGCTGCCCCACGGGGTTGTTCAATGAATAGAGCAAAACTGGTGTTCATGAAGGGATTGTTCTCTTGCTCTATTTCCCAAGTGAGGAAATGATTGATATATGACTCATCAGGTTGAGTTCTAGCCTTAGACCTTGTGTAAGGTCCTCCATGAGGTGTTTGAGACATAGTGTGGTCTAGGTTTTGTAACTAAAACAAGTGATATAAAGCAAA
>MU225897.1:318137-328828 GCA_018584345.1 Thuja plicata
TTGATATAACTTGATCTCAAAGTGGTGATGATAAAAGATAATATTTTCCAACCTTTGCCTTGGACAAAGTCAATTTGATAAAGATGATGATGTTTGATATGATGAGATCAAGGTATTTCTAGTCTGATCTTTTGAACTAACAATGCTTTGACAATAATCGTGCTTTATAGAGAAAGGGTAATATTTAATGTTGAGAGATTCACACAATGTTCTTCACATTTTCCTGGGATAGACACTAGTTTTGGACACCAAATGAAGAATTCTTTCAAGGTTTTAGGTCAAAATAGGAATATAGTATATTTGGTCAATTGCGGTACAATTTCACCGACTACGGTAAAAAAACTAGTCGATTGTGGTAGTTTATCACCAATTGCGGTAATAAACATGATGATTGCGGAAATAAATGAATCAACTATGGAAAACTTCCTTCAATTGCGGCACAATGCGGGCAATTGTGGTAAAGGAGGAACAATCTAAAAAAGACTAGAGGATAGGTATCACTGCTTGATATTTTTGAATTTTTCTAGAACAATGCTTCTAATTTGCAAGATAGTTGACATTGACAACCCTAGACTTTAACACGTTTGACTCGTTTTGAAAGTTTGGATATTTTTTTTTGCATTTTCAGAAACTGATCAAAGGAACAAGCACAATAGACACTATGTTTTGAAGAATGAAGACTGAAATTGTGTATGTTCTACAAATTTTTCAATTTGCAAGGTTATCATGAGGTCGCAACAATGAATAGTCAGCTTAATCTAGGTCAATGGCTTCATAATAGAATGTTATAGGCCCAATGCTTGAATGTCCATTATCTCACACAACAATTGTCATGCTACGAGGACATGAAGGTCCACGATGTAGGTGCCCGTGTTTTTGCCATTTCTAGGTATTGTTGCCGTGGAGTGAAGATCTCTTTCACTACACAAATACCATGGGACACATATGTTGGGATTCTTGGGGGAAATTGTGCAACCCCTTGCACTATAATAAGGTATCAGTTCAGAGGTAAAATGGGTTGGCCTCTAATTAATCAAGGTTGTAGTAAGGGTCTGTGGCATCTCTCCAATCGGTTTGTATGTGCGTGACTCACTTAAGAGCCTAGTTGACCATGCTGGCTCCTTAGAAATATTCACCTGATCCAAACTATTATCAACATGCCTCGCCTGAGCTTGGCTAGATAAGATAGAACTTTGGTTCACACCTTGTTTATATACTGATCTGAAGGATTACCGGTTTAAGGTCATTCTCAAAGGAAGAAGTGCTTTCCTCGGACAGGCCTTTCTAAAAAAGTATAAAGGTTTGTAATCTAACAGTTTGTGCAAGTGCACCCAAAACTCAAGACACAAGTTAAATCGATTAAGCTCCAAAGTTTGAAATGTGAACTAAGCTACACTACCATACAAGCACCAATGTTCAATTTTAAGCCCAAAAAGTAGGTGTTGATTGCTTGTTCAATTTTATTGCACCAAATTGAGAGATTATTTGCCTTTGTTCAATTTTAATCCTCACGTCAATTTTAAGACCAAATCCAAAATATGAGATGTGATATGTTTGCAAGCACTGTTCTTTTTAAACCCAAATCGACAAATGAATTCCTTTTAGTTTGCTTTGTTTAAACAGGTTAGTACCAAAAAAGGATTATTTGCAAAATGAGAATATACGCAACTTTGAAATAATGAATGATGCTTACCAAAACTTACCCTTCTCTGTCCTCTGTGATTTGATCCAATCCTGCATAGAAACTGAAAAAATGTCAAATTAGAAATAGATGGGCAGAAGATTTGGATCTGATATTGCAATATTTCTGCGATTGCAGCAAACTTCTGACAAGTGCGGTAAACTTCTGTCAATTGCGGTAAAGAACTTTCAACTGCGGTGAAATGCTATCAATTGCGGCATGGATCGGGCAACTATGGAAAAATTATTCAATTGCGGCATAGATCGGACAATTACAAAAAAGTACCTAAAAGAAGAAGATAGAAATAGACAGAATATTACTGCGAAATCCTGCAATCAATTGCGGTATTAAACCATTTGATTGCGACACAGTTTTTTTGATTGCAGTAAAATACCAGCAACTGTGAAATAATACAAATGTCAAAGAAAAGTCATATTTTTAAATTTACGACCGTACGACCGTGGTTGATCAATCTGGTTCTTCGTCTGCAAGAGATAGTTGGGCTGTTTGATTCATGCAGGGTTCACCAAAATGTACGCCTCCTTTTCATGATCTGTGTTTCCCAAGCTTTCCAAAGGCAAGGGTCAGTAGCAAATGTTTCACAATTTGATATGAATCAAATACGCAATACCACCAATAACAAATAACAATGAAATGTAATCAATAAAATATACAAGCAAGAGAAAGAAAAACAAATGAATGCAAACCCTACGATGCTCGAAGCTTCTATTGTTTTTCTCTACTCCTTCCAAAATGTTGTTCTTGATGCTCAGTATTGGCGGGACAACATCTATTACTTGAGAAGTGTTGAGAAGTTGCTAATTGAAATGGGTGTGTGATCGCAAGATGTCTTGAATGCTAGCACCAAACTGACGAAGTAATCGCACACAAGAGCTTGAAATCCTAGATCCTTCAAATGGTTATGAAGGGTTTATTATATAGGAATTGGTGATGAAATGAACAGTTGAGATCAATCCCAGAGATAGGGAGATGAACGGTTGAGATCAAAATTAACTGGAGATGTCCTCAGTAAACTCCACCTCTTCATTTGGTAAAGAGAAGATAGAGTTTGGTTGACTGAAGAGCAAATTAGGAGTTACCTTTTTAAACTGAAGAGGTGGGTGAAGTTACCCATGTGGACTGGAGAGATGGGTGGAGTAACCCATGTGATCTGATTGGAGTTATCTCTTTGAAGAGAACTAAATATTTAATTCATTTATTTTAATAATTGTTTTCAACATGTGAGATAATTGAATTATTTTTGATTAAAAATTGCTTTGTTTGATGAGATTAAATTAATTTATTTGCAATTAATTTAATTAGAAGAATTTAATTAGTAAGTTTAAATATTTGAATTTAAACTACAGGAAATTGAGTTTAATTAATTAATTAATGATAATTAATCAATTAAAGCTAATTAATTAAATAAAATTAATTATTTAATTAATTTTGGAAATTTGATTAGATGATTTGGGGAATGAATTTAGAGGAAAATAGATGATTAATTAATGATTAAAAAACCATTAATTAATAGATGAAAATTAGTGTTTTTAATGTAAAGTCACAAGCCTGTCCATTTTAGGGTGTCTACAGATATCTATTTCATAAAAATAGATGCCAAAATGTGTAGTCTTATGGAATAGTATTTTGAGTATGTTATAGTTTGACTATTAGGATAAAGATTGGTTATCAATTTTATTCTATCTTTTTGACCTTTCTAAGAAAATTTAAAATCAACAAGACTAACTACAATATAATTTAAAATTACTTGAACATACATAAGTCATTTGGTTGATAGTTTAAAAATGTCTCATAAGGTTATACATAGAATCGTAATGGTAAAATTTTATCACCTAAGAAAGAGAAGGAACTGGTTTGTTACTAATATTTGGAATTTGGTTAGCATTTGAATTTATAAAGTTTTTATTCATTTACAAATAATACATCATTATAAAGCATTCTTAGAATTTTCAAATATTTAGTAGTTGCGATATTCACAATTTGATCTATCTGAAGGATTCACTTTCCATATTGAGAGATCATCTAAGTTTTATTTGTATTATTATTTTCTCTAAAAATCCTCCAACCAACAGATTAAGGTTGATGTATAGGCCCACCCATCTTGGTTTTGCAGAGCCTAAAGTGCAAGTGAGGAGGATCATAATCGATCACTTCCGTTTATTGGCCAAGTAAGTTGGAAGATCCCTGAATTAAGTAGGAAAGCTTATAATATTTCCAATATGTTGATTTGGGAACCAACACACTCTTCTATGGCTCAAGACTTGGTTAACCTTGATTTATTTTAGCCTTCTATACCTCAACAAAATCAAACATATCATGACCATCTCTTTATATCATACTAGGCCTACAAGGTTTAAAATATTTTTGAATTTAGAAAACCTAAGGATGTTTTATCTCCTTTACTTGGACATGGAATTCTTCCTACACCACCTATACCACCTCTTCCTATTACTTACAAATGTGCACTTCTCAACCTATCTCTCAACCTAGTGTGGTTCCTTTAGCTCTTCCTCAAAAAAAAGAAAATGACCCGATGTTGATTGATCCTATTCCACCTCAAATTTATGGAAACACCAAACGTAACTGTTGTTAGAGATTTTTCTAGCAGAATCATAACAGATAAGCAACTAACCAAATCTATAACTCCCAACTCATGATTCTAACAAGACAAATGTTAATTGATGAGGATTAATCCTACTTCTTTTTTGAGCTCCACAGACTCAGGCGGGTGTACCTTAAATAGATTACCGCTTCTTAGAAATTATAAAAGTGGATTAGGGGTCACACTAATTTACCTATTTCCTTTTACTGTATCAATTAATAGAACAAGATGATTATGATCAATTTAACATAGAGCTTAATAAGCCAGAGCATGAACATTAAAATAGAAAATAACAGTAAAATAAGGATTCCCATCCTTGTTTTTAGAGTTCTTGACTCAAGAAGACCAACCTAAATGATTCACTCTCCAAGGAATCAACAAGTTGAATTGTATTCTTTAATACAACTAATTAAGCATGTATGTTATTTATAACAGAAAAGTAAATGATTTTTTGTCTTGATGTTGATGATGAATAACTACTTATCAAACCCTAGAATAGTGCCTAATCTTGGGCAAAGAGTCAGATGAGATATAAATTCATAACAAACTAATTAATGGAAGAACACATGTAGTTCAGATAGAGTGCTTTATAAACTGCCTTTTCATTCCCATACCCATGTTGTAGACCTTATGGCAAGACATATTGTCAATTAGTGTCAAAACACTTAGTCATTCAGTGTTTCCTGAGTATTCAGTATTGCTAGAGTATACAGTGTCGCCTGAGTGTTCAAAATTTATTGAGTATTCAACATCACCCGAGTGTTCAACATTGCCCAAGTGACAGTTTATCACTGAGTAGTCTTTTGGACCTAAGTGACAGTTTGAAGCTGACTTTGCATATATTGTTAAATATAATTTTGTTTATTGCAAGCCGACTTATAGAGTTATTTTTTGGATAAAGATATATATGAAAGATAGTTTGTTTTATCCAATATGCAGAATATATGAGAAGTAATGAATATGATTATGTGAAGAGTATGCATGCATAAGGCATGTGAATGGTAGTTTTATTTAAGTGCAGAAGTATTTAGGACATCAGAGTCTGATCTATCACATTCAAGCGATCATTTATATTCAAAGGATCTTATTCAAAAATCACAGTTGCACAAAGAAAATCATCAACTGGTTCATTCTCAGAGGTGGATCAGAAAAATCCTTTAACAAGGTGGACCTAATAGTCCTTTCTTTAAATCTCTTAACCGAGTTGCATTACTTATTGTATTGTACAAAATAATTTAACAAGGTGGACCTAATAGTCCTTTGTATACTCCTAACAGGGAAGACCATTAGAAGTGGTCATTGTAAGCTCTAACATGCTAAATTTATACTGTAATACTAAATCTTATGGGTATCATCCCCACCCCAGTTTTACTTTCTTTTGGAAGGTTTCTGGGTAACCAAATATTGTTTTATGTGTTCTGTATGATTCTTTACTTTCAAGTTATTGCATACAAACAAATAAGTTAATCTAATTATGGATTAAAAGGATTAAGTTTTATTGGTTCCTGATTCACCCCCCCTCTCAGTCACTGGGCACATCATATAATTCCAACAATTGGTATTAGAGCGGTGGTTCTCTTATCAGAAGTTTAACAACATGAGAAAAGATCAGAGGATATGGAAACATATAGACTAGAGAAAGCCATTGAGAATGAAAAGATAGATCTTAAAGTGGCATGGATCAGATCATAATACTTAAGGAGAAAATCTTTCCCTAAAGAGAAGAAAATAATTAGCAATGCAGATGAATGGAAAGAACTATATAGAAGAAATAATTGAAGAATTTTGCAAAGACAAAAGCTCAGAAGAAGCTGATGTAGCGATTGAAGAATTTCTTGCAAAGAATCTCAATTTACATGAAGAAGTCATAAAGTTAAAAAGAGAACATGAAGTTCACTCAATCAGAATGTGTGAAGTCATGGAACTAAAGAACAAAGAAGAAGATGATAGAAATATAGAACAAGAAGATAAAATATTGATGAGTACAAGATTAGGAGAAAAAGAAAAAGAAATCCAACACTTTTCACTTCAGCAAGCTGATTTGGTAAGTCAACTCATCAATGCAACACAAGAAGTTGTCAATCTAAGGACAGAAAAGGAAATACTGTAGAATGATCTCAATACTGAAAAACAAAGAAATGAAAGTATAATGAATTCAAAAACTAGCATGGAATAGACAATAGAACTCAGACATCATGGACAAAATGGATTAGGTTATACTGAACAAGGTGAATCCTCACATCAAGGAGCTAAAAGGAACAACAAACCTACATTCAATCATTGTGGTAAGACAGTGCATACATCAAATAAATTTTGGAGCAATGGAAAGTCAAAATTTAATGGTAAATGCTACAGTTGCAACAAACATGGACATAGAGCAAGTGAATGCAAAGTGAAACCTATGTTTGAAGGGAAATTCTACAAATGCAACAAACAAGGCCATAAATCTTCCAAGTGGAGAAGTAAGAAATGGAATCCTGCTGAACAATTAGCCAAGATAATTTTTGGTTGGGATTACAAAACTTGGTACAAATGTTGTCACTGTGATGAATATAAACACATTGGTGCAAATTGTATGAAGACTCACTTCATAAAATAGATCCTACTAAGAGATGTTATGTGTGCAAGCAACTCGGTCATCAAAGCAAGAACTGTATGAACACAAAAAAAGTTGATACTGGTTTTGAGAATGTTAAAGCCAAAGTCTCTGAAATTAGAACTTAGATGAACAAGAAATGGGTAAGGAAATCCTTAGATAATTCAGATCAAAGCAATGAAGGATTTAATGACACCCTAAATAGTGAGATGGGTGGATCTATCATTATAGAATAGGAAAATAAGGAGATAACTGGAACTGTGCAATACAAGCCATCCTACATCAGTTCCTAATAAGAAATATTGTCCATATCTGCATATTGATACATGAGGACATATTGTATTTCAACCCAAGTTATAATGTTAGTTACACTCGAGTCACTCTAGCTCACCCAAGCTGAGTCAGGCAATATTGATAATTGGAAAGTTAGTTTCACCCGAGCTTCTGATTGGATCTTGGAGAAACACTCGAGTCACGCCAGCCATTATGTACGCAGCATTTAATGAAATACTCTAATGGTTGAAAATATTTTATAAATGAAGGATTGTAAAGAGTATTTCTTACAAAGCTTTCAGTTTACAATTCAATTTAGAGCCCTTAGTAATTCAGTGTGAATTCATGATTGAAAATGAAGTTTGATCATTTTGTTTGAAGCAATATGGCATCCACTTCCAGTATCAAGGTCAAGAAAGGTTCTGAGATGCTATTAAGGAATGAAATTTGTGATCCTATGGTGTTCAAGCTTCATCTGGAAGTTGCAAAGGAGATAGACCCTATGGGATCTCATTCCCTAATTCCTCCAAGAGTGTTACTGGTTAACGACATTAACAACTTCTATCACTGAAACATACAAGAGCTTGCAACCGGTGAGATGAATCAAGCATATGATAAATTATGTACTGACAAGAATCTGAAGCCCAAGCATAAACACCCAACCCTTTCGAGTTGAAGAGTTATATGACTGAACACTTATTTAAGGCAGTATCTATTCCCTGGAAGAATGAAGTACAAATTGAAAAAGATATAAGGGAAGAGACATTGAATCGGGTCATGCATGCAATGAAATGCAAAGAAGTAAAAGAGGCCTTGAGAAAATATGAGAATAATCACACTCCTAGATTTAGGGCATTCCAAATATTGAACAAGAATAGAGAAGATGTAGCTCAGCGTACCACATTAGTGTGGAAATCAATATTTGAGATAGTAGAAGGCAATGTGAAGGAAGAAGTACTGAGTACAGACCATCCAACACAAGGAAATGATGATAATCTACCTGAGGTACATACTATTGAAGAGTCCAACATAGAGAAGATTGTAGTTGAGGTAATGGCATCACTACCCCAATCACCTATACACGATATAGTACCTCCGAGCAAAGACACGGTTGCACAATATACATCTAAATAGACAAAGACCGAGAAACATGCTCCTCTTACTACTGATACATGCACACCCAAGTCACATAAAGGAAAGGTAGATATTTCTACTATTAATATTGATTCATCAGTAAATATTGATCAAAAAATTAGTACTGTAAAGGTCAATGACCTGATTGGATTGAATACTGAAGCAAAGGATGAAGTAGGTAAAGGTAAGGAAATTGTTCTTTCACCAAGTCCTAAGTCAAAGGCAGTAATTAATGATGAGAAAGATCTAGATAAATAAATTGTGATTCCTAATTGGGATCTATCCAACCTATCTGTAGAAAAAATGGATATTTTGCGAGAACTATGGAAGAAAAGAGCCACACAGCAAAAACTCTGAAAGGAAAGACAAAGGAATAAAGTACTTAAAGATGTCAAAGGCATATTTGTAGATGCATTGCAGATTGAAGTCAATAAGAGTGACTCAATAATGGACCAACTTGTTGAAATTGTCCAAAAGTTCAACACAAATATGAATGGTCAACAAAATTTACTTGAGAAGGCAGAGAAGAAATTTGAGAACAAGGTTCTAGAGAACATTACAAAGAAGATTGCAATTGACCAACTACAGCTTACAAAGATCATCAGAACTCTAGAAACCACTATGAAAAATGTGGTAGCACTATTTTTAAATTTGAGTGACTCCTCTAACTTTACTATGGAAATCAAGAACAAGTTAGTAAAGATTGATGCAGACATGAAGGAAAATGCAAGGTAGTTAGCACTTGAACCGAGCACCAGTTCTGCTCACTTCATGAAAATAAAGTATCTTACTGATCTATAGGCTAAAGTGTTGAGAGAAGAAGCAAGGATCAGAGAATCTCTTACAATAATCCAGAGCCAACTTTCACCACACATGGATGGAACGCATAAACACATGCTAAGACACTCATTCATGAAAACAACTCCTTAGTTTCCGAGCTAATGATAGAGTTATCTGTAGAACTACAAGTTGAATTGCACATCTTGAAGGTGCTACAAGACAATTGGGACAACACTCTATCTCAAATTTTGAAGGTACATAGTGATTTTCTATCCTACTTTGGGATAACCCTGTAGATGTCACTTTTTGGCATTCTTGTCAAAAACAAGGGGGAAAATATCATTGTAGAAGGGGGAAATATCATTGTAAATATCATCGAGGAAACACATGTACAGTAAATAGTGAAGAAGCTATACTTTACAATAACAATTTTGAAAAATACAAAAACAGAGTCAGTTGGACCCGAGCAACAGAGGCAGTGTCAAAACCCAAGCAATCAGTAAGGGGGAGTTTTGACATATTAGATATAGAATTTAATGATAAGTTTTTTTGTCACTAATGCCAAAGGGGGAGATTGTAGACCTTAGGGAAAGACATATTGTCAATTAGTGTCAAAACACTTAGTCATTTAGTGTTGACTGAGTATTCAGTGTTGCCCAAGTATATAGTGTCACCCGAGTGTTCAACATCGCCCGAGTGTTCAACATCACCCAAGTGTTCAGCATCCCCCAAGTGACAGTTTATCACCCGATTAGTCTTTTGGACTCGAGTGACAGTTTGAAGCTGAATTAGCATATATTGTTAAATATAATTGGTTAAAATTATAATAGTGTGTCATAGTAGAGGACATCCTAGGAGGGTCTGGCCGGAATGGGTCTAGCTAGATGGTGTTCGGCAAGACCCACGTGGCACCCTTTAGGCACTAGGTGGCGCCTATGTGGCGTGGGGGGTCCGGCCGGACCCCCAAAAGTATATATAAGAAAAAAAAGGCCCGCACGGGTCATTGTGATTTCGCGGGTCAAGGCTTCTGAGAGAGCTACAGGAGTATTTCGGCCGAAAGGGGTAAGTACCTTTTTTATTTTTTATTTTTAATTTTTTTAAATGTTTTTTTTAGTTTTTTTTTTTATTTAGTATTAAATAATTGTTTTTTAATTAAAAATCTTTGTTTAATAGTTATTTTTTGTTTAATTAATAGAAAATAGTTGTAATTTAAAAGAAATATTTTAATTTAATAGTTATTTTTGTTTATTTAGTATTATTATTTTTAATCGTAGAAATAATATAATATGATTTTATATAAAATGAGTTATGTAATTAATATAATCTTTTTTTTTCAGTTAATTAAATGTGTTAGTTATTTAATTAATTTAATTTTGTTAGATATGTTTTAATTTAATTTTGTTAGATATGTTTTAATTTAATTTTGTTACATATATTTTAATAGAAGTTAGGGTGTAGTTAGATCTCATATATAATACGAACCCCAACCATAATATTAATTTTACATCTAACTCTAATCCTCATTTATCTCTAGACCTAATTTAAACCCTAACCCTATACATAATCCAAATTATACCTCTTAACCTAGACTTAACACAAATCCT